>JANZLQ010000078.1:2492046-2526589 GCA_026212715.1 Elanus axillaris | reverse complement strand
CCCCAACCCCCCCCCCCCCCCCCCCCCATCTATCACAGCGTTCCTGGGGCCTTAGGTAGGAGAAAGCACCATAAAGTACCGTCCAAATGGTTTGACTCAAATTGCAAATGCAAAGATGCATGGAAAAGGAAAGAAGCATTTTGACAGATGTCATAGCACCAGAGGTTCTCAGTTTTCAGGTATAAAAATCCCACTTTAAAAAATACAAAGTATGCTCTGTAATATTGGTTATGGAACCAGGCCACTCATGCAAATAGAAATATAGTCTTTGTTTTTACTAAAGAAGCCACCAAGGATCCTTCTGTGTTGCACTGTGGTGTAACATTCAGACTATGCAGTAAATAACATTCAGACTATGCAGTAAATCCCACTTCTGGTGCATGTTTCTGTCAGCAGAAAGTGCTGTAGGGCATTTGGCTTCATCACCGTGGGCTAAGAAGTGTCTCCATTTCCTTGACCAGGCCAATAACACTGGGTTTTTAGAGGGAACTGGAGCTACTTCTTTCAGACATAGGGTGGACATCTAAAGGTGGGCTACAGAGAGGAGAGGCAGAAAGGAAGGAGGTGTGAAATATGAAAGGGATGCAACATGCCAGGTACCACTGCTCTTGCTGTCCCGTGTTTTATTGTGGGGGCTGTGTTTACTGCATATGTGATAAGAATATGGGAATTAGGGGACGTTGTGATGTATTGATTTCTATTACATATGCCACAAATACTGGATAAAAATTTAGACCGTGGCATTTCTACCCAAATGTTTCATATGTTCCAGGTATTTGTGTCATTTCCTAAAAGGCAGTGGTAATAAATAGGTTCTTAAATGCACAATAACACTGAGGCAATCTGAATGACATAAAAATAATAAGTGAAGACGTGTAGGGGTAAAACACTAACCGTATTTGTTCTCAGCCATATCTGTGGAGAGTGTATGGCAATTTTCAAAGCAGGCAGGCAGCTACCAACATTTTTCTTCAAAAGGGCAGAATTTGACTTTTACCCTTTACGAGGGCATTGAGTCGCCTGCCTGAGGAATCTTCATTTTGCCTGCTATCAGAAGGGGCACTGTGTGGACTAATGTTGATGTCATTTCTCGGCTGAAGCTAGTTCTGTCTAAAATATCAGGGCCCAGACATCTTCATAGCAGCAGAGCAAGTGAAAATACCTAGTTCTGTGTATAACCTCTCAACTGTATTCACACTTTAGATGCTAGTTTTTACAAATAATTTCTAGATACCACAAGTAAAACATACTCTGTAAAGGTCAAACATTGAACGAAGCTTGTTTAGCATCATATGCGTGATTCCATACATTTACATGTATGGTGACCCAAATTTAACCTTGGCCAAAGATAGTAAAGCAATGTCAGAGTCAGTGCTTGCGCAAGGATTGCCTTTGACATGGTATTTCCTAGATCATTGCAGCCTATGGGAGCTGCTAATTAACTATGGATAGCCAGAAAGGTAATACCTGTAATTTCATCACTCTAGGCTGTCTAGTCACAGTCACAGTGGGTTAGTATGGGATGCCAGTATTGTGCAACATGGGTAAACTCTACAGTGACAAATGACTTCAGAGCCATTCTCAAGGTGACATTTTGATCAGGGAGCTTGTGCCAAGTGTTTTCTATTAAGCATTTCATTTCACTGCATGGTTAATCAGCAAAAGATTCTTCTAAAAATCCATTATGTCATATGTAATATGTCAGGATGGTTTCTCCTTGCTTAAAATGAAGGAGGGGCCGTGAATGCTTGAAAAATAACAAATCTTTTTTCTGGTTAAAGGAAAAAAAACCAAAGCAAAACAAGCATATAGCTTTGTTTTTGACCTTGTTTAAAAGCTGTCTAAATGAGAAACCAAAAATGTAAAGGTTTACACAGCTTGACATGTTATTCATTATGCAAATACTTTCAAAAGCAATGCTAGCCTGTGTAGTATTATGATAGTCGATAAAATCAGTATTAACTATGTGTGTCTTTTGAAGCTGTAATAACTCTGGGTCATTTTATATGACTGCAAAGACCTTTTGGAATACAGCTTAAATCCCCAGCATGTTTTCCTTTCTTAGCAAACCCTTTTCTATATCTAGAAGGCTCAAGTACTAAGACGACCTGCAAGCTTGTGTCAGAATTGGTCTTTCTTTTCCCTTTCTATAAATGAGAAATGAGTTTTATGTATGCTCACCAAAAATGCATTTCTTTCAAGTCAGTGTCAGTATAGATTTGGTTTTAAATGTGTTTGAGACTTGTTCTTGACTAGTTGATTCTGACAGGGCTACACACGTATCTTGTTTACATAAGGCAGGAGGTGGGCTGAAACTTTGGTTTCTTCTTACTGACCATTGTAGTGAGATGTCTAAATGGTTTCCAAGTTGCTAGCTTTTAGCTCAGGCGAAACTCCTTTGAAATCTTCAAGAACTGTACAGTCTGTAGATTCATTTACAGTCCTCTGTTCTTCTGGTTTAAATGCTATTAGCTATTGAAGTAACAAACAGCTGGCCAGACTGGCAAAGTGCCCTTGTGAAATGGGGACACAAAATACTCTGCCTTTAAGCCTCACCCATCCTGCTGTGCAGTAATTGCCCTAGAGGGCAAAAGCAGCTTATGTGTCTTCTGGCTCAGGAAATCCCATACATCAAGTAGATACTCTGCAGTTTTCTGAGCCTTTCAGTTCATGGTACCAAAATGGGAATAATTTTGTAATGTCTTTCGGTGCTCAAAGGAAAGAAATAGGCACTTGACTCCTGAAACAACCTTGCCACGAAAGCAGGCACAGAGGATCAACCCAGTATTGTCTTTGGCTTTGATATCAACATTATTAGCTGAACCAAAGCCAACGTCACCTCCAATGTCAAAGGCAGTGCCAGCACTCAAGGCAGCAAAGTTGAGCATAAAATAGGGGTAATCTCATTTTCAGGGCAGAAGCTCAGAAGGACTGTCACAGTCTTCCCAAAGGGACTTTGGTGAGGCTCAGGCAGACGTTAAGAAAGAAAACCGGCAGCTTCCATGTGTCGGTGACAAAGACCTGCAAATAGTCTGTGACACACTCTGCTGGCTTAAACACTACCATTTCCAAAGACTGTTAGCATTGGTATTGGCATTGAGAGAAGAGACCTGGCCAGAACCAGGTACTTCCCAACAGTAGTCCAACCTCACCGCTGAAAGCACATCATGCTTTAAACCTATTGCTGGAAGTTATCTGCTCTCATTCATATTCTTCAAATCTCACCTTTTCCCCATTGTCTCATGGCAGTTATTGTGTCTCAGATCTGTGAATGATGCAGCCAAGAAACCCTTGAACTTCCACAGAGTACAGTCTTGAGTGCTGAGACTGGTCAGGTCAACTGAGCAACAGAGGAGCCATCCACATATAGTGGATGTCACTGTGGCCCTACTTCCAGAGATGGAGACCTACATTCACATGCTGCAGGAAACTGATCTCTACCAGAACAAATTCCCCTATCCATCCTGTTCTTCACTTGGACAACTGAAAGTGGAAAATCAAGAAGTATGTGAATCCTTTGTACGAAGGATATGATTCTAAGGATTTCTTTTGATTGTCTTTGAACTAAGAATTATTTTCTTCATGAGAACCACCAGTGAATGATTTGAAACAGTTTTACCATCTCCTCCTGTGACATGTGAACTCTGTGGGACTTTGATTCTGTAGGGAGGAACTATTGCAGAGTTCCTTTCTCCTGTGGTATGGGGTTTACCTTGACATCAAAGAAATGAGTGCTATGGATGATCATCATGGTCATTCCATCCATTTACATTATGTCCAGCCCTTTTCCTCAGCCCTTGTCAGAAATTCCTGTCAGTGGAGACTTTTTTCGGTCAGACCTCACTTTTTAGCAGCTTCAGAGATACGAGGAAGAAACTGCTGCTTCTCAGTGTTTCTTCATTCTGAAGAAACACCCCAGGTGGAAGAGGCTCAACTAGTGCATGGGATCTCTCTTCTACAGGGTGGAAATTCTTCCCTGCAGCATCCTATCTCCCTCTGAAGCCACTTTCTGTACTATTCCCTGGAAATAGTTGGTAATACAACTGTTATGTCTTTGCTTTCTGGGGACATATACCATGTTGAACAGTATCCTCGGCTAGAAATTCATAGTCAGATTTTTCTCCCTTTGCTTTGCAGTTGGAGGGGACAGCATTGCTGTCTTAGGGTCTCCAGTAATGGAGAATAAAGGCGGGGGGTAGAAGTGCCAGGGGCTGGTCAGGGAGCTTTGGAAAAGTAGAAACAGGTGAAAGACTTCAGAAACCCATTACAAAAGTATGTAACTTATGCTTTTTTTTATCAGTGGGAAAAAGCAGGATGACAGGTGTATTTATGCAGGTTGTATTGTCCTGACTCTGGCTTTGAGCCGGGAGGATCATGGGTAAAACTGCACCGTGGCAGGGAGAGAGATCTAGAGGAAGGACTGTTCTTATCACGAAAATCCTTGTTGCAGTTGTACTTATGTGAGAGGCTTTGTAGACAGTCTGAGTGGAGCTGGTGTGAAGTAATTCAGAGGGCAGGCTGGGAGAACCCAGATTAAGGTTGCAGCTACTGTAAGGGACCTGTACAAACCCTAGAGATTCACAGAAATAGTGTCCAGAATTTCATTCTAGAAAAAAATAAAATAGCAAAGTTTATCAGTTAAATGTCAAATAAAAGAGGGAAGGAGGACAATGGCCAGAAGGAGAGGCAATACAGTGGTGCTTTTTTTTTTCTCTTGTGACTAACAATTTTTCACCTATCAACAAAAGTGCCTACAGCACATATCCTCTTGTTTTGCAAATGACCCTAAAGGATGTGTTCATACTCTAATAATTTGTTTCCTCCTTATAAATCAGGGCACATTTATGTGTTCATGCTTTGATAAAGCCATTACTGTAAATTTTTTGCAAATACCCTTGCTGAGGTACCTTAATTGATGCAGGTGATAATACTGTCTGAGCCTGGCAGGGTGAATCAGAAATCTTACTGCAGTCTGCGAAAGTAAGTAGCAATTCACCTTCCTCCCTACTGGGCAGTAAGTAGGAAAACATACACTCACCTCCACCAAAATGTTCTTTCCTTAATATCCTTGTCTCTGGTCTCAAGGATAAGATTTGTTTGTTTCCAAATCTGTTCCTGTGCTACTCATAAAAACACTGTCAGAGCAGTATTTGTATGATACATTTGGCAGGAACAAGTATTGGGCATACTTGATCCATCAAATCTGTGCAAGAGGCTGACTTGGGAAGTGCTGTGCCCTCAAAAGCCCTGATTGCTTTAGGGGTTGCCAGAAAAATGGCAGTATAGGCAGTTGTGTTTGAAGTTTAGGATGCCATTTCTGTAAGAGGAACGAGAGACAGGTTTCTCTTAAGAAGGGAAAATGAGTGGTTACTGAGAAAGTAAAATAAAAGAAAGCAGGGAATTAAGGAGCTGCTCTGTGTATATGATGATGGATTATTACTGCTTTTTCTGGCTATGAACAAGACTGTGTTCCTGAGTGTGGGGGAGAGTGGGGAGTGAGCAGTTTGACAGGGCAGCAAGATCACTCAACAGCAGAGAAGTGATTCCCAGCTAACTTTTCCAGACAAGGATGAAATAAGTAGGATGACCAGGTACAAACCTTTTTGCTAGAACAGATGTCAGTGAAATAATATTTTTGTATTTGTAAGTCAACATAAAAGTGTAAGGACATTTACTTGCATTGACCAATGCTTCTCGCAAAACAGTATGGGGGAGGCGTGAGGAGTATGCCACCAGGGCAAGACTCTAGGTATGCAGAGCGCAGATGGATCTATCAGTGCTAATGTCCTTCCTTAGGGGAAAATACAATGTGGTCATTAAGCTATTGCTATCTATATTTCTTAATTACTGTGTACTCATTATATAGGCTGTTATTACTGACCATTTATACAAGAATGTCTTCAAAACAGTGTCAATCTTTCAGACATAAATTTTGAATTCAGTAAACTAGTTTTCATTTCTTTTAATAATCCTTTAAAAATGGTACTCATATTGTTGAAAACATCTTCTTTTATGATTTGTGTGATTATTTTTTTATTGCCCATCATGTTTTTTTTCTTTCTCTTGGAAAACTAATGCTGGCATTACTGTTGTTAGCCATTGTTCGTTCTTTCCCACACGTCTGGAACTGATTTTGTTCTCCATGTTTTTAATGGAGCTGAAGTGAATGTGGCTCTTTGTTTAGCTTTCTTTTTGTGCCACACTATCATTTGGTTTCTGAAAAATGTAGACCTTCTGTGGTACTTTACAAACATTAACTCACTGACCATGCCCAGCTTCGCAATAATTTTAGTGTTGGGTTTTGTCTTCACCTGACACTTAACTCAGGCTTGGTCCAGCTGTGTTTTGGGACCTCTTGGTATCTGGTAGAACCACGTGGCCCTGCTGCACATGCCTGCGTAACCAGTGTCCTCATAAACATTATCACCCACAAATTTGGTGTCTGTTCTGTATCTGCTGCTTTCCTCGTGCTGCTTTCCCAACAGCTTTGTCTCTGTGAGGAAGACTCTGAGGGCCTCTACTCCCACTCTCTGCCTCTCTACCCTTCCACTCTACAATGTACCTCTTGGATGACAGAGTTTCTAAAAATCACATTTAAAAATAGCACTGTGTTAATAAATATGTTTTATTAGGGGAAACACATTCAACCACATGGAATTTGAAGCTTCAGCGCTTGCCAAACAACTGTTTTGCACTCATCTCCCTGGCACCAAAATGCTAAGATGAAGGCTGCCTGCTGCAGGTTACTAGAAGGCGTGCTGAGAGTGTGCTGGAAGGGAGCTGGCGTTACAGGTCGAGTAGCATTTGCCGTGGCATTTGTTGAGTTCTGGACCTTTCTTAGTGACACATGCTGCTGTGCCCCTTCCTTCGTCATCCTTCTCTTTCACCTTTTTTCTATCATGCTTTCCACTCACCCTTCCCTATGCTTCTCCACTCTGTGGTCCTTTACCCATTCAAGCCTTTCTGTTGTTTGATCTTTACTATGGCACTGCCTTCAATAACCTTATTCTCTTTTTCCAGGCCCTCTGCTTGCCGGTGACAGCTCCACTGGCACTGGGTTGAGTCTATCTGCCTTATGTCAGTATAGCCACACAGCTGCCTCTGCAGCAGCTCTTGGCTGGTTTGGCAAGTGCCAGAAAAAAACCCTTCTGTATCTGTAGCAACAGGTGGAACTACAGAGGACAAGCAGTGTCTTGTAATGCTCTAGTTCTTCCTGGTCCTGTTGGAGCTGCAACTGTGTGAGAGCTTCTGATCTGAATGGTTGTCTCCCTGAAATAAACTCCCTTTTGGAACCTTGCTGGTGGTTATCCCAAGGGCTGTGGGCATATGAGTCCTATCACAGGATGGCGGTTAGAGTGCTTTGCTGTCCTTCCAGCCTCAGCCGTCCTGGGCAATTCCTCTGGGGTGCTGAAAAGGGCATGGTGGTGATTGTGGTGGCTGCGCTTCTTTGTGTTTCTTCTGCCACCTTTTTTTCTCTGGTCGTCCGTTTCTGCAAACGCTCTCCTGAGCATTTATCAACTGCAGAAAAATTCATGAAGTTTTCTTAATCAGCTCATTTGCCTTTGGCTGATTGAGTGACAGATAGTCTACATTCTTGCTGCATTTGGTATTAATACAATTTGTTGCTTGTTTCTAATACATTGGGGTGGTGGTGCGGTTGTGTTTGTGTTTCTGGCTTCTTCATGTTAATTTTAACTTGAATTAGATATAATGGTTGAAAGCTAAATTTTTCCTTCAGATCTGTTGCTTTGACCAGGTGATTCTTCAGGCTGTTTTTTTCTTCTCAAATCTTTTATCTACATGAACCTTCATATTTTAGCGTATTGTTTGAAGACTGTTCTCAGTGGTTGCCTCTCCTTGCTATGCTGGCCTTTCTCCATGCTGGCATGCCCAGCCATGGGTGGGTTCCCAGGAATATCTCGAACAGCTCTTGACTCTAAACAACCCCAGCCTGGCTGTACCCTGGAGGTATTGGGTGCTCATGGCAAAGCCATGACGATGGCCCTGGGAATGGTCAGTGCTATCTGTAGGGCCACAAGGAATGACTTCTTTCTCTCCATAATCATAAACTGTCCCGGATTGCCTTGGTGCTCTGAAACGTGAGTCTCCGCCACAGCCTCAGCATCCTTGCTGTTGTTGCCCGAGATTAACGTTTGTGCCCCATCGTGCCTCATTTCTTCACATGCTTCCATGTGTGTATATTCCAGAGTTTTCTTAATGGACCTTTTCCCCACAAACACTTGAAAAGACTGGTGGCTGAAGGGCTGTTTGGACTTTTTGAGTAATGTTGTTATGAGTTTGGCTATACTCTCCCATAGTAAAAACTGCTGTCCGCTGTGTTTAAAGGCTTGGGGCTGCTGGGGAATATCTGATTTATTAATGGCCTCTTTTCAGCTTCCTCCTCATCTTAAGAAGATATAAGCAGGTAATTAGCTAGTTGCCAAGAAGACAGTGGAAATAAACTTTAAAATTCCTCCTTGTAAAATGATTTATTTAACAGTTTTATTCTGACATGTGTGTTTTATGCTTTAATCATCTGTCTGTGGCTGTGAAACAGGCCAGGTCTCTTCATCTTACACTGTTAGATTTTAGAGGGCTCATCCTATGTGGTTTTGTTTTCTCTTTTGTTGCCACATGTGAGCGTTTATGTTGGCTTTCTGGTAGATGCTTAATTGGATTGTAACTGATTTTACACTAAAGACTGATGTCCAGTTTTCTTTCAGTCCTATCTGGATTGCTGTGGTTTCTGGAAGGAATCGATATTCAAAAATGTATTGAACTCTTGCTGTGGCTTTTCTTCAGGGACATTATATTTGATCATCAGTGCCAGTTGCCCAGGGTGATGGAGGTGTTCAGATGCCTTGAGTAATGTCTCTGTTCCTGTTATGGTTACTTTTTGGAACTGGAGTTCTGGTATCTGCAGATATCTCCACCTGAATGCTGATAAAAAAAGTAAAAGTCTAGCAGCTGTTGTCAAGGCTCTTCGAAACTCCTTCAATTCCATTTCATCCTTCCTGACCATTTCCTTTGATGTAATTCTATTTTTCCGGTTCCCCAAGCTCGTAATCTCAAAGTCCTCTTTGAGTCTGAGCCTTCTTCGGAAGCTCGTGTTAATCAGATTATTTGTGAGACAGCCTTAGTATCACCCCAATAATCTTTATAGGTATTGAATGACCTATACCCTTTGTCAGGAACTTACACTAGGTACACGACTCTCTTTAATCGTCATCTGCAGGCTCCCTTACTTCTGCTTAATTCAAGCATTTTCTGTTTCTATAGGTCTTATTTGTCTTTCAGATCATCAGAGTCTCTAATCATCTTTCTCCTCTGCTGAAACAGACACAATAATGTTTGAAGAAAAAGACTCATGTCTGGAACTCATCACTTGCCACTTTTATTCGCTGTTAGAGCAGGACCATGAATTCACCAAAGAGAAAAACCTCTTCCTTAAAACCGGAGGCTGGAAAGGCCCTGGCTTGAGATGCCAAAGACTCGTATTTACAATTACACCCCCAGGGAAAGCCAGAGGGATTTACAGTAAATATCAGGGTTTGTGTCCAGAACTGCTGACAAACTGGCCTCCTTTTGATAGATGGATTCATTATCACTTTCTAATTACAAGCAGATTTCCAGGTGTGTTCACCATGTTATAAATGAAACCTGTCCATTGTTACAGAGTGGTGGCCTCCGGGTCAGCCGTAAGGGATCTATAGCTCCTCTTCTGTCATTGGACCAAATTAATCAGATGTATTTTTAACAGATAGCCTTTACAAAAGTGACTGATTAATCACTTGGTAATGCGGACTGCTATCAAGTTCATCATCTCCAAATAAAGGAAGGAACTCGGCAAGACTACAATATGTCAAATGCATCAGTCTCAGTGTGTTAAAATACTTTCAGGGCCAGATGCTACTCTTCTGAAAGGATAGAAATCTGCTACATCAAACATGTATGTTTTTCTGCATCTGTGGGTCAGATTCTGCGCTCAGATGAAGGTTTTCTGGTTACATAGGCTTGCTGTCAAATGGAGCCCCATGTGTATACATCTAAGGACAGAATTTGATCACTACAAAGTAATACAATTTCTACCAGATTCTGTCATTTAATTTTTTTTTAGACCTGTGATTTTTAAGAGGGTATTGAAAGCTGTACACATCAGTAACACAGCCAGTCTTTGTCAAATCCTCTATCCAAGGATAGATTTAAGTGTGATTTTTCTATGTTCCAGTCACTTCTTCTGAAGATAAAACAGCCTGTCTTTTAATTTTGTATTGAAGAATATGCTTGACATCTTTCAAACTGAGATTAGGTTAGAGAAGGCATACCCTCACTTATGCTAGAAAATGAAACAAGTTCCTAATTGTCAAAAGATTAATCCTTGGCAGTCATCCAGGGCAATATTTGCTGTAGCAACTTGGTATCCATCACAGTTACAGACCAAAGGTCTTGTCATACATGAATTCCTTGCAGCAGCACTGTAGCAGGGCAGCGCAGCCTTGCTACCCTGGGCTGTTAGTCTCTGGGAAACTCTATCCATCCCTCAGTTAGTGCCCTCATGGGGGTCACAGTCTTTGATGACTGGGCTATTTCTAAAGACTGAAATGTAAAGCTCAGTAATACCCACATAAAAAGCAAACCCCGAACTGATTTTTCTGTGCATCGTGGTGTTTCTTGTTAGAGGTATTAGCATCTACTAGAAGTTGGCTCCATCAATACTAATAACAATAATATTAGTGAAATGTGAGGCTTCTTTCCTGTGATAATTACCATTACCTGTAGGTTGCTACTGCTTAAATTTGCTAATTTTTTTTAAACTAACTTGCTATTGACATGCAAAGCTGCTGTGACACCCTCTTCATCTGCCAGCATCGCCAGTCCTGTCCCTGTTTTTGAGTACAGTATTTATCCCTCAGAAATTCACAGGAGGAGCAGAAACAGGGACAAGCCTTTGTTGTCCTGCAAAGCTAACAGAAGAGTAGGTCACTATTAGAAATACCTCATACAAATTACCAAAGCTAGCAGTGCTAAGACTTGTTCTCTTAGTGTATCTAAAAACCCCACAAAACTGCAGAATGCTGCCCCCATATCCCTCCTTCTGCATAAGCCACCTCTGCTGTGTTTTGGGTGATTACTTTAGTGTAGCTTTAGAAAATTCTTCAAAGGGTGTTTTATCTCCCTTATTCATCACAGAAATGATGATTCAGAAAATGGTCTTGTTTGGTTCAATATTCATTGTCACTGATGCTGTGTACCCTTTAACTTTCCACAGTGCTAGCTGGCAGGAAACTGCCTGCAGTTTTCAATTTGCATGGCAGGGAAAAAAAATGGAGAAAAATTCAGTCTGCTGCAGACTGATAATGAGCAGGGAGGGGGAAGATTTAAAAATTTGGGTGTGGCTTTGTTTTCTTTGACTCCCATTCTGCACCGCAGAGACTGACAGGATTATGGGGTGCAGGTAGGATCAGGACTTGATCCCTCACTGATGAGTCTCTGCCCATTTAGTGCTTTATAGGCCCAAGGGAAGGGGGCAAATTGACAGTGTTCTGGCTCACTGCAGTCTATATTTGGATCCCTGATTTAAAGCTGACAGATGTGTAAAATCATATGTAGCCAGAAAACTCCCTAGCGAGGACACAGCTGCATGTATCGATGAGTCAAAGTTACTCCAGTTAAGGCTGGCATTAATTTATATGTGGCAAATTCCCTCCAGATCTCTGTTCCTGGTAGTGTAATATCACTGAGTGTAGTTTTGGGCTTGTTCCATCCAACTCTGGATCAAACCATGTGCTTTTTGGATATGAATGGGGAAGACTTGTAAATCTGAAGCACTGCTCTTCTCAGATGCTGGGCGAATGCCATCATACCCTCATTTAGATGTGGCAGCTGTTGTCAGTTACTTAATCTCATAAATAAAATAAAGCCAAATTTCCACAAACTGAATCTGCCTCTATCACATGGCCTCCTGCAATGCCTTAAATGAACTGCATATTTTTGTTTCTCGGGAATCTCCCTTTATAACCCACTATACTGCTTGATTATTTCCTCTATGTTGTACAGGAAACAGTAAGTGATTAATAACCTGCCTCAGTTTTACTTTCCCCTCTTGCTGCAGCGTTGTTGTGAAATAATGTGACCCACAGATGTCTGAGCAAAGCAATCCATTGCGTTAATGACAGATGCTGTTGGGGCTTGCTCAGTGAAAGTGAGCTGTTGAAGGGAGAGCAGCTCAGGTATTCCTGCTACTTTGATCATCTTTTTTCTTTTGCATAAATTTTGAGCATGCTGAAAACTCCCAACAAAGCACACCATAACCCACACTGGAAAACAGCCTGGGGTGAGTACCAGTCCCAGAGGTACAGGAGGGAGCTAGGAAGCAGGTTTGCTGAAGAAAGGCAGAGTTAGCACTAAAATCAGCATTCGCTGGCTGTAGAAATGTCAGAAGGTGTGTGAGGTGCACCATATATGTCAGTGCTTGCTTGCTTTTCTACTAAAAAGGAGATAATGGAAAATAAGGCCTCTGCACTTAAACAAATGAAAATTCTCGGTCATAGTTAATTATATCATGCATGTCACCCTTCGCAATGTTTAACATTGTCTGGAGTGAGTGATGGAAATTAAAATCTCAGAGCTAGTTTTACTAGGATTTAGTTAGGAGGCTGATGTGTGGGGATACCTGGCAAAAGAAATTTCCTTGCTCTGTGAGCATTACTCCTGGGAAGATTCAGACTGTCAGCCATTTTTATAAAGCATGAGGGCACATGGAACCAAATTACAAGCTGACTGAATCTTTTAAGAATTGCTAATTGTTTCTACAATCACTCTATAATATGCTCTTCAACCATCAGCTAATGCACTGGAGTCAGCTGGGCTCCTACCTGGAGAGAGCAGGCAACCCTGGTGTGCAGCGCTGAGCGCCGGCATGTAGCACACTGGCCAGCTGAAGGTGTCACGCAAGCGTTCCACTAGATCTTTGTTTTCTTGAGTGGTTTTTACTGAAGGTGTATTTGAATAGTAGGGAAGAGCAAAGTTTTATGGTATTTGGTAGCAACAGGAGCGTGAAATTGTACTACGTAAAGACATATGATTAAGTGGTGATACTGTCCACTCTTTTAGTAGTAACTCAGCAAAGGAAGGAGAACACACATGCACGCACGTTACTCATAGTAGCTGGTTTGACCCAAGATAGGAAATTCTGCATTTAAATTCACTGGGTGGGAAGAGAGGTGGTTACTGAAAATGTAGATACAAACTAGTTATGGATGTAGATACAAACTATTAGTTATGAAGAGGAAAGGAGAAACTGAGATGTAATTCTACAATGGATAGAAAGAATTAGAGTGCTTTGCAACCCTGCGGTTGTCTGCTACAGTTCATACAATCCAGTGCTTAATATAAGTAGCCATGGTCTCGCTTCGCTCTCTTTTTGTTTCCAAAAGTCTGGGCATCTTTTTCAAAGTCCTTAGCTCGAGGGGATGGAAGATACCCCAATTTCTGTGTTGCCTTCTCTCACCCTTACCTCATGGTATGCCATTGTCTTGCAGTAATGAAACTGAAAACATTGGTAGAGTTAACATCAAGGACGTGAACAAAACCACCGACAAAATACCCCACAATCCTCCTCTAAAGAGGTTTCTATAGAACATCTGAGTTAAGCATGGCAATTACAAAGAAGCTCAAGTGGTCTTTGCTTGAAATTGCAAATGTACCACATTGCATTATCACAAGAATTCGCATGCAAGAACAGTTTGCAGATGGTTTGCATTGGCATACTTTATGTAAACGCTCTAGGGAACAGATGGCATCATGGGTTCTTGTGGCAAATGTGAATTTATAGCGCTCACAACATGCTAAAGACTTTTGCCCGTAGCTGAAAAGCAACAAAAATAAAGTGGAAACTCAGCCCTGTAAATCAGTTTGCCAGTGCCTTTGCCATTGTAGCTATGGATAACATTTAGTTTAGTCTTTATTGTGAAATTTGGGTTCTTTTTATTTGCCATCTACTTAAAATTGGGTGCGAGTGCATGCGGCATGTGTGTATGTTTATTTAAGTACACATATGCAGCTTTTAAATTAATAGACTGACATTGTGTAAAGACCAGGAAATTGAGATCTCAAACATCATTTAATCCAAAGCTTTGGAGTTTTTGATCCAAAATTGAATTCAGGTAATTCCAATTTTCCATGAATGCATAGATTGCTCTGGGTAAATTGATTGATTTTAAACAAATATCAACAAATATTGTTAGAAGGGATAAAATAACAACATAAAAGTGCAAATTACTGACCTCTCAGTCATTTTGTACATACATATGCAGTGAAATGAGCATTAGGGCACATCAGTATAGAAAGTAACAATTCCTTCTCGTTTAGACACAAGTTGGAATTTGAACATCTTCTGTAAAGAGGTGGTGTTAGTTAAGAAGCTGGACCTGTGGAAGAGAAAGAAAAATGCATTAGAAAGTAAGGGTTTCACTGAATTCCTTTGGAACTATTATATTGAACTTAGAATATAATTATTATTGTGGTATATTCCCTAATTATTTAGATGCTTGTAAAAATTGATTTTATGTAAACACAGCTTGTTCTAAAACAGCCAGGTCTTTGCAGTGAACATAAGTTGTTTAAAATTTATTGACCTGTCGTTCACATGTGTTACTTTACTAGCACTTAATGGTCTGTTTAGATAGTCTTGGTGTGTATGAACTCCCAGTGCGCTACTCCAAGCACCACACGTTGACAGGTAGCTGCCATGTAGATAAAATAAGGGGGCCTACTCCAAAGCATACAGGGACACACAATCATTAGTTATTTTCTAATCTAAAGCAGGGATTTCCTCAGCAGCCAGAGGAAAAGAAGCGTTCTGGTTTTGCATTATCCTTGCAGCTGAGTTCGGCCCTAAATCCTGGACCAATATGCAGCAAGGCCAAGAGCAAACAAGCAGGAAATCCAGCCTTGCACCAAATATAATTGATTTAAGGAGCCTGAGCTTTGAGGGTTTCTTTTTGAATGCGTCAGTGGCCAAGATTAGAAACTTATTTGGTCTTTCAAACTCTCCCAAAAGATTAAAGACTGATAATGGAAAGGTAAATTACTTTTGTAGTAGATAGAGATCACCTTAAAAAACCATTTGTGGTAAAACTTGCTGTGGTGTTTTTTCATCCTGTGTATAAATAAAGCTGTCCAAAAAGAAAAACTAAAACAACAAAAAAAGCATTACTTCTTATGGTGCTTATTCTCCACTGGCTCAAATGTGATTGCTGTACTTTTTCTTGATTTTTAGGGCTCCTGTGTATTTCGTGAGTTGAGATTACTTTTTTATTGTTTAGGTCTCATGAAAAAATGCCAATTGTATGTTATAGATCAATACAGCTCAAGTTTCTAACCAAACTTTGCTATTCTGTTTCTACATTTACGAGGCTGAGTATTTCCAGAGACCACCAGTTTTTCTAGTTGCTTCTTTTGATTGTGGATCGGCAGCATAGTCATCTTAATTTGACACAGGCAGGGGCTGCATCCTGAAATCCACTGCTGGAGTGTCATCTGTCCTACCCAACTTAGTGGTTATCAGCATGTCTATGATCTATGAATACTTGGCACCTAAAAAGATATTATCTTAGCTTTACATGCCTGGTTTGAGAACACTGGCCTAAATTCATACTAATACTACATTATAGCATCTGAAAACCTACCCTCCAAATGCTTGTGGCCCTGGGAATTCAGAAGCAAATTTTTTCATAGGAATACTATTTTATGTCAGTGTTCAAATATTTCATAGGGTTCTTAAGTAAAGAATATATTATGTTACTCTT
The DNA here is from genome assembly GCA_026212715.1 of Elanus axillaris. Classification (NCBI taxonomy): domain Eukaryota; kingdom Metazoa; phylum Chordata; class Aves; order Accipitriformes; family Accipitridae; genus Elanus; species Elanus axillaris. Next base: position 2,510,780 of record JANZLQ010000078.1, on the reverse strand, counting down.
TTCTTTCATATGTGCAGTTGCATGGTTGTTTTTCGGCCTTCGTGACAGGCCAAATTCTGCTCTATTTGACTATCAGTAATTCAGAGTAACTATTATTTCCAGTGGATTTACATCTATGTAACTTGACATGACATCGACAGTTTGGATAAGAAAAATCAGTACCAGGTTTTATTTGCTGTGGCAATAAAGATGTTTATCGGTCCACTTTTCAAACCATACTGACTTCCCTGTAGACTGAGCAATCCCAGCATCCCTAACTCTTAAAACCAACAAAAACCTCACAACTCTTAAATCCTTCATTCCTGTGGCATGCACTTGGCTTTGAAAGCATATGAATTTAAAACATAGAGTTATTGAAAATGCTTTTAAAAATGAAGAAATTTGCCTATATAATTATGTCTGTGCTATTTTCCACTAACACAGGATTGCAAATTTTCTTACTAGCCATCCATTAAAATTGACAATTAGTTCTTTAAACTAGCAGGCCATCCTCTACCTGATGTATTTGAACATAATTTATCAGCAGTGGAAACGTCATGTAGACCTGACAGATTACATACTTGGAGATAAGAATCAAGTTCACAGGTTAAAAAACATTATTTGAGAAAAGTTCTGCTCAATAATTCCATCTTATTCCTGTGCAAAATATGACATTTTTGTGCTTAAGTTTCATATTTCTTTCGTAGTTTCTGCCCTAGGAGCAGTGTGATTAGCTCAGGAGGGTGTTTAAGCCTAGATTGTCATCCTCCAGAGTTGTCTTATTTTGAACGGTTGTATTTAGTGATGAAGTATTTGCCATGAGTTTTGTTCACTAACAGGTGGTCTCATTTTAACGTGCTGAACACAAGCAAATCCTGTCGAAGAAATGGCAGCTGCCTCTGACAGGTTTAGGTCTAGAGACTTTACTGTTAAAGTCCCCTTTACTGAAAGCTACACGGTCATGCCTCATGATGCCAGCTTTTTCCTCTCTGAATATGAGGTATGCACTGAAGTTGACTTTCCAGCGGTTCCTGCTTTTGGGTGAGACAACTGAAAGTGTTTCTTTCCCTCGGCTGTAGTGCTGGGCTCTACGCCAGTCCATCGCACTGTGCTGTACACCCCGTTGTCCCTGGGGTTAAAGGGTAAGAGTGAGGACCGGCTGGCCTTGGCTCCTTGACTCTCTCTGCTGGTGCCAGACATAGGCCTTCAGGGTACCTGCTAAGGACCGTATCCCTTCCCTTCTGGCATCTTGGCCTGGTGACCAACACCCTCATCCTGGAAGAAGTCCCATCTCCATCTTGACAGAGGACATCCAGGGGAGGGTAAAGGAGTGCATACTAGAAACATTTAAAAGGTTGCCTTTTTGGCTAAAGTTCTTTTAACTAGATAGAGGCAAGGTTAATAATGACGAAGATGACTACCTAACGATTAGACAGAATTGGCACTGAGCTAATGAGAAAAGTTGGGGTAGAACCTTCCCAGAAGGGAGTTTGTTATTGGTATGATAAGCTTGGGCATCTGGGTTGTCTTAACACCAAACTTTACTCTTAAGGGAAATCCAGCAATTTTTACTAACCAGAGTGGCACTTTTTCTTCTCCCTGATGAGAAACCAGCAAAAGCTTCACTGTACTCATGATATTACTGCACTGTTGTATTGGGTTTGTGTGGCAAGGTTTTGGTAGCGGGGGATTTACGGGGGTGGCTTCTGTGAGAAGCTGCTGGAAGCTTCCCCTGTGTCCGACAGAGCCAATACCAGCCGGCTCCAAGACGGACCCGCTGCCAGCCAAGGCCAAGCCCATCAGCGATGGTGGTAGCACCTCTGTGATAACATATTTAAGAAGGAAAAAAAGTTGTGGGAGACACAGAAACAGCAACTGCAGACAGGAGTGAGAATGTGTAAGGGAACCAACCCTGCAGACCCCCAGGTCAGTGCAGAAGGAGGGGGAGGAGATGCTCCAGGCGCCGGAGCAGAGATTCCCCTGCAGCCCGTGGTGAAGACCACGGTGAGGCAGGCTGTCCCCCTGCAGCCCAGGGAGGTCCACGGTGGAGCAGATGCCCACCTGCAGCCCAGGGACGACCCCATGCCGGAGCAGGTGGGTGCCCGAAGGAGACTGTGACCCTGTGGGAAGTCCATGCCAGAGCAGGCTCCTGGCAGGACCTGTGGATCTGTTCAGAGAGGAGCCCACAGAGCAGGTTTTCTGGCAGCACTTGTGACCCCATAGGGTACCCACGCTGGAGCAGTGTGTGCCTGAAGGACTGCAACCTGTGGAAGGGACTGACGCTGGAGCAGTTTGTGAAGAACTGCAGCCCATGGGAAGGACCCACGTTGGAGAAGTTCATGGAGGACTGTCTCCTGTGGGAGGGATCCCATGCTGGAGCAGGGTAGGAGTGATGAGTCCTCCCCCTGAGGAGGAAGGAGCGACAGAGACAATGTGTAATGAACTGACCCCAACCCCCATTCCCCATCCCCCTGTGCCACTGTGGGTAGGAGGGAGAGAAAATTGGGAGTGGAGTTGAGCCTGAGAAGAAGGGAGGGGTGGGGGAAAGGTGTTCTAAGGTCTAGTTTTACTTCTCGTTATCCTGTTTTGATTTGATTGATAACAAATTAAATTGATTTTGGGTTTTTTTTTCACCAGGTTGAGTTTGGGTTTTGCCCATGACCATAATTGGTGAGCAATCCCTCCATGTCCTCGTGTCGACCCACAAGCTTCTTGTTATATTTTATCCTCCCAATCCCCCTGGGGGGGAGGGGTGAGTGAGCAGCCACCCACGTGGTGCTTTGTTGCTGGCCGGGCCTAAACCACGACAAGCACAAAAATTCTGTTGTTTTTGTACGGAGATGTTATATGTGTGAGTACCCAAGGATGGCCAAGCAGGTGAGAGAATTGGAGATCTCAAAAAATTCTTGATACGTCCTGAAGGTAATTGATCAGATTCCTTGGATGGATCCAGTGAGGAGATCAAAATGTTGCTTAAGTGTTGCTAGCCAAGTAGAACCAGTTCTTCCCCAAACTGGGCGGTTCCAGAGGCAGCAAAGAGCAAGGTCTCCAGCCCTCTGCTAACAATGCTGCTTGGAAAGAGACAGTGCCTGTTGCAGTTCCTCCTTTCGTCTCTTCTCATGGGCTTGAAGTCTCACACCTAGTCACAGAGGCTCTTTCTCCACTATAGTGTGATAACGGTCCTGAGAGTCAGCAAAAGCCATAGGAAGCTCTTTGAGGTACATGGTTCCTACCCGTGTTGCTGGTTAGAGCTTGGGTGCTGCAGGGGTTCAGAGGCTATCAGAAAAACAAGCAGGGTCAGGGCATGGACCAAGGTGGTATCCTGCGAGTTGTCCATACTGACAGCACATAGGCCTCGTCTCCCCAGCAATGCCAGGCGTGATGCAGGGGTCAGCTGAGCAAGGAACTATCCCCATAGGTATCCCCCAAGCCAACTCCATAATGCAGTGGGAGGTCTTTTGAACGCAAGCTGTGCCTCAGGGCTGGAACTGACCTCTGGCCCATTGTATTTATGAATGTAGGTACAGTCAAGAGGAACTGCCGTGCCTGTGCATAGACCCTCTGGAATTCATGGGGGAGAGTTTCTGCTAAAATGTTGTTTGGATCCAGGTTCCCAAAATGGTTGGAGGGTCAGTTGTGATGCAGGGTGGTGGCTGCATCTTAGTTAAGGCCGAGGCTGGTAGACAAGGCAGGTGTACTTTGCTAAAATTCAGACATAAATATCCATGTATTTTCTTGTAGCTGTGACAGTGTGGAATACTGAGCAGAAAATTTTTTTTTTTTCCTGTGCTGAACTGGCTATTGCCATATGGTCACTAATAGTTGAGAGCTAGGTCTGGTATTTTCGCATAATCTTTGAGGATGCTGTCGTGATCATGACTAGAGATCTTGGGGTGGGGGCAGGCAGGGTGGACATGCCACCTTTAATAATATTCATGTTTTCCTATGTCTGTTGTCGGATTCGGATCCCACATCTATAAGCTTTTTATTAAAAGTTTTCTGGAAAATTTTATCTTCCCACACTGAAGGTCTCTTTTTATGAGGATATGCTTCTGGTCACATTGGCAGGACCTTATTAGCAGCATTCAGAAAGCTTCCCAGCAGGAAAGTCATGAGCCCTGAAGCTTTAGCTTTACATATATAGTCATTCCCTGCTCCCCCTCCACCACTTGAAGGCCTATAAGATCTTCCCCTGTATTGTTTTTAGGATTATGTTTGTTCAAGATAGTAAACTGAGGGATAAATCAAAGGGATTTTGTGATCATCGAGATTTACAATCATCAGTATATTACATACTTGAGTAGGGTTAAAATAACAACTCAATTTTAATTTAAAGGAGAGATGGGGATATATAAAGAATACTATTTTTTATGTAGTTATCTAGTAAAGAACATGCAGGTTTGCACAGCTTGGACAACAATTAGTAAGGAATACAAAGCTTGTCTCAGAGTGTTTTCAGTACCTTTCTGTTGCTTCTTTTGCAGATCCTGAATTAATTTTTGTATTTCTGCATTACTTGGTGTTACCAGCCCCAAATGTAAAATAAATCATAATACCAGCATACAAATTAAAAGGCTTAATAATAGTCATTTAGAGTATTTCTTCCTTATCCTTTAGTTTCCTAGCCTTTCAACATGCCAGTCTGGTCATGTTTGTAGGCCATTGTTCTGAGTCCTTAAATCTGAAGACTTCTCTTTAAATGCAAACTGAGTTGCTCACTTGACTGATGAAACCTAGACAGAGAAGAAAAAGGGTTTTTAAATCTCACTATGAAGTTGAGAGATTTGGCAAAGTTACTTAAGATTCTTCCCATACCTTTCTTTAAGGGTGAGGGATAAGATCTGGGGTCTTAATAAAACCCCTGTCATTTAAAATCATCACAGCATTCACTGTGACTCAGCTTTGCAACAGTCATCACAGATCCTCCACTTTGCCAGACGGTTGCCCATGGCAGGAGCTGCTGTGAAGCTGAAGACCTTTCCATGATGGAGGTGGAGTCCTGTTTCACTGCCCAGTGTAGCATGCATTACAGAACTTTTCTTTATACAGTCGACAATGCTAATACGCAGAAGGCATTCAGCCACCAAAAATACTTTCTGTAATGAGGAAAGAGCACATGAGCTTGTACTTGGCATTTGTCTGCACCCTCACTGTCACCATGCTGTAAGTGGTCCATGTAGCCAAGAGTAATTATTAGAAATGTGTCGTTTCCTGAAGCACAGTGCAGACTCTGTACAGCTCTGCAAATGGCTGAACATAATAAACCCAAGCAGCAGGCATGCATAAGGTCATGTTGGGATGAGGTGGGTGTTTGTGCTTTAAAGGGGAATTTAAAAAGAATAACTAAATAAGCCTCCTTTGGATTCTAAAGTGTGATGTTAACTCAAAAGTATTAATGCTAAACCAGTGGCCAGTGAGAGGCTTTGTTCGGGGTGGTTTTGTCTTGTATAATGGAACTGATACATTTTTGGAAAACAAAGAAACAGCAATGCAGTTCCATTGAATGGCTGTGTATATATTGCGAAGGTGCTGCAAATATTCCCAGTGTGGGCTTTATCTCTACCCAGTGAGTGATGCACCAAGCCCCAAGACTTCATAAAGTCTGAGCATGGGACATTTGGATCCAGGTTTTGACAGAGTAGCAGAAATCTTACGTGCAGGTCCCAGTTCTGAGCTTGTATTTCATGCTTTGAGTCTGGATCTAGAGAAAGTGAGTATCTTTAAGTAGTTTAAAATCCCAGGCTGGCTCTGCATTTCTGTGAAGGATGTCACAGAGTATTTTTGTTCTGGACCCCATATGATCCCTTAGTAAAGCTTCTTGCTCTCAGTGTCTCATAACCTAAAGAGGTCTATTAGTTATGTAAAAAGCTCTGTTTTATCACTTGACTTTCTCTGGTTCTTGTTGTCACTCTACTGTCTGTTTTCCTACTTGTCATCTTTTCTTCCTCCTTCAGTTGGGTATGTGTTTGAAGATAGTTTTAAAGGAATAAAATTACACCCAGTTATTTACATAGAAGCTGTCAGAGCATGATATTCTGCTCACCAGAAGTAAGCACACACAAAAAAGTTCATCCCCTGCTTTGCTATCTTGAAATTGCAGGGACTTGGGTTTTCCAAACCCTCCTCCTTTCTATGAGTAATGATTAAAAGGAAAAAAAAATCTGCCAGGAGCACAAAACCTCTAAGTTACTGTCACACTGGCGTCACTTGCTAAAGCCGTGTAATAGGTTTGTGGGAGAGACCTTCAGAAGAAAGAGCCGTCTCTAGATCTTTCAGTGGGGACTCGGAATAGGAAGGCTGTGGCTTAATTCCTTATGGTGTTTTCTTGGCATCAGCTCTATCTCCCCAGCTCTTATTCAGGCTGAAAGAAAGGGCTGTTTTGTTTTGTTGTATTTTTGCAGGAGAGTGAAATAAAATCTTAACTGTGTTTTTAATATTGGGAGCATAATAAGGTCACTTAAGAAAAAGAAAGCCAACCAGTAAGCCTGGGACGTCTCTCATTTCTTTAACAGTTACATAGTGTGTGCAGCTGAGAGCTGCCAGTTGGATCCTAGCAGGGGAGAAACCACTTTAGTTTGTTTGGTTTGTATATGGAATAACATTTTTCTTGCCTTGGAATACTTGTTTGTCATCACTCCCCCTTTGTGTTTATGTTCTGCTTGGAAATAGTCTCCACGCTGTATATGCATTTGCCAGGATGTGCACATAAACAATGTTCCATTATGGCCCACTCTGCATACTCCTTATTTACACCATATACATTCGGCAGTAAACAGGTTGGGGAGCAACAGAGAGCAAACGCTTCTAGGCCCCTTTTTTTCAGTTAGTCCAGACTTTCTGCCATATGCTTGCTGAGGTCCCACATCTATTCATGTTTTTATTAGGTAGAAAAAAAGTGTCCAGACTTCCAACAAAGCAGCTTTTGTGTTCTCTGTCAAAAAAAATCTTCTCCTATGAAATGTTGATAGAAGTACCCAGAGCCCTTGTGAGGGTGCAGTCTGAATAGGCCCATGGAAAACATGGGAGGAGAGAGCAGGGGAGCTGGGGTACAATTTTTGCTTCTTGTGTGCTGTGAACGATTATCTCTTAACTTTATTTTTCTCTGGTTTTCCATTTGGCAACCAGGGTTGTACCCCTCATCCTGATGCTCATTACGAAGGTGATGTTTGTAAAGTGTTCAAGGCTTTCAGATCTTTAGCTGAAAGAGGCAAAAGAAGCAAAATCCGTTTGTGTAGCACAAAATGGAAGTTTGACTTGGAATATATTCTGTTTAGTAAAACTATAGAAGCATGGTAAAAAGTTTTACAGTGGCATAAATAATTTCTTGTGACTCTGTGCTTAAAAGTGGTCGGATTAGATCTTTTTCTCATTGATTTTGTATTTGGTTAATGATTCCAGTCCTGAGATCATAAAGCTATTTAAGATGTAAAAGATACAGGGAAATATCTTTAACCTCTACATTTAAACCATGTGTTTCTTTTGACATTGAAATACTGCAATGACCTGGTAATGTTTTCCAATGTTTTAATTTTTGCTGATGTACAAAAATATCACAGAAGAGCTGATTCGTAATTATTACACATGGTATTGCATAAATTTCTTCCTAATTAAAAAGCTTCTAAATTCTGAATAATCAATTTATGAAGGCATATAGTTTTGACAAATTATACATTTAATTTCTAAAGATTTATTAGAAATTTGACCTGCAGCTAGTTAATTATGGTTATAGTACTGATGCATTAATACTGGAGATTGATATAATGATGCGGTTGCAAATTTATTTTGATACCACCTACTTTAGTAGCAGGACATGGGAATACACCTATATTTTGTACCATCTTGTTTATTACACAGGAAAGCATTAGTTTAATAAAGAACACAAATAATTGTTAGATGCATGTTGGCGTTTGTATGAAAAGGTGCTTTCAGCAGAGCATTAAGTCCATCAGGTTTTACCCTTTTAGAGGCTAAGTTTCCAATGGTGTTAGGGATGGTTTTAGATGAAAAATGATAGCAAAATATGAACTTATCTTAAAAAATCCACAATAAGAAATTAAATTGATTCTTGCTAATTAATTTTCAGACCACAAAATGTTTTTGAAGTACCTCTTTTTGGACTAATCTCTCATCCACTATATTGATACTCTTAGTTTTATGAAGTCAGCAGCTAAGTTATTCAAGAAGAGCTTTCAAGATATGCAGGAAGCCAAATTAAATAACAAATATAATTTAAAATGGTATCTTTCTATCCCATCTGGATTTACAAGTGGTCTATGAGAACCATACAAAGAAAATACAGATGAACTTCTAGAGTGTGAAACCTTTAGAAAAGGGAGGTGTGTCTTAAAGATGTGTGCAGTCCTTTTACAAACACACAAAGGTTACCTAGTTTTTTGAAGCAATTAAGAAAAAAAGAAACTTCAACAACATTCTCTGTGTTATTAAATTAATTTCTGGTTTCTTCTGACTGCTCCTGGCCTAGGAGGTTAGGAGCAGCTGCTGAGCAGTGAATATCCTCCATGAAGAGGAGATACTGGTGGGAGGTGTGTGTTATAGGACCTGCTGTGTCCATGTGTGAGGATGGTGGGTGAGGGAAGAGGAGCAGAAGACTTGGTTCAAGGCTTTTCTCCTCTGAACCTTCAGCTGAGAGCATCCCTGGGCCTTCCAGAGGAAAGGAAAGTTGCAGGTGTACCCTGCTTGCCTGAAATGGGGCAGTGTCAGTGGTGCCTGCCCTTCTTAGCCTCTGTTAGTTCCTGTAGTACCATGAGTCCAGTTTTGGAGTGTAAAAAGAAGGAAAAGAAGAAACGAGATAGATGGTTCTCAATGTGACCAGAAGACAGTCAGAAGTAAGTGTCTATCACATCAGTTTGATCTCTTATTTCCTCCATGGGAATCCTAGTAGCTATTTTTTCCTAATAGTACGCAGCCATGGTTCACAGCAGTGAAGTGTGACCGTGCGAGGTATGCCCTGAGTGAGGATGTGTGCCCTTCCTGGTCCCCAGGGTCCATCTCGCTCTCTCACGAGGGGGGAAGCTAACAAGGCTGAATTATGACATTTTAAAAATAGAGAGCTTCAGGAGTCTTTGTTGTCCTGGGTGTTGGTGTTTTTAGAGTCAAACTTACTCCTGATAACCAGGAGAGCAGCAATATTATTATGCTAACTGTATATACCTATTTGCCCTTATAATGTATATACACATAAATGTAATACAGTTCTAAAAACAAAATAGGGAAATTGCTGTAATGAAATAATTTGAGATTCTCATGTAATTACTTGATGCCAGTAATTAGAAAGGTCTATTAGAAAAAAACAACTGGTATCATAAGATTTGGAGCAGGTTTTTAAGAGTTAACAGTAGTCAGCCTGTACAATTTTGGATGATAGCAACACATTCTCTGATGGTGAAAATTCTCCTATAGATTAATGAAGTACTATCTCTACCAGCTGAGGACTTTTTAATGCTTCAGTAATTATCCACGCAGAAGGCAATGGGTGGTCAGAATTTGGGTGAAAGAGACAATTGGTACTTGATAAATGCAGTCCAGATAGGATCCCCACAGACTAAGCATGAACTATTTTATGAAAAGTACATTGTGTGTTTTGCATATGTCACGACACCTGATGACATAAAATATAATTTAGGTCAATCTGAACTTCCTGCATTCGCTGTTTATTGTACCATCAGCATCCCATGGTGAGTCAGATTGCTTTTACCCTAGTAGCACTTGACTCATTTTTTCCATACATTTTTTGCAAACCTATGAAATTATTCTGAAGCAGGGGGAGGAAAAGGTCTCTTAAATCATGCCAGATACCTTAACTGGGAAAGGGTTAATCTGCCCTCAGGAGTTGCTATGTAACTGAGTCCTGCTGGGAGAGGCAGGGTTTCCAGCCAATGAGACTCAGCCCAACAATACAATGCATCTATCTTGTGTTTCTTATGTGTTGTCAGTTATTGGAGTTTTTCTGAACTGGAATTAGACTCCTGCTCCTTTCATACTCTCCTGCCGAGTCTTAAATAATTGTATTCCACACCAAAGTCAGAAAATAACAGTACAATGGCGTGCATTTATCCTTGAAAATATTGCTTTTGACAACTTTGACTAGTATGTAGAAAGGTCTCTCTTGCACCAAAACTAGAAAACTTTTAAAAAGATGGTATTTCCCAAAGAACTTCAGAGTCTCACATGCCTTGGTTTGCTTTCAGTCCTCCAGAAAGCCTTCTCCTACCTTTATGTTCTCACCTGTGCATGCAGCCTTCAGCCCATTTGCTTGTGCAGAAAGAGTGGCTAAATGTCTCGACCTTAAGCTGTTCCTTCCTCCCTAAGATATTTCAAGAAGCCAGTATTGATTTTCCCTGGATCCTGATTAGACTCTCTCTTTAGTTATTCCTCTTCTTAAGGCCACTCAATGGTTGAGGGCTGAAGCATGAATTCTTTAATTTCTCCTTTAGAAGAGCCAGGTGTGTTTTCTCAAAGTCTTGCAGCTCAAGCAAAGCCTCTGTGGTTGCGCCAATATATTTGTATGGAAGAGGTGGCACTTCTGAGGGTTTTTTTGTTGTTTTTTCTTTTTTCCTGGAGGAGATCCACCCACAGTCCCTTTGAAGGCTACTGATAAGATGAGGGAGAGACTAAGCTTGGCCTGTAAAAACACTGCTTAGGAATCTCTGCTTTGGCTGTTGGGTTCTGATAGGAAGCAAGGGAGTAGAGTGGTATTTGTCAACATGTCGTTCAATTCTCAGTAAGTTTTACACTTCACTTAGATCTTTGTGCCTCATTTTTTCCAGTGAGGTTCTGCCTGATAATTTGTGTTGGCAAAGCACTTAGCCTTTCTTACATGCTTGCACAGTCCTGCCTCCAAGTGACGTAATGTTCCTGCACTGTTCAGCTAGCAGTATAGGCTTCTGTATCAGTAGTGTGCACTCGTACTGTTAGCAAGTGTGTTTTTAAGAAAAGAAAAGAAATTAACAAGTTTTAGACAAATTTAGGAATCCAGCAGATAGAACTTTAACTTTTAAAGTCTTTAAATAACATGTATTCACTAACTTGTTCATTTAGTTCAGTCATTTAGGATCTGGTTGTAGAGGACATGATGCTGTACTTTTTAAAGAGAATTCCAACACATTTCTCGGAACTGGGAGTCTGCACGTGCCTCATTCTTGTTAGTAAACCTCCTTTGGGTTGAAGCTTACTTTACCCATCCATCAGTCTCGATAATTCCTTGAAGAAGCTGAGCCACAACCCTGTCTTCTGGCATATCCTTTGGGATACTTCATGCCAAATGGGATGGATGCAGCAAGGGCAAGATCTCAGAGCTATTTTTGCAGAGGAAAGTTTCCTTTCAAACATTCTTCTTTGCATGTCTCCATATGAAGACAGGTGAAGTCTGTTCTTCTGATAGCCTGAGAAGAACACATGGAAGATTAGTGCCCCATGAATGAGAAGCCTGTTCTTGAAGATATTTGCCAAAAACTGTAGCTGGATTAAAAGGAGTGGTTTTTTCAGTGTGATGGCAGGGTCTCCGCAGAATTGTTCGGTCAGAAGGCGGCTCAGGATACCAAAATGAAGAGTATTGCTCTGGTTTATGCAAAACAAATTTGATAGTTTTATAGACCTGTCAAGCCTGATCTGCTGCATTACATGCTTAGAGGCTACACTACATGTGGCACAAAAGGCCCCATAAGGGCAAAAAATTCATGATACTCTGCAGTGCCTGGGGCAATATGCTGCTGACCACCACAATCTCCAACTGCACCCCAGCTCTGCAAGTCCTCTTTGATTAAAGCGTGTGTGTCAGTCATGATTCCCTGAGCGTGGCCATAATACGACTGGACATACAGTCTCTTTTGTGGCCCAATATGAGAGCCTTGCAGACCAAAGGTATGGGAATTTGCAGATCTGTTTAATCATATGGGACTAGCTTAATCAAGCAGGTTGAAACCATGCAGATTTTTCTTTGTAGACTTAATCACAGAAGTCAAGCAGAATTTGAGGAATGCACCAAAGAACAATTTGATATTCTAGTAGTTTGAAAACCAGAAAACATCTTGCAGGCATTTTAGACTAGACATCATTCATGCTGCCACTGCTTGTACTGAATGCCACTGGAGTCAAGCCCAGCCTGACCTATGCTGAGATCTTGTCTATATTTGAATGTTACGCCGGTATAATGACTTACGGTGAGAAAGCAATTTTTCTTTTTTTAAGGAGTTGTACCTGCAACAGCCCAATCATGGACCCAGTTATTGTAGCATAAAAGGGATATACAGAATCCCTTACCTGCTCAGCAATAGTTACGCTATGATAACCCGAATGCTTGTAAAACTGACCACCTTAGCAAAGTTTACTTTTCAGGCTATGTCAATATATTTAAGGTGTTAACAATGTTCCCCAGAGGACATGTGCCCTGTGCTAATTCACAGACTATCCATGGCACATATTCTACAAAAGAAAAGGGATGCCAGTTTGCCAAAAGCTACCTCAGCTTCTGGGTAATCCTACCTCATTTACAGAAGAAATGCGTGCATGCTGTTCCCAAACTGTGCCCAAACAGAAAGTACATCTGCATGATAAAACAAAGGTGTGATTGTACAGTGGTTTAGGGCAACAGGCAGAGTAGAGGTGTTGGCGTGATGACCGTCATTACCAGGGGATTTTAGGTGGTGTCACCACATTGTCATGACTGTCATTACCTCTGCTAGCTAGGTAGCTATGCCAGCACGTTTTCCAGTCACTCCTTCCTTTTGCCTTTTAAGATGCCCACAGGTAGGATATTGGACTGTTCTTTTGGTGTTTGATGTAGGTTTGGGAGCTACCTAAGCGGGAATTGGGTTATCATGAATACGCTGCCGAGCTGTGGATCTGTTGCAGTTTACAGTATTGGCATAATCCAATCCAATCTGCATCGGGCTTCATGTGACCAGAGCTCTGTACAAGTGTGTTTTGGTTAACGCTGGCCTCCAGGATCCCTCTACATGGGTTGTCCCTGCAGCAGCGCAGGAACACAAGTCCTAAATGCTGCTTAGGTTTCTCTTAGGTTAAATAAGGCTTAAGTAAGGTTTAGTGTTTGTTAGGATATATGTCTGCACTGAGCAGTAGTTCCAGTTATTGCTCGGTAACTTTGGTCTTTTGTTGGAAGAAAGCCACTAGGGCTAACTTTTCACTAAGAGTTTAAGCTGCCATTAGTGAACCTCTGGAAATACTGTTATGCCAGTTTATATTCCGATTCTCGTTAAAACTAGGGTTCTAAGTTGTCTATGTTTGGAACTCCATTTATTCTGCATTTTCTAATGTTATTTATTTACACATTGTGAGACACCTTTCAGGATATCAGAATATCAGGAAACACTATCCTTTTGTTAGGTAACTTTCTTTTTTTTCCCCTCCTTAAAAAAAGGCAGAAACAAAACAGTTACTCGAATAGCCTTTTGGAATCTCCGTTTTATTTTTTAATGGAGCTCTGTGCTCTTTGCCTTCAGCCAACCATAAGCATATTCAGCATATAGGAAACTTTATTATTAGAAGTAGTATTCTCTGCAGTTTAATATTCAATATTTCTACTTTCTCTTCTGCTCTTTCCTACATCTTGCTTCTACTTACATTTTATAGATCTCCCAGCCCTCATTCTCCCTAGATTCTATAATGCAATGTGTCAGTACCATGCATGGCACTCCAGTTACCTCAGCATTTCCATTATAACTTTGTGTTTTGAGGGATTTATAGGCTAGCAGTAAAAATCTGCTTCTTGGCTAAACCTTGAAACAGCAGTTTCTGGTCATTTAAAAAGAAAACAAAATGAAACAAACTTTTTTTTCCCCCTCACTTCTGTTTTTTTCTGGCAACCATTTAGGAGTGGTGTTTGCACTGCAGGATCCTCCTAAACAGCAAGTGTAGGGTCAGCATGTAGCCAATACTTAATGTAATAATGCTTTTTCTTTTCATATCCTTCAAAAATGCATGTCATCCCCCTTTTAGGCACATGATGTCATTGCCTCTTTGCCAACCTTTCTGGAGCCTACAGCAGTCAGCCTTTGGGGCCTCAGAGAGGTGCGGTTTGGTCTGTGTTTTCTTTTATTTGCAACGTGGATGAGTTTTACAAGCGTTTTTTAAAAAATACTTATCCTTCTTTGTCTCAAAGCCCAATAACTTACTATCTCCTTCTGTGTCACGGAGCTACAAATTTATCACAATCCAAAAAGACATTGGCTATATATGAATATCTAGAATAACAGGGCTATTACCAAAAACAAATTTGGAAAGGATATTAAATCTCATGCTTTAATGCTTAAGTGATTTGCTGTTAGAGAACAGGCTATTAGAGGACCTATGGGTGAGTTATACTTCGCCAATCACTAGGGATTCCTATATTTTCCTTAGAAAGATCTAGTAGCTCTTAGAAATGGGTTGTTGAACCAGATACAGTTCCAGTTTCATCATATAGGGCAGTTCTCTTCCTCTGGCTCTGGGCCAGAGGAGTGTAAAACACAGTATGGATTCTAAGAAACATGGTCGTGTACTGAAGTTTGTGGAGGTGAATTATTTTTATAGTCTTTAAGTTAAGCAATCAGCTTTAAAGGCATCTTTACGAATACATATCCACTGATTGAAACAGACAAAAAGCCTTTATCGCTAAATGACTCACACACTGGTTGCATGCCTGCGTTCTGAGTCTGGAGCTGACTAACTTTGCTTTTCCCATCTAAAATGAAATACTGCTCTGCACTGAATAGTCTTACACCAGTTGCTGTTACATTTCAGGCCTGAAGTAATTCTTCCTGTTACGTGCAAACTCCTGTTTCAGTCATTGCGAGCTGTGCATAGTAGCATATAGCAGTCAGAAGAAACCCTTTTCTGACTTAATTTCACTGTACTTCATGTTTTTCCGTGCCGTTTGTGCCATTTTGTGCCAGTAATTTTACTGTTTTATTTTCTTCAGGGCCATTCTTGTTCAGGATTGATACCCATTTCCTCAGGACTACCTTGGAGTTTTAAATACTCAGTCCTTCTCTTGCAATCTAGTGATTTTTCTTCCCTATAATCTTTTTACATCATTCATGCGCTTGAGACATGAGGAAAACATCCTACCACACAAAAAAATACATGTAGTGAAGGGGGATCCAGGTTTTCAGATTTGAAACCCTGTATCACCAGTTAGGGGGAAAAAAAAAAAAAGGAAAAAACCCCGCCAAAGCAGACAAGTACTGTTTCATATTAACATCTATTCTCAATGAAGAGGTAAAAATCAAAGCCCCTGTGTGTGAGGCAGGGTTAGTGAACTGCCAGTGATTCTCCCAGCAACTGACACAAAGGAATCTGTGAGTATCAAAGCTGAGGCAGCAAGCTTAGTGTCAGCTCTTGCCTAGGGAGTAGAAGAAAACATCACTTTGTCTCTGCTTTCACTGCTTAAACACACACATCATTCACTAGTAACCATTTACTCTGCTGTCAAAACTGTTTCAAGAGAGTGCTACATTTGATTAATAGTAAAATGCATGGAAAAAAAAAAGTCCGCTTCCCCTGAGGTACTTCATTTTAGAGAATTTTTGCATGTACTTCTTAATTTTTCCATCCTATAAATATGCCTGTAATAATCCGGGAGTACTCTGTTGCTTCTAGAAAAGTAATTTTTATTAGAGAACCCAGTGCACTCATCCTAATTCTAGTTAATGCTCTCTCTCTCTCTCTCTCTCTCTCGGTGAAGCATATCATGGCATCCTCAGCCTCTTGTACTAACAAAAAGTGACCAGCACAAACATGTGTGCAGTACATGATTCATAGTGCTGCTTTCTGAATTGTCCAGTGGGTAATTGCAGTACAAAAACCAGAGAAACAGATGTAGACCCTAAACCTTGGCTGTAAATTTTTGTTTTATGATTATGGGTTTCAAATGTGCTATGTCACACTGACAAATATACAGTAACACCAAAGGAAATAGATTTCTGACTTGAACTTTTGCTTTTTATTTCACTTGTGGCTAAGAATATGTTTATTGTAAAGTTTCTGCCATCGCAGTCTGAGAGAAAACAGATCAAAGCGGCGATGTGAAATCACAGTTTCTTTGCATGGATAAAGTGGAAGATACTGACTGGAGAGTTGTTGCCTACTTGCACCTCTATGGGAGCTGGGTAGGCATTTAAAATATGTGGCAATACTTAAAGTTTCATTACATTTGAATTAGAGGGCTATTAGTTATCACAATAATTATGGTTAGTCCTAATCTAAATTAGAAAATACCCACCATTTTACAAATGGTAGCTTTTCCTGATACTCTGTTTAAGAAAAACAAGTATCATGCTATTTCAGAGTGAAATATGATACACATAAATTACTGTATTGTAGATAAAGTATGTGAGCAAACCATTAGGCTATTTGAAGAATTTGTTAATTATGTGTGGTTTTAGTAATAAGTATAAGCATTAGCACAACTATTATTCGTAATAAAAAATGATGAGCTACCTGGCTCATTTAGATACAGTGAGAAAAAGCAATATTTTTCAGTTCATAAGGAGTTAAGCGTGACTTCCTGACATTTACTTTCAGAAGTTGCCAGTCTACATTTTGAGGTACAACAGGCAGGTTTTATTTTTAAATATGTTATTACAAGACTGCTAATGGAATAAACATAACTAACTGTATTTCTGTTTGTCTGATTTTGTTTATTTTAACTCACATAGGCAATATGTTTTTCTTGGCAGAAGCTTAAACTGCTCCTAGAGCCTTAGTCCACACAAAATGCCGTTTTCTCCCTAAATCGGAGGCTGACAAAACATACTGTGTTTTGTATCATCTTTTCCAGTTACTTCTGTGGCGACATGTTACGTGTTCCAAACTTCTGGTGCATTCAGTGTCATCTGGTTAGAAAATACTGTCCTTTAATTTAGCTTTGCTACTCAAAACAAAATTGTAGCCAGCTGAGATTTTAACAAAACATTAGCCACTATTCCACTTGCCTTTTTAATACAGCGAACGCTGCTTGCTGTGCTGGCATGGATTACACAAGCCTTCCCTAAAGGATGGCTTTTTCGATAAACATGTGCTGTGCATAATTTTTTGGATTACAGAGCATCAGGGGCTTCTTCAGCTGGCAGGGTCCGGGCTGGGAGAGGACCCCCCAACGGACCAAGAAGGCCCTTAAAAGTCCTTAAAAAGACACTGTTAAACTCCAGCTTTTGTAACTCTTCAGCCTGGAGGGATGATGGGAAGAAGGGCTGCCTGCTGCAGGGACAGCCAGAGCTCTCCTGTTGGAGGGGAAGGAGGCTAAGAAAAGCTATTGTTTTTATCTCTTCAAATGGATTAGCTTCCAGATTGCAGCAGGTCTTTTTTGCTGGCCGCTGGTTTTCAACGTGGGTATATCAGTTTCAGGGAACAAGTGCATGTGCTGTGTGGGGGGTTTGGGGTTTGGGTTCTTTTTAATTCTTGAACCTGTGTGAAAAGTTTTGTTAATACAATCTGCAGGCATTGTCAGAGAGCTTTCGGTTCATCAAAGGACTTTTTGTGGAGAGGGGACACCACATCCATTAAAGTGCCTGCGCAGGTCCCCGAGTGAGTCTCTCCCCAGCGTTTCTTCACGGTCGCCGGTGGTGTGCCACGTCTGCGCACAGCGTCCCCCGCTCCCGTCTTGGGCTTTTCAGGAAACAAGCAGTAATCAAGGGTTTCGTTTTCCAGCTTCTGAACCCGACCTAGCTTTGGGGCGGGAAGCGAGGCTCCTCCGTGCTTCGAGAAACCTCTCTCCGGGCCGGTGCTCAGTCTGCCAGGGCTGAGGCAACTTGGCTTACTCACTTACAACGAAGGCGCGCACGTGGTCGTTGAGCTCGCGTCCTTTCCAGTGGGGCAGAGGGAGTGTTTCCAGGCTGTTGCTTCTCATTTTTAAAGTGTCCGTAGGAATAAGGCCTGGTGGAGGCCTTGATGGAGTCTCTCTCTGCGAGCAAGACTTTGCAGAAGGCGGTTATTTGCCTAAAAAGCGTGGGGCTCCCTGCTAGCTTGAGGCAAATGATGGGCCAGCACGGTGCTGGCTGTGGCGTCCCGGCCACGGGCCTGGGGAGGCCTTGACACCTACTCCGGCTGGGCGGGAGGGCTGCCGGCAGCGCGGTTCGGCCGAGACCTCAGTAGGTGTTTTGGTGGGAGCAGCCCCATGACTCCAAAGTGGCAGTGAGGGGGTGGCCGGGGCTGCCCCCGGCCCAGGGCAGGCAGCCCCGGCCTCCCCTCCTCCTGGCACCCTGGGGTGAGACCCCGTTCCCCGGGGACCTGCTCAGGGCCTTTCTCCCCTCCCGGGGAGCTGGGGCTCATTAGCCCTCCGAAAGCTGATACAGCCCCGGCCCCTCTCTGCTAATCAGAGACAGGCAGGACCCGGCGGCGGCGGCTGGGCTGGGGGGAAGAGGGGATGTGCGGCTGCCTCCTGCCCCAGGCTGGGCTGCCAAGTCTGGCCCATCGATCGGGGAGGGCCTGGGAGCGCTGGGTGACTCGGGAGCCAGCGTAAGGGACGGCCAGGAGAGGTGGGACCTGACCTCCCCCCGGCACCCCAGGAGGCACAGGCCTGGGGGGTCCCTGCCAGGAGCAGGGGCTGGCACCAGCCGGCCGGCGGTGGCATTGAAAGGGGGGGGGGTGTCCTTGCTGGTGTGCGCGGGGGCTGTGTTGGGACGAAGCTGCTCCGAGCCCGGCACGGCCACCCCAGAAGTTGGGGCGAAGCCTGCGTCCATGGCTCTGGTACGGCCCACCCTTGCTCATGGCCTCTGCGGGGAGGAGGAGAAGAACGGGGG
>JANZLQ010000078.1:2464086-2485741 GCA_026212715.1 Elanus axillaris | reverse complement strand
GGGTGGGGGGGGTTGTACTTTTCCCCTTCCTGTACTTGGACGCTTTTGATTACCCAGACTTTCTGGGACTGATCAGGGCTGCCTAATAACAAAGCCTGCATAATATAATTGCCTAAATAGGCCTATTGTCCTTTTCAAGTCACCGTGCCGTGAAATCTTCCAACTTTCCGCTGAAAACTTCGCACGTAACGTTGGGATGGCTTAGTGGCTGCGGCGAGGAGGGGATCCTTCTCCCTCATTTCTCATGGCCCCGTGCTTGAGAAGCTGACTGTGTTCCTGCCCCCCTGTTGATGTTGACTGCTTTTGGGAAGCAAATATTTTAGTCCCTTCTGGCCGGGTAAACTGCCAAAAGTAGTAGGCCTGGAAATACAAAGCTATGATTGATTTTGACCTTTGCTCACGTGCGTGAAGTCTGTCCCCATGCAGTGTGACCCGTGCCACTTCTTGCTGAAACCCAAGCCCTCTCAAACCAAATGGAGCCACAAAAATACAAGCCACAAAATGCTTAAAACTGTTCTAAAGTAACAGAATAATCATCTTCTCTGTACTGCAAGAAAAAGTGTAGGCAGGAGGGTAGCAGAGCTGGATTTTCTAGCAGGCAGACCAAGAGTAATGTCTTTCATCTGCTGCTGTCTTTTTATGAGAACCATATTCTAGGTACAAAACAAACAAACTGGTATCGCGTAGGAATGGTTCTGCTGCGCGGTTTTTTGGTCACAGTAATCTTAGATGTCCCTCCTAATTGTAATCAGTAAACAACTTTCATCCAAAAAATGTGGATTTTTAACTGTCTTCTTAAAAATCATCTGAGGTCTGGGATTTTATTAATCCATTGTTGCATGAGCAAATGTGTTTCAAAAGTTAAGAATGTCAGAAACAGTAGCCTAAAGTTAGCATCCTAAATCCACATTTCATGGCTTCATTTCCAAATATGCTGAGCATTTAGGAGGTCCCTCAGCACTTTTAAAAACAGGCCACATATTTAAATGACCAAAACCTATTTAGAACTTTCATTTAATATTGAAAATTTTTAAAGGACTTCCCCACTTCCCCCAAACTATATGGAAAAGTAATTCAATGACAGAGTCCACAGCACTGGAAATACAGACACTTATAAGACAAAGTAGGACTTGTTCATAAAAGCATATTAGTCTCCTTCTATAAATTTACAACTCAGCTGAATTTTTTTCCCTGTATTTTGTGTGACTCGCAGATTTCTCTGATTCTCTGTTTACTTCCTTGCATTGAAGTCTGCTCGTCAGATACTAATCTGAGACAGTTTCAGATCTGTGGTATAGATTTTAACAGCTAGGTTATCTTCTTCGTATGCTCACTCATCATTAGCAGCTGCTCAGGATTGTTTTCCCAATGGCAGTGAATTAATATGACTGGTCACTGTGCAATTTGCTTATTTTGGGGGGAGGGAGGAGGGGAAAATCTAGCTTCCTTCGGCTCATTTTAGTAATCTGAATAGGAACGGAGAACTTGCATCATGTGATGGGGCAGCTCACCAGCATGGGGTCCCTGTGTGAGAACCTCCCTTGTACATGACAATCTGATAAGGATATCATGTGGTTTAGAAACACATTCCCGCAATGTTCATTTCTTTGTCCCTTTATTTGGGAGTGAGTAGGAAAAAAACTTTTAACAAACTAATGCCAGCCCTTATATAGCTGGCCCCGCTTTCTTTTAGGGTTGTTTGAACCTTACAGCTTCTTCAAATACTTTTGTTAAGAGAGATGGAAATATAATCCAGCAAGGCTGTGTAAAGAATCCTAGACACAGAGTATATAATACACCTTCTGTTCCCCTTGGACAAGGTGATTTTTCTTTCCCCTGCTTATACCATATATAAACGGAATATTATAAAACTATGTAAGTTAAGTACACACATGCAAGTGACACTTGTATAGGTTTAATAGGTTAAAGCTTGAATGAGTATTTATAAATTCTCAAGAGTGCTCTGGATCTTCACCACTAAGGACATGATGTTAAAGTCCATCCACAGTTTGGGGGGATTTCTGTTTTATGCACTTTCAGTGACTTACGTTTTACCCTCTAAGTGCATCCCTTAAGAAAAAGAGCAGAGAAATGTCTCGCAACAAAGTTTTTTTAGCACCGCTTAGCTTCTTTTCGTGGTTTGCAAGATTTCTTTCCATTGAACCATAATATTTTTCTCTAGGCTCACATTGTATTTTTAGCAAGGACCTTTGAACAATAAAATGACAAATTAAGTGTATTTTTGTCTTTTAGAGCCTTATCTAGTGAAGCAGTTAAATGCACTCAACCCTCCACCCTTGATTTTAATAAGAGTTTCAGACACAGAGTGGTCGTACGAGTGAGCCTTTAGCGTATTTATGTACCGGTGCATTTACAAAATACCAGTAAAAGCTCGTGCCCTTGTGCTGCATGTTCAGCACAATGAATATCCAACATTTCTTCTAGAAAGAAAGAGGGATCATTATCCTTTTAAAGATATATAGCAGAGGTGTGGAGCAGTTAAATAAGCTGCCCGGTGTTGCACCAACCAGAGACAACTGCCATAGTTTGATTTAACTCAGGTTTGCTTCAGCAGGCGCTTCAATCCTAGAAAGCCATTTGTGCCCGTAAGATACAAACAGTGGAAGGAATGGTTCAATTAAAACCAAACCAAAACAAAAAGTCAAATAACACAAAAAAATCTCTCGAATCCTGTGATTATTTTTTTTTCATCTGAATGCAGCCTGCGGTGAGTTCCTGAAACGGCCATTACACCATTCCAGCGGTCTCCTCTGCCGAACTGGCTGGTGGCACAGCAGCACATTGCGTAGAGGTGTGTATCTCTTTTCCTATGAGACTTTCTTGTCATCTTCCAGTCTTGTACCAGGATCGCCCCTCTGCCTGCTGGCGGCCGATACCAAGAGGGATGCCCAGGTTCCTGCGTGATAAGTGGATGTAGCAGCAGCTGAGTTGATTTAAATAGTTCGCTTGCTCATTAACACTGATCCGGGATAGAGGTGTTCAGGCGCGGCCGTGGCCTGGCCGTTGGGGCTCCCGCAGCCTCCTGCCCCTGGTGCTCAGGGCCGGCTGCGGGCAGAGACCGGAGCAGGGAGCGGGGAGCGGGGCTCCTCTGCCACTCGCCTCTCTCCACCTCCCGAGCACCTCTCCAGTTCCTCACCTTGTACCCCCACGTCCCACCAGGAAGACCAGCGTTGCCTGTCTTTCCAAGACTGAACATTGGCTCGCACAGGAAGGAGGAGGGCGTCGGAAAGCTGTGTCACAGTGCCATCTGGCGAGACCTGCCCAAACCTTCCCCTGGCAGGGGCTGCGGCGGATGCGGTCCCCGGGAACCTCCGGCTTCAGGCCCAGGGAGATGAGATGCCCGTGGTGGTCGTCCCCCCCCCCCAAGAGCGCGACTCTGGGGGGGTCTTTCTGCACAGCTCTCTGGGCTGCTCCCATCAAAGACCCGCTCTTCTCCGCAAACCTTGCCTTCCGAGTGGAGAGCGCTGCTCCACCACCAGTCTGCGGTTTTTGGCCTGGGGCACAAGGCAAAGGACTGGCTAAAAGAGTCACTTTTATTGTTAGGATCAGGCCCTGAGCGGGGCGGGGGGAGGTTGGTTGGTTTGGTTTTGAGCAGTCGTTCATACTTCTGCCTCTCAACTTTTGGTCTGAGGAGGTTTTTCTTCTACCTCCCCCATCTTTCCGAGTATTCCTTTGCGCTGCTTTGTGGTTTGGGTTTCCACTTTTCATTGATTGGAGGAAGAAATTTTATTAGTTACTAGATCAGGGTGTAAGTCAGATCCTCCTTGGTGGCTGCCTGGGAAGTCTCAGAAACCCATCTTTCTTGTAGATCCTTCTGTTTTCACCCCACACTTTGAATACCAAGATGTAAAAAGCAGAACAAATGGCAAGTCACCTGTGTCTTTACACAAATACCTGAAAGTGTCTTTGATGAGGACAGCTGACAGAAGAATATACTTTTCCCAAGCCCTCATCCCCCAGTGAACTTCAGCCTTCCTCTCTCCATTTGGAGAGCACATTCCGGCTGTGTTTTTCTTATTGCACAGTTGCACATATCGTCACATGCTATGCAGGTTAGGTATGTAAACTGCTCGTCTTTCTACGCTTTGCCTGTATTGCCACATTCACTTCTCTGAGACCACGCCAAAAAGGATCCATTATCTCTCTGAAGTTTTGAAACGAAGCCTTTGGCTGCCTGCAAGAAGTCAGAGCTGACTCACATCCTTCTGTGTTGGGATTTTCCCCCCCCCCCTTATCCGAATCCTTTCCTCTCTCTGTGTTTTGAAGAGGTCCTGTTCTGCAAGACTTCATGGTTGAAGCACGAGCTATGTGTTAGGAAGTACTGCGTGTCTGGGAATGGTTTGGGAAAATAGCTGTTCCTCTCTCCCTGAAATGGAGTCCAGTATGAACGCTGCAATTGTTCACAGGGGCTGTTTTCACCTTTAGCAAAATGTGAAAACAGAGCTTAGTTACAGCGTGATACACTGACGCTGCCCAGTAATACTGTGTTTGTTATGCTTTCTCTAACCTTAATTTCTGTGCAAAACAAGAAAATACTCTGACAAAAAGAGGTGAGGAAGGAATGACGCAATTAAATGAGATTAAATCAGAGTATTGGTTTCCCTGGAACACGTATCTGGCTCTTTACCAACAATCTTTTCCCCGTTTTTCAAATAAACACATATTTTCACATGATAACTCTATTTGAAATATTAATGCTTCCAGGGCTGCATTACCTTTGTTTCTTCATCAAAGTCCATTACTATGAAAAGGCTGCTGTTCCTTAGGCTGTTTCAGCTTCAAAAGAATTTTAGGGCCTGGTCTGTTGCAAAGCTTGGGGGTATAATTAGTGAAAATGGAAATAGATGCAAGAGAAATTTAGTTCCTGATGTTTTAATTTAGTGTAGTACTGCCATGTGTTGTTGAAGAGGATTCTTAAAGGCAAACATAATTATTTCATTATGGTCTTCAGAATGCTTTCATTGGTCTTAATGACAAGAAGCTGCATAAGGAGTCATACATTTTAATTAGACCTTCTTATATTTACATCAGATAAATAACAAATAATTGATGAAAAACAAGTCTTCTGAATGGATGATTTCACACAGAGCTCTGGTTACAGTTTAATGATAAAACATTTCTCTTATTGCTTTGCATTTTAATTATCTAGAATTATTACTCTAGCAGAGATTTCAAAATACTGTTATTTCTATGCGTTTCATTAGATTCACAACTAATTTATGTGAATCTGAAGCTAAGAGAAAAGGTGTTTTCCAACATATATCCATTACAATTGGTTTCCGGCTTTATTAATTTCATTTTGCTTTCATTTCTTACATTTAGATACCAGGTTCTTTTGGTGATAGTCTCTCCAGTAACAGCTAGGGGGAAGAGGAGTGAGACCTTTTCCTGTGTCTTCAGTTCCCTACATAGGAGCAAGTCCTGCCATTGTTAACAACCCCAAAACTCCTGTAGAGGTCGAGGAGTGGGTGTGAAACTAGGGCTCATAGTGGAATTTTCTAAGGGAAAATTCAGTGCCCCTTTCTCACCAGCTTAGTTGAAAGTTGCATTCTTAAATCTCTTCAATTTACTTTTAAGATCTTACCCAATACGCTTTTATAATTGTGTGTATGCTTGCAGGTGCATTTAAAATACCTGTATTTTTTCTTTTCTTTACCCCCTTTATTGGACTCTTTATGGTACCAGAATAAATTATTTTAGAGTTTTGCTACTTGCAAGAGTCTTTTGTGTTTGCAAGCACTCCAGCCTTTCATTTTTGTAACGAAACGTATTT
The DNA here is from genome assembly GCA_026212715.1 of Elanus axillaris. Classification (NCBI taxonomy): domain Eukaryota; kingdom Metazoa; phylum Chordata; class Aves; order Accipitriformes; family Accipitridae; genus Elanus; species Elanus axillaris. The sequence goes on along the minus strand of JANZLQ010000078.1, from coordinate 2,479,947 downwards.
CACGTGATTCATTCCTGAGAGTATACAGAACACTAATTGTTATTATTGATTTTAAATTTTGCAACCATTACAAGTAACCCGGATGAGTGGCAGATAAAGAGTAATAATCCATGGAGTTCTGGAAGTGTTTCATGTTTGTCTGTAGTACTTTATGTGATCAATAGTAACTGCCCCATTGAAACTAACTGCTGTATCAAATAACAGTAAATCAAATGAATGTGCTTACAGATTATTTATTGAAAGCTTTAATTGTTCACTGGGGCCCTGCTTATCTCAAGAAACAATAGAAGGCAGTGATCAGGCAAACTGGTTTGCAAATGCCGGGGGTGCTGTGAAGCAGCAGGGTGTCCCCTGTGTGTGGGTGGTGTGAGAGCTTTCCAAAATGTGCCCCTGTCCCGCTGGGATTGCCCATAGGGGTTGATCCCGGGGTAAATTGGTCAGAGGTGAGTTTCCTCAGAAAGCATCTCTTGAGTTCACAGGTTACTCTTTTTTGAATTATTATTTTTATAGATTGTCATCTCTGGATGACAAATGTGGCATATTTGGTGGGTTAAAGTGTGGAAAAAGAACTAACAAGATTTCCCCCAAATTCCAAGAGGTCCCTGTAACGAGAGACAAAACAGGATCAGAACTTAGGAAGGGAAGCGAAGGAAAGCATACTAAACTTATTCTGTGGAAAGCTTACCTAGGTGTATTGCAGTTTGGGGCAATTATATGCCGCTGTACAGTTGTCAGACTTAACACAAGTACTAAGAAATTAAAAGCCATGATTTCTAACTAAAAACCCTGTGCCATTATATTTTACTAAGTCCTTAAAATGGCTGCTCTGCCTTGTTACAGTCACTCCATGAAGTACTAGTGCCACAGGTTGGAGGTTTTCTGGACCTTAAAGTGAAATGGATAGTCCTACAGACAGTTTCACTACTACCCACATTTTTTTTAATAGCCTCGGTGTGTTGTCAGTAATACTTTGCTGTGGCTTCAGAATCCTTTTGGTATCAGCAGAGGCACTAAAGTCCTCCTTCAGCAAATTCGGGAAGATGGCACTGAGTGAATTTACATTTAATAACATAACTTTCCAACCATGACAACTGGAAAAGCATTTGTAAAAATGACCTCTATTTCTACCAAAGAAGGTGGCCCAAATCTCTCAAACATGGCATTTTTTCCCCTAAAAAAAATGTATGTTTTGTGAAACATACTCATATACAGATGTGTAATATTGGATAATCATGATACAGATATTTCAGAATTTTAAAGCACAGCAGCCAGACATCTTCTGGAATTTAATCTCACTTGAAAAAGGTAAGTTCCCTTTTCCAAAGCATAAGCTTCACCTTCAGTTTCTTGGGACATAAGGTGTCAGGACTGAATGTGGCTTGTCCAGCTCTTTGGAAATAAAGCATTTCCTTTCTGCCATATTCTGTATAAAGTATGGTTGACATTTTCCCTGTTCGTAAGGGTGGGATATCGCAGTCAATTGTGAGCAGCTTAGCCAGGCAAAAAAATAACCAAGTCACTGTTGAAGGTAGGTATTGAATAAGAAAGACCAGCTGACTAGGAAATACTGCTAGCACGTACGTGTTTGCCTACAGTACAGTGTGTGCATTATTTTTTCTCTTCCGAGTGAGAATGGTACTGACAGGTGACATACAGGTAAAATTATGAGCATTCCTCACTCCAAGGGTTCAGTAGGAAAATCTACTGCGGGCAGAGAGAACAGGAGAGCAGAATATTGGAAAACGTGCTTTCCAGTCGTGGTACTTATCTCCAGTCTCTTGTGAATATCTTAATTTATTGATCTTTGGTCTTCTAGGCAGAGAGTAGAGGTGTGCTCTGAGGCACAGTCGCAGTGTTGCTACCTCTTGGCTCTGGGACACCAAGCTCCTTCCCAGCTTTCAGCTTTTGCTGCGCCTACCGTGAAAAGGGGCAGAGGGATGTTTGCCAGCTTAACCATGCTGGCGGAAAGTAAAATGCCGGTATGAAAATTAAAAAAAAAATAAAAAATTACCTAAACTTAATGACAAGGACTCTGAATTACAAGAAGAGGAAATCTGGTACTGTCTTAGTTTTTCATGGTGCCTTCCCCACTGTTTTGCCATCTTTTGTCTGTCAGGTATTCAAATCAGAAATATTGAAATTCCACTCAGGCAAGCATTATGGTTTGATAAACTGTGTATTTTATTTGCCCCCTGAAAAGATACTGGCAATGCTCAGTTCTTAAATATTCCATAAACAACTTTAATTTCTTACATTAGCATCAGAAATGTTGAGGTGAGCTGCTCATAGTAATGCACTGTCCTGGTCTGATGTGCTGAGGGGCTGGAGGAGGACAGAGTTTGTCCCTGTTTTGGTCTCAGATGTTGCAGATGTATGGAGGGTGTCAGAAAGTTTAAGTTTTGGTCTGACTGCCCTTCTAGTTGCTCAAGTGATGAAAGCCGTTTTTTTCCTGTTACTGTCCTGTCTAAGTGGAAATAATGTTATTGTTTTAACTCTACCCCCACAGTCGCAGCAGTGCAGCAATGGGGGTGCAATTAAGGTAGTGTGAAGAGCAGTCCTAACACTTAACTTGGCAAGTGAGCTATGTGGATGTTTTACATCCACGTACAAGCAGAGGGTACCCCAGAGGTTCGCCCCAGTAACGTTAGGGGCATGGGAGATGCGTACCGGGACATGTGCTTGGTTTAAGAAGCTACCGTTGCCTCTCCCAGTCTATGCAGTGCCCTGTCCTCTGCAGGAGGCTGCTGCTGCATGGCAGGAGGAAACTTCTGGCTGCCTTTCATGGCCCCGAGCCTTGGCAGCTTCAGCAAATGGTCCTGTTGTGTGGCAGCATGGCTGGGAAGCTGGGCGCGTGCTCGTCCACCCGCCCGCTCCGCCGGAGGGTGGGTAACCTCTGGGAAGGGGCTGGGGGGCAGCTGCCTGGGGTTTGCTGGTTCAGCAGGTTTCATCCCAGCTCCATGGTGGGGCGAAACCTTACTCGGTAAAGAGTCGTACCTCTGGGTGGCATAACGCCAAAAAAAAGGTCTGCAGTGAGGGCCCGAGAGTGCGATCCCGAGCAATGAGATACAAAGCTGCACAGTTGTCCGTTGCCTTGCAAAAAAGTCGAGCGGCTGTGTGACAGGGGACTGTCAAAGAAAATAAGGAGTTAGACCGTCTTTTCTAAGGAAATCAAAACTTAGAATTAGCAGAGCTATAAAAGCCTTCTAAAGTGAAAGCTGGAAACAATACATTTTTAATAAAATGGGCAGTTACTCTAATTGCTGAACCCCTACTGTTCAATTTCTTTTAGTGCCCTTATTCATTAAATTCAGCATACTTACACTTATTATTTACAGATGTATGCATTTTAACTTGTTTATAGAAACCATGCTTTGCAGAAAGCTGTGGATGGTATAATACTAATTTGTAAGTGTTTATTGCTGCCTATAATATGCAATTTTAAAAACAATTAAAAATAGTGGTGGAGCTCATCGTTGGAGTCAACCTCAAACTGCCCATGAAAAGTGAAATATTAGTACCGTGTACCACCTTAAAGGTTATAGGCTATTTGTAGTAGATTGATAGCATACCCATTAATGAAGAATTTACCTGTTCTTAAAGATTTTAAGCTCAGCAGTCTAGTTTCTAGATATTATTCTAATGTAACCCATTTAAACATATGTGATGGAGTTCATAATTGCCCTTGTAAATGGGTATAGAAAGGAGGGTATATAAATCAATTAGTGATATCCAGCAGTGTGGCTGTAATACAAATTAATTGGGATGATAAGCATTTTAACTGCTACTATACTTACTTGAAGTAGTTTTGATCACTGAATAGGCTCTTGCTGAGTCACTCCATTAATTTTAAGATTTAAAAACACCTAAAGATCAAAATGTTCTGAATTAATGGTCCTAAAGTTTGAGAAATAAAATTATATGTAAAATATTACACAGCAAGTCAGTTTTACTGCATTTCCAAATAGAGCACAACAGTTTTATTTTGTCCATGTGGTACTGAACAACTGTGTAATAGTATTACGTGATTAAAGACATTAAAACACTCATTTTCTTCCTGGATTCAAGCCACAGCCAAAAGTCACAATGAATGGTGTCGTAAGATCATGCCGAATATATAGAAAATAAAAAATTTATTTGGCAGACATTGTAATACTAAGAACTAATACCAACTTGGATAGGAGGTGAGTTTTGAAGAATAAAATTATCCTTTAGTATAATACTCTGAATTATTCTGTTTGGATGCTTGAAAAGATTTGAAGATAAAAGTCCTCAAAATACTGTGAAATGTTTAATAACTGTAAATGGAGACTTTATGACTTAGTAAAATATCTGGATGTGTGTCAGATTATAGTAACTATTTCATTTCCCTTGCAATTTTTATTTATTATTGAAGATACTGGATCTGAGTTTTCTCCCATTTCTGTTTACAAGTCAAGAGTCTTTCTTGGAATCAGTGGGGTGACAACGCTGTAAAGCAGATCTGAAAAAAGAATCAGAACCCTTTTATTTTTAAGTGTTTTGTCCCTCACAGTGTGCCTTTTTTCTTGGTTTTGATCCTGCAGGGAAAACACGCTGAATTTGTGACACCACAGTTGTATCAATAGACCACAGAAATAGGCTCTATTTTCATAAATAAAGAGGCCAGAGTTCTCATCCTCTCTACATTTGTGTTGCTTCTTTGCCTACGCCACTTTACTCCAGATGAGGATATGACCTTGGGAATTCACTGGTAAAGCAAACAGGGCCTAAAGTGGAAGAAGAGTCCATTTTCAAATGAAAAATCTAACTTCACGCACATGAAAGTGTGATTATATATATATTTTTAAAGAAGATCCTATTTTTCAGTTTTGCAGTAATGTGGAATTTTCACTTGAGACTCGTGCAATTTTGCATGGTAGTGGCCAGGCAGAAATCACCGACCTGAAAAAACTACAGAGCTAGCATCTTTCGGATGTTTTTCTTCAGTTTTCCGTACGATTTATTTTTTTCATTTAACATGTTTTCTTTTTCATTTTGAAGGTAGGCTCCTAATACAAAGTGATGAGCTGCTGCCCTGTAAACTCCGCTGTGCCTGCCAAACCCTCCGGCCATCCTGTCTGTACACTTACTTTCACCCTGGCTCCCTCATGGTGTCTGTCTGGCCATTTATTTAGCGAAAGACGTTCCTGTTCTCAGTTACTAGCGCGTCATTAAGTCTCGCTGTCCTGAGAGTGACACAGGTATAACCAGACACAGTTCTTGTCCATGATATAATTAATCCTGACAAGCTCTCTGCCTTCCACGTTTGCTCAGGTGTAAATGCATCTCTCTGGCTACATGGACACATAAACCCCAATGTAGAACTGCTTTGCTGATGTAACTGTAAACAAACCCAAACCACCACCAACAAAACCCAACACCAGCCTGGAAACCAGTATAATTTTCTTTGAGAAGGTGAACACAAATCTCCTGTGTTAGTTAAACATACTACCCCTGGGTTTCCCGGAGCTGGCGCTTTGCAAACCAGGGTAAACCTCACTCCTGTTTGAAAATACCCTCCCGAGCAAACCTGCAGAACGTGAACGTGCTTTCACAGAGTGGCTGCAGCCGCCTCGTTTTTCCTTTACTGCTAGCTGCAGTAAATAAGTCCGTAGAGTGTGTAGTTGCCAGAAGTCCTGGCTTTACTGGGAGAAGCACCAGAGGAGGTTGCAGTGATGGCTCCCTGCCAAGTGCCTGTGGAACACAACAAAACGATGTGGCAGCTTCAGAAAAAGGTTTCAGGGTGTTTTCATTCAGAAATATATAGTCGTTGCATATTGGTGGTTTCCAGATCATACGCGCTCAATACGTAAGACTAGCCGGGTGGATTCAGGCTTACATCTTGGTGGTGTGTCAGGCTGACGTGGGCTTGGACAGGATAGTCAAGAGTAGAGGTTGTTGTGGCAGTTTCTGGCGTTGTTTGTGCCTGGGTGGGACACAGCCCCCACGGGCATGGGTGCCGCTGAGTTGCCTCCAGGAGAGGATTTGGGACTCCTCTCGGGGCAGGTCTGTTGTCTGCTGGGACGTTCCTCTGTGACTGTATATGTGGTGGGGTAACCTTATAGAAAGTTGATTCCTAGCTGGCCGTGGAGATCAGAAAATGAAGATAAGCCTTTCATCCTCTCTCCTGAGTTCCCTGCCAGCAGCGGTGTCGGTGCTTGGGGGCAGAAGGCACCAGCCCTGGTCTGCCTTGCAGTCGGCCGGGGAGCGGGGTGCGCATGGACTTGGGGGTGCCTCAGAGCCCCCACCTTAGAGAGACTGAGCGCAGTCGGACCCGAGTTCCCTGCTCTGTGACGGACCCCGTGTGTAACCTGGGCCCAGACACGGAAGGCTGTATTGCTAGAGTTACAGCTAGGCTGTCGGTTGCTGATGAAAATCCCAGCTGGGCACTGCTTGCGCTTCTCTAGGAATTTAAGACCCAAGCAAATGGAGCTCTTAGGCTGTCAGTGCTTCTGTTTCCCATCTGTAAAGTAAGAAGAATAGCTCCTCCCTTATCTCACTTGGGTGTTACAAAGGTAAAAATATGAATGCTCACGGGACATTCACATACTGGAGTGGCAGGGACCATGCCTGTAGATCAGATAGGTAGAAGAAAGCAGGATCTTTCACGCTGCTAAATATGGCAGGACCAGAAGTGCTGCAGGCTGCGCTGCGTGGCTGGGACAGCGGGGCCCTGGGAGAGTCGCCCGGGCGTCTGGTCTGTGCAGGAATGTCACCAGGGAAGACGCGCTGGCAGGTGGGGCCCCTGGAGTGCCTTAATAAATGGCACTGTAAAGTCAGGTCACCGAATTTGCATGCTTAACGAATGGATTTATTAAGAGGCCAGGTTGTGGCATAACGGAAAAGTAGGTTATAAAAAAATCCCCACCCTTCACTGGGCAACCGATAGAGGTTATTTGTGGGGATAATAAAATCTGTGCTACAAATGAAGAAGTTAGCTGCTAAGGAACAGAAATTGTATTATGAGACTAGAACAGAAGGATAACCAAAAGGTAATTGATGCTATTGTCTTCTGATTTACTGCAAACAAATCTGGATAGCTCTGCTCTGCTGGTAGTAGGATGCTGAACTTTTGTTTCTTGGCCCTAATCACCTGATGTGAATAAAGGTTTCAAAGGGCTACACGCCTGTTTTATGGCCAAGATCAGTATCCACTGACTCCGCTGACTTATGTTACATGACTCTGTAGGTTAACAGTACAGATTTGCAATTGAAACTTGGCAATTTTGTTGATGAAAGGCATGAAGGAATACGATGCGGCTCACTCCCTCCCAGTTCTAAGCTGGGGAAGATACAGCAGATGAGTGTAAACACTTCTTTTCTGCCGTTCCAGTTGGCAAATACAACTTGGTGTACACAGAGCAAAGGCATTTGCTGAATAGAATATGAAGAAATGAAGAAGCCTTTTTTTTTTTTTTTTTTAGACTTCTCCTTTGAAGTTAGTCTGCGTTTTAACACTGAAATGCTAAAACGGTTAAAATGAAAGCATTCTGAGAACCTGCTTTGCAAGTAATGGCTCCCCTCAAGGTTAGGGAGGCCTTTCAAGGTTCGTTCTTTCAAATACCTTTTGACTTGGCAGGATCATGATCGTTACCATTATTTGCATTGGAGTAGTGCTTGAAGGTCCTGCCGCACTGGTTACTGTACAGCATATTCTGAGACCCTGCCTAAAATAGTGTACTGTCGAAGTACTTGAGATGCAAAAGGGTGGAGGAAGAAAATACTGTCCTGATGGTACGTCTGCCTGCAGTGGAGCAATGGCCAAATTTGTTCTTGGAACTTCATTAGGTTAAGGATATCGGAGCAGAGAGTGTGTTTAACTGTTTCTCGTACTCACAAGGCAGAGGGCAGAGTTCAGCAGGACCCCTCTTCTCCCAGATGTGACGGGACAGAAGCCAGCTGTCCGTATCGTTCTTTCCACTGACAAGAGTTGTAACAGCAAAAGCACTTTGGCTTTAGAGACTTCTGCCAACTCAGCTGCGCCTATCGGGGCTTGCACCTTGTCTGAGATAGCTATTGGCAGCAGCAGCCTGTGCCCTCAGCATGGCTCTTAAAATGACTTGGTCTGAGGCATCATTTAGGTGACCTTGTGTGCAGTTTGTCCATTAGTAAGACCTTGCCAATTGGGCTTCAGAGCTCCATAACCTCTACTTCTTGCTGGTTTTATTGTTATTTTAATCGTACTGTAAGAATCCTGAGCAGCACATAGTGAAAACCTGTAGGATCCTCTTTTCGGTTGTAAAATAACAGAAAAGGATCATTTTGGATTGGGCACTCTCAAGCAGAAACTGGGTCATAAAGTTTCATCTTCTGATGTCCCTCTTGGAAGTGGAACACCTCTTTTCAGACTAAAAGCAAACCTGAAGACTTAGAGGGTTTTTTGGCTTTCAGCCCAAATAATACCTTTTTTTTTTTTTTTTTTGACCTAGACAGTCTTGTAGAGATGAACTATAACTTGGTTAAAATTAATGCTGGAAAAATTGTCATCAAGAATGAAATGAGAATAACTTATATTTAACATCGTGGCTTTAAGGCAGATGCGTGCAGCTAGCAAGTCACAAACAATAAAAGAGAAAGCCCCAAACGTGGAAAACATGCTTTCTTAAGTCCTTCTGAAAATCCTGATGATAATATCTCAATCTGAAGTTATTGTGGCAGCCTGTGTTTTAATCCAGGTATGCTGTGTTCGCTCGTAATAAAAAGCATTCCCTCCTGAACCTCGACGCACACCCAGCCCTATGAGGAAAGACTTTTGACTGTGGTAATTCGTTCTGCCTCGATTAACAATTGCACGTGGCTTCCCCTGAGCTTTTCCCCACGTCCTCCTGCCCCAAGCCCACTCCAGCCCACTCCACGTCGGTGCCCGCAGCTCCCGGGTGAACCAGCCATCGCGCACAGCCAGCGCCCGTACACGAGGTGGTAGCGCGAGTGCTTTGCTTTGTGGTGGTGTCTTTGCAAGGGAGAAAATGGGAGTCTTCCCACAAGGGAAGACTTTGTTCTCCTCTTGCTGTTGCCTGTGATCCCCACCTGTTGTATATATGGTGAAAATATCTGGGACTTATAACCCAGCAACAGTACGCAGCCAGAGTCATGTGTGACCGGGTCAAACACACACTCGCTGGAGGGTCATGGCCAGGTTACTAAGTCAAGGCTGGCAAGTCTCCACGATAATGTTTTCTTTCTCTCTCACTCTTTCTTTTTTTCTTCTCCCCTTGTCTGTCTTCCAAACAACAGTTGAAAAAAGACAAAAAAACACAAAAAAACCCCTCGTAACAATGCAAACTATTTAAGCATGACAAATTCAAAGAAGTTTTTTATTAAAAAAAAATTGGATGGGGGGGGCTGAGTCAATGATATTTTGGATTTAATTTGATAGTATAGTTTTATGTGGCACATGAAAGAGAGAAATTTGTATTGAAACAATTGAGACCCACTTTCCCAGTTCCTGGCTCTTTCCTGGAAGATGATTAAAAGCAGACTTTTTTTTCCAGACGAGACATAAAAATTAAATGATCTACAGTATATAGTTATTTTTTCAAATGTTTGGAGGCTTATAAATAACTTCTACAATCAAATGCACACATACAAGCAGCAGAGAATCTGGTTCTAATTACTTGTACTTTAGTTGAACTTTGGCGTTTCCTTTGACTTTCTGCCTAATGTATGTGAGCTGTGTGCCTTGCACTCCTGCAGTGAATTCACAAAAAAAAAAAGAAAAAAAAAAAGGCAAAAAATCCAGACTCTTGTTGGTGCCAACAAAAATGAGGGTTAACAGAATGTTTTGACCAAATGCAACACTTTGCTATTCACCCTAATTAGCTGAAATTGCTGCTTCCCACCAGGGACCCTGAGCTCAGTATTCAAAATTCCCTTGAGGCTATCCAGGAAATGCCATTTGCTTTACAACTTCTTATTCTTTTAAGACTTAACTGTCCAAAGTGTGCATTAACATACAAGCTTAATAATCTAAGTTTCTAGCAAAATGCAAGGCATTTCCATAGTGCCTGCCTGTTTCGAGTTGGTCACAAAGTAAAATACCTCCTCCATCTGTCAACATGGTTTAGCGGGCAGTAAATTAGCTCTCACGAAGCACGCTGTGCTTTTAAAGATCTTATCTGCTGCTTTATCTAGCCTTTAGAAATATTTCAGACATCTTAGGAATTGTGAAGTGACCGATTGTTTGAGAATCCCTGTGTGCTTAAGCTGTATTCAGGTGTTGGGTGACGGCACTGAGGCTCTGTTTTCTCAGGTGAGTAGGGACCCTGAAGTGTCACATCCCACAGGACAAGACAGCAGGGCATGGAAAGAAGTTGCCTTTTTTTTCCTTTTTCTTTTCTTTGAATTTTTCCTAAAGATGTAAGACTTCTTTAAAAATGCCTCTTCTGGAAATGTCAACTCTCTGCCCCCATCCTTTCATTTTTCCACCATGCATGTGCAGACATGCATAGAGAAAAAGCAGGTTCTGCTGTCGTGCGTCCGCTAGCCACTGACATGGTATGGAAATAGCACTCTATACCTGCTGAGCATGAATTGCTACAGATGCCTGCGCTAGATTTCTGCACTTCCATACTAGCAGTACATACTTTTTCAAATAAAGAGTTAAAAATGCTAAATCCAAGGGAGAATAGTAAGTCAGAAGCAGGAGTAGGAGTTGAGCACGTGTAACCTGGGTTCAAGCCTTCTCCAGAAAGCCGTACATCTTGCCTGTGATCAAAAGTGAATGTTCCCAAACTGGGTTTTCTTACAAACAAACAACAAAAAAAAAATCAAACTCTCTGGAAGGATGTTCAGCTGATGCAAGTATTATATTGAATAGCCTAAGCCCTTTCAGGGGCATATGTGTGTGTGTGTGTGTGTATATATATATATACACACACACACATATATATATGTATATATATATGGGTATTTTAGGGAGGTCCTTCTAGTTTACATTGGCTCTTTCCTTCTGATTTAACTTTTCAAATCGTCCAGAAGAAAATTCTCTAGCAGCACCTTCAGCTCTTCAGTTGCTGACTATGTTGTGTATTTATGTACTGAGCTGGTTGCTTAATCTCTTCTGTGTATCGCAAGTTCCTGGTGCTTGGCCAGTCAGTGCCTGACAGACCTCTGCTGTACATACGATTCGTGGTTTGAACACTACTGTTGGATGCTGGTGCTTGTTGAGGATGAAATCATGAAAAAAGCAGAAGTATATCGGTATTATTCCTAAAAGACTGCTCTCCCCAATCTGAAATCACAGAAGGATTGCAGGAGTGCAGTTGTTTTATTGAATGACACAACCTTGTTTTCCCATGGGGAGCCTAAAAACTGCCTTTTAGATGGACTGGGAGAGTTGAATGAGCTAATACGAAACACATTGTCTGCTGGTATTAGAGTTTTAAAGCTTAAGTTTTATCATTCTATAGGCTGATTGGAAGCCACCATAATTCATGTACGAGCATGAAATAAAGCGAGGAATGTTTGAGGCCTCTCAAGGGCATTTGATGAATCTAACTTTAATTTAAAAGTACTAATAGATTATTGATTCAAGCAGGATGGCTGTGCAGAGATCAATAACAGAGCACTCTCTGTCTCTCTTAAATACCAAAAATTACTGTTGAAAAGACATGATCATTCTCACCTGTGTTTTCATTAAGAAAAAAACCTCATTAAAGTTTTCTTGGTGCAGTAGGAACCGGTAGATTTTTGGTTGGCTAAGGTTCAGTGTATTTAATGCTGAAAAAGATAAGTACAGTTCTGGATGTTGTCTTAACATCACAATATATGGAACCACTTTATTTTACTTTTCTGTTTTTTCACAGCCTCCTTATTGTTAGATATATAAATAAATTGTTCCCGTTGGAAAGATATTTCTTTGCTTAGAATCACAGCCTTTAACACTTCACTCTAGCATTTATTTTCTTCTCAAGATGTGTCTGTCCTTGAAGTTGATAGTACCTTAACCCAAGTAAAAATTGCAGAAAGGGACCCTTCTCTCACAAGTAATCAGAAGTTGCATCGTGCTCCATGGTGCCCTCTGAATCCTGCAGAACACGAGTTGACAATGAATCATGAGTTTAATACAAATGTATCATCTTTGTAATCTGAAAAATATAATGTACAGTAAATCTTGTCTATGATTTTTCCATTGAGTAATATTCTTTAGGGCCTGCTGTTAGTACTCTTGAGATTTAGCTCTGCTGATAGTGCCTAATATTTCTGGATAGATCTGAGTTCACAGATCCTGTCATTTCTGCATATGTGTTGAAAAGTTAGAGGGATTTATCTGAGAAGCAGCAGACGGCTAGGTGAAACATGAAAATGTATTGCACATCTACAATAAATGTGAGGAATGATGACAGCATATCACAGGAAACTAATGCAGATGTTTTGGAAAGATGTAGTTCGCAGGTCTTATCTTGCATCGTAGAGCTTTCGCGTCCTTTCCCTGAAAGGGATAACTGGCTTTTCAGCAGGTTCAAAACAAATGACCATCTAGAAATATTAAGGCAATAAAGGGATGTGGGGTCATAATGTGTAAGTAGCTCTTTCTCAGAGTGGTTTCCTGATGTTACAAATGCTAAGGTAGGTAAGGAAGTGTTGCTGGGTTGTGCTAGTTTTACAGATAAAAGAAACCAAAAGATGACTTGTTCAGGTAATTTTCACTTCAGGTCTTCTACTTGGTCGTTTGTCTCTTTACATATGCCCTGATGCATGCTGCTGTCCTGCTGTGGCAGAATTGCACATTGGAAGTGTTACCTTTTGTAGAAAAAGACAAGAGATACAAGGGCTCTCCCCAAGATCAGGTACAGATTGGAAGGGCACATGCCACAAACAGATCCCCTTTGAAGGCTGATATCTGGTGCACACACATGGATCCCACGCAATTCAGTAGGCTAAAACCAGAACACGAGCCCAAAGTTGTCCATTTTTGGAGCCTGATAAGAGATTCAAGCCTTATATCTGATGTGAGCTGTAGCTTTTGTGGAGTTGAGTAGCTGGATCATGAAAAATGATTGGGTACTTAAAAATATACTTTTGAGGCTATAGCCTGTAGTCCTATCATTACTTGCCTGCCTTTGGTTACCTTTATATTTTGCTAGGAAAGACAAATGAATGTTTATTATACAAAGAAAGATATGGGCCAGTTCAAGAGTTTTAATACAGTAAATAATGAGTTATTTAAAATTCATTCATTAATCATTCAATTATATTTCTTTTTTCTTTTGTAGCAGTTGAAACTCAGAGCACCAGTTCTGAGGAACTTGTTCCGAGCCCTCCTTCACCACTTCCACCCCCTCGTGTTTACAAGCCCTGTTTTGTCTGTCAAGACAAGTCATCTGGATATCACTATGGTGTCAGTGCTTGTGAGGGATGTAAGGTGAGTGCCATCATCAACCTTTCCTTTTACAGGACAGCATTTCATTTTAGAGAGAGGCAAAATAATGCAGTTTGGTGTAAGTTGATTGTCTCCAGAGACACCAGTACCTTTCTTGCGTGAATTAATTCTGATTCATGAGTAAAGCCAGGTAAATGACCATCGTGCCTGGAATTACTTCCCTTCATAACTTCTGCCAAAGTATCTCTTTCAGGTACTTCTGTAAGTATTGACTAACATGAGAGTGCGATCATAGGTATAATAGACATAATCAAAGAATAAAATGAAAACATTTTGAGACTCTTCACTGTCCATCTGTAGGTCAGGTATACCCTGAGAACTCACATGGTCATTGTCTGCTCTCAGCCTGGCTTCCTCTGCGTGCTGCTACCTCTGTACATCCAGGAATTTGGGAACAGGTTCTGATCATCTGGAAGTTTTTACATAGTCTCTAACGATCTAACTAATCTCAGATCAAATCGGGAATTTGAGGATTAGCAGGTTGGCATTCACAAAATTTAATCTAGCAGACTACAGTGCTGGCACATCTGCTAGCTGCTTTCCAGTGTCATGATTGTCAGAGCATGAATTGACTATCTATAGGATGCGGTAACACAATACACCGTTCTAAAATAGAGCATGTCTAAAGATGAGATACACATCAGAGAAGTGATGTCAGCTAAACCATGTGTGTATGGCAATAACGAGAGGTGTACACACAGTGAACAGTATGTGTGCAAAGAAGAAGGTAGTGTGAAAAATGCTAGAGAGAAATCATCGGACAGATGCTCTCACAGTTAACTTTATTAGTTATGGTACCCTAGTGCAATGTTCTTTTTTAACAATTAAAGAAAAGACCTGTGATTTTCATCCTTAAAATAGCGTGTAGTGCTTAGTCCAGTGAAGATACTAATGCGTGCCAAAAATGTGACAGGTGCTATATCCATATAAATGAAGTTATTAGAATAAATTAATAAAGAGTATTTTGCTGGCTTATTTTCTGAAATGTAATATTTTTCAGGTGCTGTGCAGTTAGCCATTTTTACTTTATCCTTTGAACCTGCAACTTCTTCCATGCTGTTATGGTTTAACCCCAGCCAGCAACTAAGCACCACACAGCTGCTCGCTCACTGCCCCCTGACACACCCGTGGGATGGGGGAGAGAATCAGAAAAAAGTAAAACTCATGGGTTGAGATAAGAAAAGTTTTGATAGACCAGAAAGGAAGAAACTAATAATGATAATAATAATGGTAATAAAATGACAATAATAATAATTAAAAAATTGGAATATACAAAACAAGTGATGGACAATGCAATTGCTCACCACCCACTGACCGATGCCCAGTTAGTTCCCGAGCAGTGATGCCTCCCAGCCCCACTCCCCCCAGTTTCTATACTGGGCATGACGTCCCATGGTATGGAATACCCCTTTGGCCAGTTTGGGTCAGCTGCCCTGGCTGTGTCCCCTCCCGACTTCTTGTGCCCCTCCAGCCTTCTTGCTGGCTGGGCATTAGAAGCTGAAAAAGCCTTGACTTAGTACAAACACTAGTTAGCAACAACTGAAAACATCAGTGTGTTATCAATGTTCTTCTCATACTGAACCCAAAACATAGCACCGTACCAGCTACTAGGAAGACTATTGCAGCCGAAACCAGGACAGTTGCTACTGGTCTTTTGTATTGACATAAAATACCATAGTTCTGGGTTTGCATCATTAGGCAAAAATCTATAGGGTTGGAGTCTGGTTCCCTCCATATTTTATAACTGTAGATACCAAAGTAGTGAAAGTAGCTATTTCAGCTCACCTCAGTTTTAGAATGTCTGTCTGACATTGATGTTTTCCTTGGATATCATGTTAGGGTTTTTTTTCTTTTAGCTGCCACAAAACGATCAAAATTTAAGTGTCTGTTAGGAAGAACTGTGGTAAGAGTATGCTGTAGCTGATTTCATTAAACAGGAAATCTCATCATACTCAGATGCCAACACACAAATGGTGTTGTCATTTGCTCACCCACACGTTCCCGCTAAGCACAGATGTAATTGCAGACTGTAGCATAAAGGTCACATGTCCCTAAGACTTCATTATTTTTGAAAAATATGCAAAAATATAGTGTAGGGCTTTTATTGGATACTGCAAAGCATTTTCATAAATAATTAAAGCAAGACCACACTTGTCAAAATACATGAAGAAATCTATCTTGTGTTGGCCATTATTCAACAACAACAACAAAATCATGTTCAGTTATTTGCTAATTTGCAAGATGGGGTAATTCAGCACTTAGCAATAGCTGCTTGTCATGGTTTAACTCTAGCCAGCAACTAAGCACCACACAGCCCCTGGCTTACTCCCCTGCAGTGGGATGGGAGAGAGAATCAGAAGAGCGAAAGTGAGAAAACTCATGGGTTGAGATAAAGACAGTTTAATAGGGAAAGCAAAAGCCGCGCACACAAGCAAAGCGAAACGAGGAATCCATTCACTATT
>JANZLQ010000078.1:2426370-2463812 GCA_026212715.1 Elanus axillaris | reverse complement strand
CTGGGTGAGCCCTGCTCAGCAGGAACCAAAACTCCCCTCTGTTATCAGCGCTCTTGTCAGCACAAATCCAAAACATGGCCCCACACTAGCTACTGTGAGGAAAATTAACTCTATCCCAGCCAAAACCAGCACACTGCTGTTAAAAGGGGGGGGGGGGGGGGAACCCCCCAAAAACCCCAGGGATTAGTTACATACAAAACCTGTCAGTCTATGAGAAATAACAAGTTTCTGAAGCAGTAACTTAGCTACTTGAGACTGGTAATATTTGGGTTAGTTGATGCTAGTTCTCAACAGATTGGACTAGGATTTTATGAATCTCTTCCACCGATTAAATCAACTTCCTTAGGGAGTACCAGAAACTGGTGAAGAACATGATGAGACCACTGAGTCAACCAGTGGTCCCATTGGTGGACAGTCATGTACTACATTTGCTGTTTAAAGTTGTCTGAGCTTTCAGGTGGACAGAAGTGGTGTGCTGGATGACAGCAGTACGTGAGCACACCAGCAGAGACAGCCTCACAAACCTCTGCGTTGCCAGTTTCTGCTCTTTCTCTGAAGCATGTTACCTTTTTCTCTTGAGTCCTTTTGGACTGTTTGGTTTATTTTTCTTTTCCTTCATCTTTGCTCTACATTTGCTTTCACATAGTCATTTCTTGGTTCTGTACCATAAGAAAGCTGCCATGTTGTACTTATTTCTAACTATCCAGGCTCCTGCCTGTACTCAAGTCTACCTTCAGCCTTGGTTCCCAATATCAGTTCTTCATGCTTCTCTTTCTTGCTAGCTTTCTTCGTACAAAAATTTAGCCAGTTGCTTTGCAAGTGTCAATAAGCGTTGAGCACTGCCACTGGGGAAGCCTTGTCTCCTCTGGATCTCTGCCTTTTCAGTTGGTTAACCTGGGCTTTTTAGGGATCCTGTGTTTCACTGAAGGCTTCTGCTCGGTACAGAGCTGGAGTTTCGTGATGATTCTCTGGTGAATGAGGGAGCAGTAATAAGGAAGAATTCATGTTACAGCCTTTCGTCTAGTTAGGAACACAATTTATTTCTCCTTTACCTGAACGCACGTGTCTATGCAAAGAACTTTATTTTCTTTGAGATTCAGAGTTTCACTGAAGCTGACCAGCGTGTTCAAAAGCTGTTGGCATGGGGAGAGGCAACCTTGCTTATGGACAGCTGGGTTGCACAAAGTTCATTCCATAAGAAGCTAGACTAAAATATCAGCTAAATCAAGTATTAATTCTCCTTTTTTTTCCCCTCTTTTCCTCTGACCTTGTTGTCTTTTCTCTTTCTTCACTCCTGTTTCCACTATTCTTTCTTCAATTGATTTGTAGTCTCTGTTCTGTGATGTTAAACCTTAAATTCATTCCTTTTTCCTCTTGCATTTCACCTCCGTCTGCTCTGAGGTCCTTTTCTCAAGTCTTTTCCTTTTTCCTTTCTGACTTATTTACCTTTTCCTTTGAACTCCTGGCAGTCTTGTTTCTCAAGGGAAGCACAATGGAAAACTCTGCTCATATCTTATTTATCTAGTTAGGGCCCTGTTCCTTTTCTTTTTCTGTGCTGGCTTTCCCTTGGTTTTCTTATAGTTCTCTGTTTCCTTCTCCTTTGCCTTTCTTCTTTCAGCTCCAGTGAAGCTGCCATCACAGTGATCACTAGCAGTCTCTGTCTAGTGCAAAGGGACAGACGGCTTTCTGTCCTCCAGGTTTTGGGTTGATGACTGCCTTTGATTCAGCAGGCCTTCTTTTTCCTGGCTTTCAG
The DNA here is from genome assembly GCA_026212715.1 of Elanus axillaris. Classification (NCBI taxonomy): domain Eukaryota; kingdom Metazoa; phylum Chordata; class Aves; order Accipitriformes; family Accipitridae; genus Elanus; species Elanus axillaris. The sequence goes on along the minus strand of JANZLQ010000078.1, from coordinate 2,462,059 downwards.
GGCTCTTTAGGTTCTCCTCCTACTTTGCTTACTGTTTATTCAGTATCTCCTTAAATCGCTCTTTATCCACTTCCTGATGCTGTTCCCTGAGGTTCAGTTCTGTGGTTTTCTGTCTCAAAAGCACATTACTGACCTGTTTTATGGTAGACCAGTGGGGGAGGTCATGGAAATATTCTGCTCATAAAGGGTGTATTCTTAATGGAGACCCTTCCAGCCAGGAGCCCTTGGAGAGCTGTGGATGGTGATTATGGCCTTGTGATGCTCAGTTTGGGAACCACTGCACTGGAAATGTTACGATTTCCAAAGCTACCCCCACCTCGGACTTCTCCCCTGCTCTCTTCCCCTGGTGTATCCTCTTGCTTGCCTCACGGCTACCTGGGACCCAGAGTTCACGAAGACAGAAATTCCCATCCTTTCTCTTCGTGACATCACCAACTGTAATCTCGTGGCATGCAGTTTTTTCAGACATCGTGCCATGTTGACATCATTTCTGATCTGCAGCACTGTAATTCACAATTTGTTGTCCTTTTTCCTCCAGAGTCTGCCTTTAGCTGCCTTCATTGTCAAACCATGGCTGTGGTCTTCTCACGTGGTGATCAGATTGGTCCCTTCTCCTTTCCTTCCTTCCCCTTTTCCCACTCACCATCATCCTTGGACCTTATTTTTTCAGGTACCTGGGAACAACCTCCTAACCTCCTTTGCCAAACGCTTTTCTCAGTATTCTAAGCACCCTTTTTTTAAGTGATCCTTCTGTCTTATTCATTACCCGAGCCTTCAGTACTGTACCTCACTAGAAAGCCTGTTCTGTGGCCTGTTTTGATAGGCTACTCTTTTAAGGTTTTTAGGAGCTGGAGTATTCCATAATATGCACTTAGGAACCACAATGAAAGTTTAGGAGCTGTCTAAATAACATTAAGCTATCTTGTTTTCTAATTTTAGTATGTTCATGCTGCAAATTTTATTTGCGATTGTAGATTTAGAGTACCTGACTTCTTGCTTTCCAAATTTGAAGTTTGGGAGCTTTCAGAAGGTTGATTTCCTGAGCTTTTTCTCCATTTGGTCAGTCGAATTCAGCAGGCAGGATTTTTGGGGGTGTTTTAAACGGGTTTAAGAAAAAAAATCGTGGCTTTGTGTTTATTTCCGGGTGTTACACTGCAAAAGGCTGATGTGCCTCTTAGCCTGTCGGTGGCTTTGCATATATATTAGAATCTCAAACAAAACTGATCTTCACGGTGCACTTGTATTTTGTGAGAAAAATTCCAGAGACGGTCCATCTTTGTGTGTGTAAAATACAGTGCATTGACAATATTCAGCTTATTTACAACTTTTCCATTTTGTAAACTGTGTGGCATTTCAGAGGCGGGTTTTGGAATCTACTCCTGTGTTTCATGACCTCAGTTAAAGACTGCTGAAATCTCTTCCCCACCCTGGTCTCTGGGTGTTGCTAGACAGCACGCAAATGAATTCCTTACAAAATGAACAACTTGGATTTATCCAGCTGGTACAAGTGGTTATAGGGCTGGCTGTCACCGAAAGCTCAGCTCTTTGGTCCTGACTTGATATGTCATTGTAATCGGGTTTGCAGAAAGGGAGACTGAGAGTAGTGAGCTGGATTCCCCACACAATGCCATCATTGTGTGGGCAAGGAGGAGAAGATGGTGTTCTGGCAGCTTCAGCTGTCTCTGAAAGCCTTGTCTCTTGTTCTGGCCGTTTAAAAGACAGCATTCCTCTGCTGGCAATCCTGCCTGGATTCCTGGCTTGAACTCGGTGGGCAGCAGAGATGCCTAGAGCAGTTTCAGGGGAGAAGACAGCACAGCATGTAAGAGGGTAGGTTTACGGTCCAGCAGTTTTGTCTGAATGATCAAGGTGCCTCTCTGCCTGTTGTTGGTGCTAATGGACAAAAACGTAGACAAATCTACCTCAGTACTGGGTGATCCCAGGTCGGCTTTATCATAAAGGGAGAATAGCTTTCCTTCCATCAGAGTTTTCATATAAAATCATATCTAATATGGGATCATTAAATTAAAAAGTTAGCCACATTTAACATATTTTCAAAGGTCTTCAGCTCTGAAAATATGCCTATTTGTTTGACACCTTTCTGGCTCTTTTTGGTTTTTATTGCAAAGATTTTAGCAGTACGGAAAATAGGTATTGATAGAAACCCTGAAACTTAGGTCTATAATTCTGTAGGACTGATTGCCACAAAAAAAGATAAGATACACATAGTAGAAGAAAAGAAAAAACAGAGAGAAAATGAAACAGTTTTTGCTTTGGCCAGATTTGCTGATCCAGGTGGATGTTTAGCTTGGGAGAAAAGCTGTCATTTTGTTACAGCTTTATCTTACTTGCTTACAGATGCAGTGGGAGGCAATCCTACCACCCAGCTCGAGGCCCAAAATTGGTTGCCTAACTTCGAATCAGACTGGGCTCTCTCTGCAGTCAGTGGAGAGAGAGGGGCTCCTCTGACGGCCGATTCAGAGCACCTAAACTAGATCTGCTCTGCGTCACCCTCCAGAGCAGCCTGTCCCCAGGAGCCATTGGGTAGGTGCCCAAAGCACAGTGGTGTTAATATTTCCCGTGATGTCCCCCACGGTTATGTCCCTCTGGACACCGAGAGGGTTGGCGTTCCCCCGTTGCAGGACATGAATCTGTGGTCAGCACTGGTCAACAACAGAGTTACGAAATCCTACAGACAGAGACTAGAACTGGGTTTGATTTTATTTATTTATTTGAAGTTCGATGGCAAGCTTATTATGCTTGGGTCTGCAAGAAATGTTGACGAGTGGCCTAAAATATTTTCAGGATTGTCATAGCAAAGTTCCCTTCATGGAACAGTGTCCTTCTGAACAGATGCCTTTTTCTTTTGATAATGCCTCTTAAATCATGTGAGGACAAATTTGCATTTTCTTAGGCAGTTCTGGGATTGTAGGGGGATCTTAAGCAGCAGTTCTTTTTGATAACACCATTCTTGCACATGTTAGCTTCTAGCTATAGTGTAATTACATTTAAGCCTATATTTTTGTGCCTTTACTGGGAATTAAGGATCCAGACATAGAATTTTCTCGGTTACCTAACACTAAAAAATAAAAGCAAACCTCATAAAACCAGCTAACTAATATTCTGTTTATTTGTTTGGCTTTGTTTTTCTGGCGGGTTTTAATCACCTACAACTGAAAAGAGTAAGAAATGTGAATGTAAAGCTGAAAATATGTGGACAGTATGATTTGTATCAGGGGAAGAAGTAATGTTGTTTGCAGCAGTGCAATTGTAAAAGCTTCCATTGGTTCAAAGAAAAATATAGATGAGCTTGAATGATCAAGGTGTATTTGTCTCCATTTAAGCTGTATTAGTAAGTGACAGTGCCAGCAGTAGAGATGCATGCTGTTGTTCATGCACAGCTATGAAAAATTCCTCAAATCATCGAAAATTGCTCCTAGTTTCAGCTAAATCAACAGTCATTTTTTAAAAGGTGAAAAATGTATTTTTAGATACATTTTTGCATTGTATTAATATAATCAGATCTTAAACTGTAAGTGCTTTGCAGTGTAGCAATCTTGAAAGCCATTCGTTTGCAGAAAGCAGTGCCATATGCAGAAAGACATTAAATGAGTTGCAACTGATATAAACATAGTACTGAAAACCTGGAATTTTTATCTATTTCACACTGTCAGAGGAGACCTGATTGTTTTAATGCTGTCTTTGCAATTCTAGTTTTTACAATAACAAAACCAGGAAAGCTAGGTGTCCTGTGAAAAGCTGGTATCTGTTTCAGTAAGTTCTTAATTGATTTTTCTCTTTGTTTGGAAGGTAAAACTTTTTCCAGATCCTGAATTTATTTCAAATTTTTGAAGGATGAGGAAGCATATATTTATTGGAAGCCCACTGAAAGCAAGTAAGCATGATGAAATAGATGGGATCAGGAAAAAAAAATTTGTCTTAACCATATACTTTAAAATCTCTTTCTGGGTCGTGTGAATGACGTGAATGAAGAAAAAAAAATCGCCAGCCATGACAGATAACAGAAATGAAAATTTTGGTGTGTGCTTGAATGCCATATTGTGATTTCCAGTGCTTTGGGCCCAAGTTGTGGATTATACCTCTGGTGGTCCCCTGCATTGGGCTTCTGGAACAGAGACAGACAAAGAGCAGCCGTGTCGGTAGGGGTATAGGACATACACCCACAGCTAATCTTCCTCTTATCCTGCCCGTTGCCCTTAGTCATAGATCAGGGGTTCATCTTAAACTGTGAGAATAGTTGTTTTTACTAATTACTTTCATTTTTTTTCTGGTGGTGGTGCCGGTGCTATAGAAGTGCAGAGATTATCCCGAATTACTTTCTAACCATGCTAACCACACTGCTCCAGTTATTTGTGAGCACAAGGGTTAGTGTCCTGTGGAAACAGGAACTGGAAAATACTCTCTTATTTTGCATAAACTGTGAAATAACGACATATAATTGTTTGGCTTAAATTTTTCAGTCCCTTCTTGTGCAAAATTCCCGATACTGTCAGTGAAGGCTTTCTCAAAAAAGAACAGCAGCATCAGACTTTTAAACTATTTTGCTTTGGTGACCAGCCACGTTTTGGGGCACTGCTTTGCCGTGCTGCGTACCTGGAAGGTTTCTGGCTGTACCAATTAGCGCTCCTCCTGCATGCGGCCATCTCCCCCGGACAGTTTGGATGCAGCCGTGTTATTAAACTAAAATTGTTGAGTCTTACTCTTCTGGCAGTGTCTATTCCTTTCTATACCTGAGAACGTGCACCGTAAAAAGAATAAACTTCAGGTTTACATGTGCATGTACCTGTTGTTACTGGAGTCAAATCATGGTTTCTTGTACCAAGATAAGTACTGAAGAGTCCTTGTAGATGTCTTTGTCACATTTCTATCCAACTTTCAACTGCCCGTAGCTGTTGTGGCTTATTAGCAGATGGCTGAAAGAGACGAGGTTCATGCCATGTCAGTACCGTGCACATGGTTTGCAACAGCTTCCACAGAACTAAGTAAATTATATGTATGTGTAAAAAGTGCTGTCTATGCAAATCACACCGTGACGTACCGACCAGAGATGCCAGAAGCAGGTGGGCTGTAATTCAGGCCGGTACCCTTGCCTGCTGAAAAGTCCCCTGGTTTGCATGCAATGCATGTGGAGTGTGTTTTTATTTTCCTGCAAGTAGGTTCTAATAGATTTAACTTTTTCGATTTTCTTTGCTAGAGAGAAGGAAAAACCTTTTATTTTGTTCTCATTTTGTCAATTTATTTCACAGCTCTCCATTAGTTTAAGAACCACGTGTGGCCTTTAATTATAGTTGTGGAGTACAGGCTGCCCTGTGCACACCCAGCAAGTTGCTACAGTGTAGGAAAAAATGCAGCTCTCCACCATGTTTAATACAATATTTTATAATATGATCTGTAAAAGTATTGTTTGCAGAGGTAATTCAGCAGATAAGGAAATCTGGATATCTGAGCAAACATCTCAGAAATGAATACTCTGAGATTTTCTATTAACAGTAATAGCCTACCTTTTTTTTATAGTATGCCATATTTATTTATGCTTACTGAACAACAATTACAGACATGTAAAATTGCAATGTACTAGCTTTCATTTTCTAACTCGGGACTTTTTAAAAAGAAACTGTTTAATGAGACATTCATAGAGAAGGACATACAAGCAGTTGATCTGTTGAATTTAGATTTAGGATAGCTTGCTGGACCCCACAAGAAAGTGCACGGTTTTCCCTGGAAGGAAGGGTGAGAATAGAATAGTTTGCTGAGTGTAGTACTGGTTGAGTACTGACTTTGGTGCTGGTGAGGTGGTTGGGGTCACTGTTCTGCCTGCTTTAGGCATCTTTTTAAATTGCAGTGTGCGTCTTTCTTAAAAGTACTTAAAGGTTTTCTGATTGGCACATCTTAGAGAAGTAAATCCAAAATTAAGGGGTTTCATAAATGTACAAAATGGAATTATCCATTATCTAGTTCTGTTCACTTACATGTTACGTAGATATCCAGATGCTCTTTTTTTACTGCTTATTTTGAATTTATTTGGAAAGACACATTTATCTATATTTTCTGGTTATTGTATACCATAACCCAGTTCGTAAGCAGTCGGCTTCCCAATTTGCAGAAATACTTTGATTGGCCTTGGAAAGTGACCTTCCATTGCTCTCTGTGCTTACTGACTGACCTGCTAATGGAAACAGAGGTTCTTTCTAATCCCGAATGAAGTGTTCCTTTGAGGAAGTTTCCTAAAGGGGTATTTTCTTTAGCTTCTTCTGGAAATGGAGTGCAATTGAATTTGCAGCATGGATCCCAGAGCTGCTGAGCTTTGCAGAGCTGTTCTTTGTGAAATTTCAGACTTGTGCTATAGCAGGAAAGACAATTGGATGTAATTTTCCGAGATTTGCTATTTCCAGTACAGTCAGCTTTACAGATTCTTTCTTTAATTTGTTATGGTATACATTCTTCTTTTTCTTCCCCCCTGTAAAACGAAACAAATGCCTTACTTTTTAAAAAAACTGTTCCATTTTTGAATAGCCATTCCAAAAATCAGAAACTGCCAATGTTAAGATTATACCCATGTACCTATCTTTCCCTCTTTGTATCTTGATTTTTTCTATAGTCTTTTAAGTATGGATACGTTGTTTCTTCAGTTCCGTGTAAAGGACGTACATGTTGTGTCCTTCCTCCTGTTTTATATTATTCTGATTATTTCAGAGGAACTTCTTATATACAGGAGACACCTCTAGGTGTGACATCTGTACAGCTCACTTATAAAAATTTCTTGTAGTGTTAAAGAAGCCATGCATCCAGTTCTGTAATTGGTAGTTTTGGTATATTGGTATAGTAACTGTTTAATTGGTATACTGCTGCAGCTGGTCTGGCAAATATTGAGGGTCCCTACTCATAAATTGTTCTTCCCTTTGATAAGATGCAGGAGTCCCCACAGTTTCCACAGCTCAATTCAGAAGAAAGCTGAGAAGTAGAAAGACATTTTTGTGTATAAAGTCCCTTATGATTTCACATGGCTATGCTTAAAATGTCTCATTTAATACATTTTAGTGGGAAAAGTTACTATGCAATAAAAACTGTATCATAATACCTACATTTAAAGGGGAAAAGGTACATTGTTTCTGGATGCCCTGTCTAGAGTAACGGATATATAAATTACAAGGTGAGACGGCAGTTGCAAGTAGTGCCAAAAAATGTAGATTTGGTTGGCTGTAAATGCAGTCGGTGATTTCACTCCAGCTATAGTGAACCTCAGTGGCTGCTGGGGTCCCTTCCAGCGCTGGAGGGGAGAGCCGACAGCCCCCAGCTGTGGCACCTGAGCAGGGTCTGCCATCACCTGGCAGCAGGGAGACTGATCAAATGCTTACTGAGCAAGTTTGTTCCTGTTTCAGAGTCTATTTAAAAGTGACAATTTAATGGGACCCATTACTGTCAGCTGTGGCCGGTTCCCTCTCCCTCCTCCCAGGCGCTTACCAGGGAAAGCAGAGATTTATAGCTGTGGTACAGCCGCTCCAACGGGCTACTGTTCACTCCTCCCACGAGTGTCCTGGCTGGCTGCTCTCCAGATGGATCTTCCCAACAGGGGAGAGGTCTTCACTGTCTCTGGGGTGCTTGGCTTGCTTTGGAGCCCTGTGCACCTATGATAAATATATATGTAAATTATTAGGTCCTCACTTCAGAGTGCACTGTGATCCTCATGTGCTTTCTGCTGGCCCAAAAGACTGGCAGTGCTCCAGATTTAGGAAGATTTAAGCGGAGCGTTTCAGAGAAAGCTCTGCAGCCTATCATTTTTTAAATGAATAAGCACTACCATTATTTTTTTTTGGATCAGGGTGTCAAGGCATTGCTCAGATGCCACTGCAGACGGTCTTAACCAGTCCACATTTATCCATAGTGATGCACCGCGACTGCTACATGTACAGAAACAGAAGTGAAAATTAGGGGGTTTTTGAAAGGAAGGAAGAAAGGGAGTGTTAGGTTGAACAGGAGAGACGCAAGCACAGCACCCAGTAGCCAAATGGATGAGCTAACTAGAAGGACCTTTTATCTTACCCCAAGTCCATGTGATTTTCGTAAACTGAAAGAATGATTGTCTTGTGATTATATGAGATCTGTGCTTGAATCTGGCTATTGATTAAAGTCTGGCAGGGGAGGGAGAAAACAGGAAAACATCTTGCTAAGATTTTCCTGTGTTAGATTAATCAGCCCCAGCTCATTCACTCATCTCTGAAAGGTCATGTTTTCTCGTCGTCCAAGTTGCCCAGTCCCAGACTCTCCCTTGCTTCCCTAGGGCTTGGCTGAACGGAGAGCGGTGCCTGACGGTGGGCAAGGTGGAGGCAGCGCTGCGCTTGTCCTGTAAGCTGTGACGCTGTTTCAGCGTGAGTTGTGTCAGTGTTTGCAACGAGAGCCCGGTCTCCGATTAGTGTTACCTTAAGAGTCCTTATTGCTTGGAGGAACTAATCAGTTGATTTCTCTGGCTCTGTGCGGTTGCTAATCCCTTGCACTGGCACAGACTGCATTTCGTCCACCTTTCTGAGCCTATTTTTCCATGTTGTTGAGACTGTTTTGACCGTCTGTACTTTGACTGTGTATGGGAACCGGGCAGGGGGGTATGGCCACCATCTCACTCTTAAAAATGGTGAGTTTGCCAAGCTGGTCCAGCTCCAACTCATCCCTCTGCTGTCGCCTTCAGTAATGAGTTTCAGCTGCAGTGTGGAAAGGTAATTTTCCTTGACTACTGCCAGTACTAGAGAGCCAGACTTGCATATTTCTGGGTGTTTACTTGAACTCTGTTTTCTAGTTTCCAGGCATCCGAGTTTCACTAAACTCTATGTTTTACAAGGGTTTAGTGGGCAGTTCTGTATTAACAGAGTTTCTTTGTCGCTGAATGCAGGGGAATTAGAGTAGCATAAAGTAGTAAGTACAAGATACTGCTTGCCAGATTTCAAAAGATCTGATACAACATATTTTTTTTAGAGATCAATTGTCAAAACTAGGAGGAAAAAAAGAATTGTGGGGAGATAATGAACATGAGTCATTCAGATGGATGCCTGAAAAATGTACCAGGAAGCATACTGCTCAAGACATCTGGTTTGTTTTGGCATGTTTATGTCCATGTTATTTCTGAATAGTTTTGGGTTGCTTTGTGCGTTGTTTTCATATGTCACTTCATCCCTCCTCAGAAACTTCTTCTCTGCTGCAGATCGGGTACATTTTAAAACTCATCCCAGGTCAGACAAAGAGAACAGAAATATGCTGGGTCTTAAAGACAAGCGGGAGCCGTGCTGCGGCACGGCCAGAGCCAGCCCTTCGCTGGCCGTCCTGGCAGGCGGGTGCTTGGCACCCACCCGGCTGGCCGGGCTCGGGCTGGGGGCTGCATTGGCTCTGCCTGGGCCGGGGAGAGAGCAGGGAAGAGCTGGCTGGCTGTGCACACCGACTCTGCGAATCTCTCTGCTAGAGCAAGGGGAATTGCGCTTCAGCCAGCTTGCAGGCATATATAAATATTGGTGGTGTAGTTTGCATTATTATTTCAGCTGAGCTGTAAACATTTGGTTGCTGATAGCGGGTTAGAAACTAGCGCCTCTATAAATTTCAGATGGTGCAGAAACGCAGAGATTTTTGTATTCCCTGACAATTAATGAAAGTCCCCGTGCCTCTGCTGATAAATAACTGTGGTGCCAAATATGTGCAGGAACTCTGTGATGAAGGCTGGGTGGGGAGGAGGAGGAGGGTGCAAAGCCTGCCTGTGTGGGGAATTTCCTTGGAGCGTGCACATACCTTCTTTCTCCCATGTAGGTTTGTGTTTGAGCTTGCCCTTTCCTCTTCACGTGTTTCCATCTCTGCCAGCAGCTAAATGGAGAGGCTAATTTGGGAGACTACGACAAGTAATTGCAGCATAGTAATTGCATAGCTAACATGAGTCTTTTCCTTGTCCTGCCTGCTGCAGGAATCTGCATGTTTCTTCATGGGTATAGCTTGGCAGGGATTTTTTGTTTGTTTTTTACCAGGAGCTCTACTACTTTGTTAGAATAGGTCTTGCTTAGTGTCTTTCCTTTGTAGCTCTGTGCAAAAAAATCCCGTGTATGTCTAGTAAGATTGTGACATTGTCCTTGGAAGATGGTGCCCCTGCTCCAACCACCCGAAAACTCAGATGTGTAAAAACAGAGATCCAAATTAAGAGCATAAACCAAAATCAGTCATACATTTGGAGGATAACAATTTGGAAAGTCTTTCCTGATACTGTGCTTCCATGCAAGAGAGCAGCTACCTAAATGGTTTGGAAAAGTGTCATTCTTTATGAAGAAATACTGCGCTTAATTAATTCTTGCTCCTGGGAGGTCAACCTGGGGCACTCATTATTGTCTTAATTGGTGGTATAAATCCTGAGGCACTGGAGGGGAAGAAAAGAAAAAAACGATGAGTAGTTAACAACGTATAGCCTTTTGGATAAGTGCTAGCCAGTTGTACGACCATCCTACTGACATTTTATGGTTTTATTGGGTTATAGGTCTGGTCCTCCACAAATTAGGTTAAAGGGAATTGATTTGCATAAACAAAAATATAGGAAAATAGCAAAATGCAATCATTTATTCCTGAGTTCTCCATTAAACTGTGTGAAATAACTCAGTGCACTGCAACTCAGAAAAGCGTTTCTTTGATCTCCTGTTATTCGTATTAAATTATATTCATTACTCTTCCCATCTGGAGTTTCCTAGCAGGCCAAAAATCATCCTACAGACATTACTGAGAGGAAGTTAACTGTAACTTTTTAATTATATACATTTCATCTCCTTTTATTATTTTTTTTTTTTAATTTGAAGAAAGCAGATGGAAGTGCATACCAGCACCTTCCTCTCTGTTTAAATTACTGAAGTGGAGAAGCAGAAAATCTCAGCCATTCTTTCTCCTCACATATTGTTTCAAGGTGATGACTGTTCTGTCTGGAGACTTTGACATGTTTGCTAAAAAGGTCAGGAGTTCAGTGAAAATCGAAATTGTGGAGAAATCCATGCGTAGTCTTAGGGATGCTGTGGTACCCTCACTGGAGAAATCTGGTTGCTGCAGATTTGCAGCTGATCGAACGCATCTCCCCCATTTTGTCAGTAGCTGCCTCTCTGCCAGCTGGCCAGCAGAAGTGTTTCAAACTCCCCAGAAAGAAAATCAGCGTTTTGATGTTTTGGGGCATATTTTTAACATTAGGCCAAGGTTTGTGGAATCGGAAGATGTGTTGGTGTGGGGCACCATGAAAAATGGGGCTTGTTTCCAGTCTCACCAGTGGCTAATGGCTAATTGGCATTAATAGCCCCATGAATAATTTCCTTCAAGCTCTCTTGTCAAAATTAGGGTCTTTTTCTTGCCCTCTGAGGCCCACAAAACTTTTTTTTTACCTTAGAAACTATTAGGATTTATCAAGTATGGCCTGCTTTGTCTTTGCTGGAGAATTTTTTGCAGTTGCGGATGAGCATCATCATATTGGTAGCTTGGTGGGGCTGACACCTTCCTCATCTGCCTGTCGCTGTCCTCTGGGCCTTTTTCTCTTTTTACGAAATGAGAAAACCTTGAAACCTTTCAAAGTTTTTCCATTTGTATAAAAATAATGAAAAGAGGATAGGCCTTTTTTTCCCCTTGGTTGGTTGCTCTTCTTAGGTCCACAGGTCTGTATTCCCATATGCAAGATGTGGGATAACACCTGCTTATTTTTATGAAGTGTCTTGAGTTCTCTCAATTTAAAAAAAACCAACAAAACAAAGCCCTGGTTTCAATAGCAAATCCGGGGTTCTTCAGCCGTGGAAGGTTACGGCTGCTCTTCATCTGCTGAATAGCTAGCTAGATGAGATGAAACGGGGATGGCGAGCAGAGTTTCTGCTGGAAACAACAGCAGTGACAGACAAACCCGGAGCACTTCCCAGGGCGGACTGGTGCCCAGCCCCTCTGCTGCCGGGTGGCTGGCATCTCTAGGTCCTCGCTACAAGCTATTGACATATAACAACATTTATTAATTTGTTTTTTGCAAAGATCTGCCTGTCCTGCCCCGACATACATCATCACGATTTCTCTGCTTCCTGGCAGCGAGCCTTCCTCTACTTGTTGTTGTAGCTGCTTCCATTTTGTGCCGGCAGTGGTTTCCAGCTACAATGTCAGACAATTAATTTGTTTATTCTGCAAGCCGTGACTTCCAAAGCGTGATAGACAGTGCAGACATCCCGGAAAAGTGCTGTGCAACTGGGAATATGCTCATTTTAGCTTCCTTTTAGATAGCTGCTTTGGCAGCTTTCATTACTTGTGGGGTCTTGTGTTCTGGCTGCAGCCATTTTACGGTGTCTTTTGTACTAGATGGAAGCACTTAACGGCATATGCTGGGGCTTTTAGGTCTTTTATAAGCCTTTCTATGCAACTCCAGTTGTGGGATTGCGTGTTACCAAGGCCTTTCAGAGCAAATATTCCCAGTTAACAACTAAGAATTGTGTGTTTCAGCCCTAATCTGACTGCTGATCCTACCAGGACTTTGTGAGGAAGGGTTTTTTTGTTCCTTGACTGCTGCCACCTGTAATAAAAATACTGCAAACCACATTCAGTTCATGAGTGTACGTGGGCAATTCCCTGGATAAAGAGCAAAGTAGTTTTGTGCAAATCTCATCACTGAGAGAGACCTTAAACGTCTCTGTTGATGCTCCAGAGAGAGCAGGAACAGGGTCCTTGCCTTGCCCTCGTATGTTTTACAGGGTTAGCAAGGATAGAGGGTAACTTGAATGATTGAAATAAATAGATTAAAAAGTGTCTATGCATCACAAGCATGTGATGTGTTTTGTAAAAAAGGTACATATTTGTAGAGCCCCTACTTCAGAATAAAGCTAGCGGCAGAGGTTTCAGGTATGTTGTGAGCAGGATTTGGGTTTTGGTTGTTACTGGTTTTTATCTTCCCCTTCAGAGCTCTGTCAGTCAGACTTTATAAATGACTGATAAACTGTACCATAGAAAGGTCCTTCCTACTCCTTTGTTTCTTTTACGATAAAGTAGCAATACACTTCACTCAGAAGCTTATTTTGCAGATTTACCAAAGAATGGCCTCTAAATCTGCCGGAGTCATAGCTGGCTGCCTGTATTTGGGGGTAATCAAAGCTGAACCAGATGAACCGAGCTGGCTGTTCAAACCAATTGAGCTCACAATAGCCCTTCATTGCTGATTACCCTGTCCCTGGCTTGCAGTGCAAGTTTTCAACTTGTAAGCCCGCTACATCTGCAAATAAGATTTGGCATGCCCTATGCTGGCAAAATATTTTTAAGACGTTGTTGAGATCAAATGATCCATCTCTTCATGCGATGTGCATAACTTGAGCTCTAAATCATCTGACTTGCCAAAATCAACTGGACAGTGAAGGAGAGGGAGCTCTGTACTGAGCTCTCTAATTTTGACACACTCACAGGCAAATACTACACAAGTAAGTGGTGAGCGGGATGAGGTGGGGGTTTTTGGCATTGTATTAAAGTTAGATTGACTAAATAGGTTATTTAGTTCTAAGCAATAGAGCTAGTAAACTGGGTTTGTTTGCTGCTTGATACATACGGTTTCACATATCACTCTCTGCTTTCAGTGCAGCAGATAAGGTATCAACACAATTAAAAGTGAAAAATAATCTGTCTGCTCTGCCAGTGGTGGATGTTCAGAGAACACACACTGATACAATAGATTTCTGAATAATTTATATTCAGCATTTTTTCCTTGCGCTCGGTAAATGAGGACGCCTAATGTGGCATGGTCAGAGTGATACTCTATCTGTCATCCATTAAGATAACAAGATTGGTGGGCCTGGGAGGAGCGTGGCATGGTGCGCAAAAAAGATGAGATTAAAAATTGAAATGTTTGTCCAAAATGCTTTGTGTTAAAAGATGCTGATAAAAGCAGCTCAGAGGGATGGAATTAATTCATAAGTGTGATTTCTGCAAAGCTTTGTTTGTCTTTGCTAAAATAAAAACACAAGATCCATGTTCCTTTCAAAAGTTGTGGATAAAAGGAATATTAGAGCAAATCACTGTTTGATAGGCCTTCAGTAGCTTCCTGTACTTCCAATTCAAGTACTTTGTAGGTGCTATCAAAAACAATTATGTATGACAGTAGTGCTTTATGTCTCTCAGAATGTTTTTTGATTTATATTCATAAGGCATTCTAAATTACAAAGAAAGAATCATTTGTGCTCGTTTTTGGCACGAGTGTCTCATCTCCCGTCACAGGGTGTTAATTTGGATGGGATGCTGAAATATTCACATAAAAAAATCGCTCATGTAAATATTCAGCCAAACAGATTCCTTTGGAGGTGAATGTATTGCAGTAGAGTAGTAGCTTGTTTTCCAAGAGCCAGTAGACGCTAGAAGTTGATTGATTTAGAAGCAGTGATGCTTTGCTGTCTCTGAAGTTGCTGACAACTTCGTAAGGTTTGGTGGCATTCAGATTCTCTTGGTTTTTGAAGAAACTGTTGGGGTTGTGAGATCAGATGGAATTCATTTGACAAAAAGCCCTTGGAGGAAAACTTAGGCTTGCTTCTCACTGTACTGATTTTAGTGAATAGGCCAGTGTATTTATTATACCTGTGCTATCTGGAACCCAGCCTTGAAATGGTTTAAACGTGCTCCTGTTTAATCAGGTAGCAAGCACCCGCTCTGCCCATCCCCATGTCCCGCAGGGTTTTCTCTCACTGCAGAGCTGCAGGTAACCAAAGCAGGTGAGGTGCAAACCCCCACAGAGGGATAGACGGGATGTTGTCTGTTTTTTACACCAGATGTCAGATTTGGGAAATGTTTCTGGGCGTGACCCTACCTGCAGTGCCACCCAAAACTTGGCGGCTTTGCAGCACCAGGCTTGTGGAGGCGGGTGGGAATCGGAGCCCAGCGCACAGCAAGTGCTCCTCGCCTGCCGGTGCTTGACCTCCTGTCACTCCTCCTGTGATGGCTTTGGTTTGGGGTGTGTATGCAAAGAAGTTAAATAATATTTATAATCTGGGCATCTTCCTTAGTACTTGTCTGGAGGAAATTTTAGATCAAATCTTTTCAGTGATGTGTTGCTGAGGTTTTAAAATGAGCTTGCCACAAATCTTAGTAGAAGTAGTACCCCAGTGTTGTCTTAAGGAAGCGTACTTGGGGAGTAGCCCCTAACATACTGTTGAGAAACAGGTCCTTCGTTTTCAGCAGGACCACATTATACCTTTTTTCACCTGCATATTTTACAGAAATAAGTTCATTTTTCTTTCTATTTTGTAAGCAACTCCAGGAAGAAAATAAAATATGGGTGTTAAAAAGTAATTTGTAAAACAACAGTCTAAGCTTCCACGATTAATATCCTCATCTGTATCTTTCACTCTGTGTAGGAGGTTGCCTGGGGAGGTTAGGCTGTTAAAGAAACTGTCTTCATGTTGACCTGGAGATCTGCTTTTTCTGAGTTTGTTCTTCTTAAGCCTTTTATATTAGTAATGAGCTCGTGAATGCTTTATACTTGCTGTCAGCAGAAGTTGGATCACCTTTTTCTGTTGGGCCGTGTGGTCAGCTTCATACGGTAAGGACTGAGACAGCCTCCTCTGCTTTCCTTCCTGATGGGCTGTAATTAAACCCTAGGTTAAAAGGATGCAGAACCTGCATCTAAATATCAGAACAACCGATCAATCAGTGGGTGCCATTAGATACTGGTTGTATTTTGGTGAAGTACAGGTACATTTGGAAGAGGCTGTTTCCTCTTTTCCCTGTATTGGGTGACACTTTTGAAGCTCATACTTCGTTTCAAGTAGTGCCTCTGTCAGTAAACCAGAAGTCTCTTGAGCGTGGATGCGTGGCAGTCTCTGCCCCAAAGCATGTGCCGGCAAAGAGGAGGCTTTGGGGGCTGGTTTTCTTAAATTAGTCCAGTTGTTCAGTGCGGTGAGACAGCTGCTGCACGAGAGGGTCATTTTTGTTCGTTTGGGCCATTTTGTTTCCTGCCCTGTCAGCCTGGTGGTAGGAGAGTTATTTAATCGGGGACTGCGGGTGTTAATTTACATGCAGCACTGGATTAAGCTGGTGTGGCTGCAGGGGAAGCTACCTGTCTGGCTTCCCCCACCTCTTTCCAGCTAAAAAGTGGTGACTGAATAAGCCATATAGAGACCCTTGAAACCAGCACAGCTCACGCTTTCTGTCTGTTGAATTAAACCAAAATAGATGCCATAAGACTCCTCACTGTTCTAGTTGGCATTGTTGGCACAATGTTAACACAGAGCTGGGCATTACAATTGGGGGAATAGCAAAGTAAGAAAGTAGTAAGTAAGTATTGCCATAAATTTTCTTCTCAGCAAGTAAACAAATGTATACACGCCATACTTTCCACTGCAAAGATTCAAGCAGTGTTAATGATCGAAAGTGTGGAATATAAAATAGCAGTGTTACTGATAACTTAAAAGTTTTTAATTGTCTGAACAAATAACGTTAAATTATTCTTCTGTAGCCAGTAGCTTAGGGAAAAGAAAGAAGTGAAGAGTTTTTATTTACCTCTCTGCTGGTAGTATTCAGTGTCTTCTAAACCAGGGGAGCTAACTTCAGGATGAGGCTTGCCTGTGCAAGAGCCACAGAAAACTTTTGCCAGGGGTTACGTGATTAAGGAGGCATTTTTCAGTTCTGAGTGAATCTGAAGTATTTTCATAACATTAACATCTATAGCATGTTGGGTGTGCAAGGAATTTATGACCAGCCCTTACTGACTGTGCCTGCCCTACCACTCCCTGATGGTATGGCCAGAAACTCTCCCAGTTAACTCTGAACGATAGGGTTTTGGGCTTTTGAACTACTCACATATCTCGGTGAGTGCTTCTAGGAGAGCCAATTTTATAGCTTACCATGATTGCATCTTTAGATAAATGCATTGTGGTCACAGAGCTATCGTCTGCGGCATCAAGTTTACCACTTCCCTGTAGGGTGTAAACATGTGGCTGGTTGAAGAGTTTTAACCTCTCAAGCCCTCCAACAAATATTAAATTGCTAACTATTCTTCCATAATGCTACAATGCTGGCTGAAATTTGACCCTGGTGCTTGTGCTGAAACGATTTTCAAAATCTGAGTGAGAAGGTTAAATAGTGCTGTCAAATTTCCAAATGTCCGTTGCAGAAATACTTTTGCTGAGTATCTGTGGGTTGAGCCTAAAATGCTTAAAGTAATCCTCTTTTTTTTTTCTTCATTATTATTTGATATTATCTAAAGCTTGGGGTTTAGTGCAGATAAAGAAATTAACTTGGTTTTTTGCCTTTTTTCCATGCCAGCTAACCTTACCATTTATGGCTGTTTATCTCTTTTACTTGCTGAAGGAGGAGTCCAGTCAAATGGTGTTCCTTAAGTAGAAACCAGACCTCTAGTTCTCTTTAATTTCTGTTCAAGATCATTGTAATTACTTGATTATTTTCACAGCTGCATCTGAATAAGAAAAAAAAAATGCTGTAATTGGCAACTTTTACAAGTTCACAACTCAATAACCTGATGCTGGAACTCTTCCACCTGCAGAAGCCTCATTAATTGCTGTAGGAGTTCCAGCAGCTAAGAGACCTGGGTTTCAAATTATTTCTTTTTTTTCATGCAGCCTTCGAACTAGAGAATCTCTGCAGTAACAAAAATAGATGGGACCTTTAGGCTGAGAGAGGCTGTTGGTTGTTGGATTAGTGTTTGACTTCCAAGTGGATCTGTCAGGAAGGTTGTTTACCCAACTCCTTACTGCATCCATAAGCCCAAACTATTTTTATTTGAGCTTTTTTGTAAATCTAGGACTTCATTTCCTGAATGCTGTTACTAGTTCTAGTTTTGTTTATTTTGGCCTTAGGTTGCATTATTTAATTAGTTTTTATTTAAGAGATGAGTCTTATGTTGCAAGAAACAGTACTAAATTATAAGAAGACTGAGTCTTTAAATATACCATACTCCAGCCATAACTTTGAATTTATTTTGTTATTTTAAAGCAATGTTAGTGCCTGTCTCTAAGGGTTATGGGAAGCTGAACAGTTTATTTGATTTTTTTTCTTTCTTGATTTCAGGGCTTTTTCCGCAGGAGTATCCAGAAGAACATGGTTTACACATGTCACAGAGATAAAAATTGTGTTATCAATAAAGTTACCAGAAATCGCTGCCAGTACTGCAGACTACAGAAGTGCTTTGAAGTGGGAATGTCCAAAGAATGTAAGTTGTCTTCAGAAACAATTTATTGTTTGTCATATCCTACATATATGTGGCAGTCCCAAGGGAGAAAAATATTACACAATTATGTGATTGAAGCCAGTATCTGCATTCATATGCAGAGAAAGGAGTATGGATTTTGTACACAACTTCAGGCCTGTCCTTTACAAACTTCTGAGTCCTTAACTTTGCAGCCTAAATGCCATCAGCTAAGATCTTCTAGTGCAGCACGCTGCCTGTGCAGCATGGCCACGCTGTGTGAGCGTGAGAATGCCCAGCTGGGTAATTTCACCAGGTTTTCTAGAAGAACAAACCCACAGATACTTGCTTTAAGATGGGATTATGTCCCATAAGCTCTAGAAATGGCTTCTTGGGGCAAGGTTGTAAAGGGAACGGCACTGGCTTCTTAAGCTCAGCTTCAGTCCTCCCTCTGCCCTGCAGACCTGCTCGCGGCTCTGCTGGGCTTGTTGTCAGCCCAGGCTGTCATTTCACGAGGGCTTCCTGCAGGTGCTTGTGCCAGAGGTCCTTCTTTTAGT
The DNA here is from genome assembly GCA_026212715.1 of Elanus axillaris. Classification (NCBI taxonomy): domain Eukaryota; kingdom Metazoa; phylum Chordata; class Aves; order Accipitriformes; family Accipitridae; genus Elanus; species Elanus axillaris. The sequence continues at coordinate 2,443,348 of JANZLQ010000078.1, read as the reverse complement.
GGTAACAGCAGTTTGTGCCATTTTACAAAACTGACGGTACAACAGCCTTGAGTCTTATGTTCTTACTGGTTGGAGCCTCTCCGACAGGTGAAACAAGCTGGCAAATCCTCTTCTAAACCTGCAAAGCCAGTAAACCTGACTATGTAAAAGTGCTGCCAGGTGCACAAAAAACCCACAGGAGTTTTACTCTCCCTTCTTTTCTAGAAATCTCTGGTTTGCCCTTTAAATTAACATTTTAAAACATTTAGATAGAAATCTGCCATTTTTCTCTTTTTTCCAGTTTATTGATATCCCTGTCAAGCATGAAAATTTAGCTAAAAAAGCTATTCTCAAATCCCTGTGGGGTAATGCTTCTGACATGTTCTCATTTTTGATTGCAGTGATTACAGTACAAAAAAGTCTTTGGTGTAGTGATTTGTTTGATCATTGAGAGGTTTTGCCTCTATCGGTGATGTTCCTGATTTCAGTAGGTCAATTCCAATAATAAAACACTACAGAAATTTGCAGTGTGTGCGTAAGAGAGGGGGAAAAATTGCCTAGTACCACTTCTTTACTTTAATTCACCCCCAGGAGTTCCTTGGAGAGACTTTAAGACCAGAGAAAAAAAAAATTGACACTGATGAGGTGTTTATGACTGAAATGTTACTTAAACCAGTTCTCATCCTCAGCATTTCTTCTTCCTGAATTGCATGGGACTTCCCAGTAGTTCCCTTCTCTGTACTTGGGCAGGAGCTGAAGGGGTCCCAAAGTCACACTGGTCTGTCCTGTTTGTATCCTATTTCTCTCCTCCACCCTCTCCTTCCTCTCTTCTCACAGGAAGAATGTTGAGGAGCAGAGAAAGAACCAGATACATCTTTAGGACCACTTTGCAGTGTTTCCAACTCCCTTTCATGGAAATCTGAAATTGTGGTTATTGAAAAGGGCTAACATCAAGTTTCAAGCAACTGGGGGAGGAGGTCTTAGGATTTCCACGATTTCACTTGTCCATGTTGGGTTTTCTAGTTTTCTTGTGTGCCTGAAGTGCACTTATCTGTACTTATGTATAGATACTGGAGTGGAGACCATGATGGGAATAAAGGCTAAGGTAGGCTAAATACGAAGATGCACAAAGATGTAAGACTGAGTGAGGTGGTTTATTGATAAGTATTTGATGGCATATATATATGTGCACAAGAAGCTTTTTTCCTTGCTGAAAACAGTATGATGCAGTTTGGAAGAGATGAAAAAAATGCTTTTCTTGCCTGAGGGCTTGTTGGTCTTGAATTCTTAAGGATTTTATTGCTGACGTGAAGCAGTAATCTTATTAAATGCTGTAACGTCACATCAGAGTAGTGTTTGGAAATATCAGCAGTGCTTCTAACACGTTAACCAAAGTTACCTAGGGTAAAGTATAAAGACTTACTGCCTTTTAGGTGGTGGATTGTTTTCTCCCATAGGGTAGCTAGAGCTTTGCCAGCAAGAGTTAAAGTTTTGCTCTGCCTATTTCCTTGGGTGAAAGAAGTGAAATTGCCCTTTGGCAGTTGCCTTTATCTCAAACCACTACAGGCACCGAAAGGGGGATAGCAGGTTGGAGGGGGAGCAGAGGATACTGGGGAGAAGTGAGGGATACCCTCTGGCTGCGTTTCTGTAGAAGGCATTTGCAAAGGAATAGAGGAATTATTTTAAATGTCATCAGTTTGAATGCAGTGTGTCTTGTCTTCTGGGTTTAACAACTAAGTCTGAAGTTATTCCGAGTTATCCCTTCATAAATAGGAGCTTTTCATCTCTTAAGAGATTTGCAAAGCTATTTTCTTATCTGACCTTCTTTCATACATGTCTCCAGGTTTCAACTCTGTTTCTTTAGAAGTTTATGTAAACAAAGGCACATTTGTCAGTGGGCTTTTTCTTACCAGATAGAAGTTTTCCTTTTCCCCCAGTACCTCCCTCATTCACATTTTGTTTTTCTGTCTTCTTACAGTTCTGTTACCTTGTAATGTAAAAGCCATGAACAAAGGACAGGAAAAAAAAGTATCAGAGAAGTCTCACAGGGAAACAAGCCTATAGTGCTCAACCCAGTCCCAAATGGGGAAAGTAGTCGTGGTGGGCAGCTGCAAATAGGAACCCCAAGGTCTGTTCCCAGGAGCTAAGGAAGAGTAAATGCAGAATTTCAGTATACAGAATAATCTGTGCTTAAAGGCTACAGCCCTGTGTTTGCTTGTTCTGCCTTTAAAGGGCATGCAAAAGTACTTGCATATGGACTCCTTTTGAGCTTAATGAGCGTTACACGCAAATGTCAGAGATGACATGAGAACTGGCTGCCTAGCCAGTGTGGTAAGTAAGGTTTTAAGAATGGAGGTACAGTGTTTTGGAAGCGAAGAGGTGCTGAGCATTTCTTGTATGCTTTTATCTTGTTTTAGAGAATGAAGTGAGATGATAAAGGAATGCACCGAATTTGCATTTCTTTATAGGTTGTTTTGTTCGTGTAGGGGGAAAAAAAAGTTATCTTCTACCCCATGTTACTCCCCAGATCTGATCAAGAGAGGTCAATAACAAGACTGCCTCCAGGGCAGGAGTGGAGCTATTTGCCTTGTGATACTATCTGCAAGACCCGCTGAAACTGGATCCCACTAGCGTAGGGGCTGTCTTTCATTGTGCAGCCCCTGTTGCAAAAAGTTTGTGCTCCAAATAGACAAGACAAAGGGTGTGAGGGGAAACGGCTTACTGATAACTGTCTTATCATCCTACAGCAGGGCAAAACACAGCTTGAAATAAAGCCCTGCTGTCTTTCACCTGATCCCCCTCCTTCAGAAACTGCTGAGGTTGTGTCCCTGCAACCTGAGCTGCAGCTCCCAGTGCAAGAGCCCAGAGCCAGGCTCTCCACCAGCACTGCGTCAGGTTTTGGGTTGGTTGTATGGGTTAGTTCTTGCGTGGGTGCTCAGGAGTGTGTAGGTGCAGCTGCGGCTCTGATCCCCACTCCAAACCATTTCTATCCTTCTTACCCTTCCAGCCTGTTAATGTTTTTTAATTAACATGTAGAGACAAATGGTGATCACATAGGATTTTTTTTTTTCCCCTGCTGCTGAAGTGAGAAGGCTGCTGAGGCTGACAGTGGCTCATTATGTGATGGAGAGCCCTAGGAAACTAACCTTTGCCCTTCTTTTACGTGATCTCTAAGATGATGCTGAAGCACCATCCTTGGCCTGACCCCAGGTGTCAGCAAGAAGCCCACTGTTGCCTGGATGCATGGACCTTGGTCCTTGGGAGCTGGCGAGAGGTCACGCGTACCGCGGCTGCCTCCTGCAATTAAGGCAGCACGCGCGGGAAGCTGGGAAAAGCTCTCGAACAATAATGGACTCTTTCAAGCAGGATGCTGGAACATACGCTTGTAAGGTGAAGCCTGCCCTTAAAGAAAACCTAAACAGGATTTATTGTAGGGTACATGCGGGAAGAAAATGGATCTTCCTTCTGCCACAACTGCTCAGCTTAGCCCAGCAGCTCTTCCGCTTCCATCCTCTTTTGTAAAATTTGCAGGCCGCAAGGACTGTCACTGTGCTTGATGGTCTTTGGGGTTCCCCTCAGACACATACCCAGCACTCGTACTGGGATGTGATGCAGCAAAGCCCCCTGTACTGGCATAAACCTCATCTGCAGTGAACTCTAGTAAAGCAAAATTACATTTATAAAGGCACAGAATTATTGTTCCAGATTGCCTCAGTGCACTGAAACAATGTTCAGATTTGTAAATCTGCTTGCAATTAACCTCACTGGAGGGAGGGAAGGAGGAAGGGGGGGAATGCAGGGGAATTACCATGAAGTGGAGAGAATCCAGTTTTTGTGCTCTGTATTTGTTTTTTTTTAAACTTGCACAGAAATGTCTGTTACTCTTTGTCACAGACTTCGAAGTCTTACAATATTTAAATGTTCATGCTTCTTGGAACATATGATTACATTCTGCTACCGAACAACAGAATGAATTGATTTACTTATTTTAATTCTGGCAACCAGGAGGCATCAACTTGAAGAACTGTCATGTTTGTATTTTTTATTTTATATTTCTGTTTCATTTTCTTTCAGTCTCATTAGTGAAGCACGATTCCATCTCCAGTCAGTCGTGGCCAAGTGGAGGGTTAGTCTGCATAGTTGTGTTTGAGAAGTTCACGCAGATTCCACTGATGTAATTTTAAAGGGAGTTGGTTAGAATGCATGAAATCTTTGTTTAGATGCTTTTACTCAGAACTGAACTGGGTTCTTTTATTCTTTTCAGCCAGCAGAAAGTACTGGATTTAAGAATTGTTTCTGCTTTGCTACGGGCTAGATTTTTAACTAGATGCCTAAATACCACACAGTGGCTGGGGGCTTTTTCAAAAATTCCAATGTAGTTGCCTTGCCTGCTAACTTGCCTTGCTTTCTCGCCAGGCACGAGCTAAATACCAGAGTGGAAATCACAAACCCCTGAATTCTGTTCTGGGACTAATTCTTCTCTCTAAACACTACAAGCTGATCAGACTAGCTTTCCTATCTTGAGAGGTAAAAATAGTAAGTCGTGTTATAGGGGCTGGGAGACCTTGTATTGTAGGTGCTTTGAAGGTGAAAGATGTAAACTGTGAAAATACCAATGAAATTAAGAATTTGAATATACAGATGGTGAGGAAACTGTGCCCAAGCCATACAGATCGCAGTTTTAAAATTTTGTTCATTAAGATTGGATTGGGGATTTTTTTCAGTTGCTGATGAGATAGGAATGTGTGTATTTATTTTTTCAGGCTGAGAAATTGGGAACTTTTAAAAGCTACTGCCAAACGCTCAGTATCACTGATGGGGAGATTTTTTAAGATGAGAGCAAAGCCAACATGAAGGGTCTTCCTGCTACATAACCCACAGCGTTCTAGTGTCAGTCTCTGTCCTCTGGCAGAGATAATGCACATTTTGTTACACTAGGTGGCTGAAAATGATTTATATACAATTAAAATTCTCTTGTAGACAACTGAGTTGTACTTGTTGCTCATTGTTTCCCATGGTTAAACAAACATCTCTTGCATTTCTTATCAGTTTGGTGTCTTCAGAGAAGCAGATCTGCTTTTCTTTTCTGCTTTTGGGGTCTGCCTCTTTTGTGTTCTAGCCTTTCCCCCTGATTTTGCATAGCTTTCACTTGCCAGCTTTAATGTTTAAAGGAGCAACTTAGATTGAATGTTATTATTCATAATTTACTCTATGTTCTGTGAAGATGGTTATGTAATAGCAGTAATTGCATCAACTCACCTAATGAGCTTTCCCTCCAGTGCCATGTACAGCAGATTAATAGCCCATGAATTCATTTGCAGCTCGTTGTGTTTCAGAAAAGTATTTCAGGCAGCAATTAATAAACTGCTAAAGAAAATAACATAAAAAATGATTTTTTTTATTATGTTAACTCTCCAGCTGAACAATTTATTGGTACCTTTTGTGATGCAGCTAAGTAAATTCTCTCCTGATTCCTCAAGCAGATCGTGTTTAGTGAACCCTGCTCAACTCAAGACTGTTTGGTAATTAGTCTGATCTTTATATCCTAAAATGTTAGGGAAAAGTATGAATAGCATCCTAAGGTTCTCTTTTTCTTCTGTTCATTGCCTTTTAGGCATTACGCAAATAGCTGTAACTTTAAACCGTAACACGCTAGTGTTGCAAATATTTTTTTTTTCCCCTTTCTTGCATAGAAAACCCATAATTGAGTAAGCTAAGAATTGAAGACCCTGGCCAATAAACAACCCCTGGCACCGTTTCTGCACTGCTTGTTGTTGGCTCCAGTCCCCTGTACCTCCCAAGTGGTGGGACTGAGCCCAGAGCAGGGACCCGGGAAGGGTCAGGGGGTGCCGCTGCCTTGCGGGTTGAACGGCCCTGGGGAGGGAGATGCTGGGTGAAAGGCATGGAGAGGGTAGGGAGAGCAGGGAAACTCCTGCATTTCGCAGTGTAAGAGGGAACGAGGTGATTGACCAGATGGGAGAAGAGCAGCAGTATGATGCCAGGGCTGCAGCCACCTTCATGGGAAAAGTATCTAGGGGAAGGGGGAGATACCACTGAACATGGCCGATCTTGCCAGGCTGCCCTAGAATTACTCTTTCCATCCTTTTTTTTTAATGTCTTTATCAAGTTTTTCATGTTCTACGTCATTTCTTGTTCAAAAACCCCCAGTTATCTCTCTCCCCCCCACCTTAATCCAAAAGAAGCACTAGGCCTTGGCTTGTCTTTTAAAGTAGTAAAATATATATATTTTAAAACCTTTTCCCTCCTTTTGGGCTCTTGAGGACTGAGTAAGCATAAAGGGAATTCCTTCAATAAGCTCATACAGAGATTGATTACATGTCCTCAGCTGGAAGTTACATTAAGACTTATTCACTAAGGTATAGCTACCGTGGTGAACTTTTCATCGCTCTCTGCTGTCTCTATGACAACACAGATCCTGGCAGAAGTTACCAGGGCTCGCGTGCTCTCTGCAGCCTTTGTCTGCATCCATCAGTCCTAGTCCTTGGTGACTGTAAATGTGCCTGTCTTATGTTTTGCTTAACAAGGTGTTTTATTAAAGTTGTGACCCTTCTAAAGTTATTATGCTAATCATTTGTACTGCCAGTACCTGACCATGCTCTGAAAGAGATGCGCTTTAAGAATGGAAGAAGTGTCAATTAGATGTTAGTGGACTTTCTGAATGCCTGTTGATCTTGTCCTGTGGAAGAAATTCAGTTGAGTGGTACAGAGTCTTTGTACAAGTAACTTTTCTTTCATTATAGGTGAAACTCAAGAGCTAACTAGAGCCAGTGAAAGGTGTAACACACATAGAGTCTAATTTCTATTTACACCTGCAGCACACTCCAGAGAAGTATGTGTTACTGTACGGTGGCTCTAGCAAAGTCCTCACACTTGGTTGAACCCTTTCTTATTTTAAGGGAGCACATTTCATCAGAGCCTATGGAGTGGCTAATGCCTGTCTGTTGATGCTAACAGCTCAGGTTTCTGTGGTGGTCCTGCCTCATGCCACCTCCTCCAGAGGACTGGCTCTTCCGTGAGGATGGTTAGTGGCACTAACACAGGCAGAAATTCCCATTTTCATTTCACACCTTTGCGTTTTTTTAAGAATCATCATGTCCTTTCTTCAGTCATTTTCCCAGGAAAAGGTGTTTTGGGCAGATATCTCTTACAAAGCTGCTTCTTAACATGGATCTGGCTGTTTCCATGGCCTTTTTCTGTTACTTCTTGTCCCCCGCTTTAGTTTTGGGGCATCTGTGGGGGAGTTATAGCATTATTCCAGATTGTCCATATAAAGACACTGGCTCTATGCATTCATGTTGCCACTGCATGTAGCCTTTGCCTCTTCTTGAATTTAGTATCCCAAGTGCTTTCGTGGCAGGCCAAATCCGGGGTTATCCTTTCTGCCTGTGCTGTGCTGGGCAACACTGCTGTAAGAGCAGATGGGAAATCTGGAGGTAGCCTATCCCTGCCCAGTCTATGCACTCCGAAGCACAGGGCTGAGGCCACGCTTGCTTGGTCATGCAGACATAACTGTTGAGACCCCAATCCCATGACCTCAAAAGCTTTGTTTCAGAGCTTCCATTCTTCCTTTATGCACTCAGTTCACTGCTTCATATTCCTCATTCGGATCATTTTCTTGTTCAGGGGCATGGGGCATCCTTGACACATCTCTTTCTCCTAATTGCCACTGTACCATGCGGGTTGTGCTTTCTATACTGGCACCTTGTGGTTTCACTGCTATCTTTTTGCTCCCTTTGAAAGCTTTTTTTAATTTTGGGATGTTGAATTGGAAGGATGGAGAAATGTCGAGATAAGTATCAGTCTGGGAACGAGCAAATTGCCAGTGTCCTGAGCCTTGAAGCTAAACATGGCTTATTTGGTTGTCAGGCCAACCTGAAAATGTTATCTACAGTAGCCAAGGTTCATGAGAAATGCAGTAAATTGTTCCCAAGAGTTCTGGGAAGTCTGAACTGCAGCAACCCGAATGTGCCTGAAGGACTTGGTATCAGAGGAGACACATACTTGGTCCTTCCCCTTAGAAGAAACATATGTGAGAATTCGTACATCTTCCTGATGGTTTATATCTGCAAACTTCTTTGTTTTCCTGGTGATGGCTTTACTGGAGATGGTCTTGCATAGGATAGGTGCCTCTGCAGAAGGCAAAGAAGCAAAGCTGATGCTGGCCTCTCTGTGGAGAGCAACTCCTGTGCTGATGGTGTGGAAGATAGAAAGCAGGCGCTCGGAAACCAATAATCTCTCAAAGATGGTTTAGGAAGATCTCTACATAAGTAGATGAGGCCATGGATTTCCCTCTGCTGCTGTCAGGCTCTTACGGCTTGCTTTCATCCACTCTATGAATTGTTATAGCAGAGGGAGTTTTCCATTGCCGTGTCTGTGATAAGCCGGCTGACATGTTGCAGCTCCTCCTGCTGGGATGCTGGCCCTAGGACTGTGCTCTAAAAATAGCCTCGATTTGTTTTTAGTTTGACTTGGTATCACATGCTCGATTTAAAATACATTGGAACAGTTAATCTCCAGTTCCTCAGCTCTTGCATGGAAAGCATACAGGATTTTTTAAAGTTAGATGGTATACGAGCAGTAGAAATAATACCCTTTCTATCCTCCCGTAAATAAGACTCGGCTGTTAATACTAACGAAAGGAAAAAGAGAGATCATAGGGCGTTGGGATTTTTAATTTCCTTTGGCCCAAATTGAACAGCAACGGTTTTGCCCCATCTCGCCTTACTCCAGTACTTGTTCGCATGTTTGCATGTTTCTGAAAGCTCTTAAATTTTTAAATCCAAGTCTTATGAAAAGTCTGTCAATCCGATGACAGCTCTGAAAGCTGACTTGAACAAGTTGTAGCTTAAAGCCCTACAGGCAACGCCTGCGGCTGATAGGCATTTAATCAGCTGTGGGATCATTTCTCAGTGCCCTGCATCCATAACTAGTTGCACGTTGTTGATATAAACGGATTTGGTAAGTAAATGTGAGGAAATTATCTGACTTTTGGAGACATTCACCTGAATTTCAGAGTTAAAGCTAAGTGGAATTCTTCCTTTCCCCTGGCAAAAAGTGCAACAGAAAGCAAACATGCTTTTAGTTGGATTACAGGCATGGTTAGTCAGCTGACAGACAGTTTTAATGGAGTCAGAAAGACATGCTGGGGAAACATGCTGACCTACTTTTCTTTTTTTCTTTCTTTTTTTAAACTTTTAAGCAAGTGAAATGTTAATTTAAAAACTCCCCATAAAGTTAGATTTTGCTGACAGCTCATTTTGTAATTAACTTATTTACGCTTCCGCTTGGGGTGCGGTAGATGGTTTTGGTAATGGAATTTCATCAGGTTGTTTTTGTTTCTGTTAGGAAATTGGGTTACATCTGAGAAATCCATGTTCTTCCCCCTTTCGAGGACAAAGCAATCAGCTTCAAGTTAATGAATGATTTAAGTCCAGTCCTCTGAGGGAGGACTTTACAAACCATTTAAAACGACAGACTAACAAAGCGTATTACATTTGTATCATTTTCAATACATTATGTTTTAAAACATTTTTCATCTTTGAACTTGTGGGAAGAGGGATTACCAGCAGATACCGTCATGCATTTTGCATTTGGAATTGTTTTTTCCCCATGTTAAGTAGGTCGATACTTCACTGTCGGCGTTTTCTTGGAGCCAGAACTTGGTGAATTTAAACCTGGGAAACACTTAACCACAAAACTTGAGAGCCTGAAAAGAAAGTTTTAAATTAAATAGGAAAACTTAGCAGTGAGGGTGGATTAAAACATCACAAACAGAAATACTAAATTGAATGATACTGGAAGATAAGGGAAAGCTTTTTAAAAATGCTGCAGGCATCACTGCCCTCTTCTATAGCAGCAGGCACACGTGCAATTCATCAAATGGCTCAGGGGTGCCAGGTTACTGCTTCTCTGGCACAGAGATGTGCTTTAGTCCCTTGGCAGCAACAGGTAGTTTTGGTGAAGAGACCACCATGTGGTTGAAGGAGTGGGAGAGGTCATCATTCCTTGACTCGCCGGTCGGTCCAGAGACACCGTTTTCACCTGCTGTCTCCTCTTATTTCCATCATTAGCAGGTTTCCCATTGTCAGTCAGCCCTGGTGCAATGGGTGCTGCTGCAAATCCTTTGCTTCTTCCCATCTCTCCTGAAAAAAAGTTCTGGTTTCCTTGTTTTTAACTCCCAACTAGCTGATTACAGTTTGCATTATGAAAATAGCAACACAATGTAAGGGAGGTGGAAAAAAAGGAAATTGCCAGGAATTGCAGGAGTTTATGGGGAGTAGTAATACATTTCAAAGAATCTACAAGTTACGTGCGCTCTTACGAAGTGTAGTACTTTTACTTGCTTTCATATGTTGTGTACTTTTAGAGGATGTTCCAGTGGCAGAGTAAGGATTGAAATTTATTTTTCATAATTTTAAAAATTAAGTAGGAGATGTTTATTTTGGCTAATACATGAGAGTTTTTCTGTATCTCAAGAAGACAAAATTGGCATTGCATGGGTTTTAGCCATTTTGTAACCTAGAGGCACCAGCCCAGGAAGACAAAATCAGCAGTAAATGAACGTCCTTGTGGGATGAGCTGCTGCACCTTTTGTGCTCAGTATCCCTGCCTGCACTATAACTGTGTGGGCTGCTTCTTACATACAAGGACTGTCTTACCCCTATTTTTCTTGCCATAGCACTTCTTCTAGGTGCCCTATAACACAGTTTGTTTTGATTCTAGTGGAAAGCCACTGAAAAAAGTGTCACTTCTGAAATTTCATCAAGGTGGGTTTCCTCTGATACAGAAGAATCGTTGATACTGGAGGATGGAGCATTAGATTTAGTTAACCTGAAGAGGCATTCCAAGGCATGGGGGGAAGTAAGCATTGAGGTTCTCTTCCAAATTACAGAAAGTAAAGTACGCAGGGAGAGAAGAGAATAAGCAGGAATATATTATTACTTTAATTCTGCAGAAGGCTTAAATCGTGCTTGTCCGAGAGAGTCAAAGTCTTCTCTTGGCAACTTTTCCTGTTGTTTTCCAAGTCAGTTACAGACATTTCACATGTTTATTAGCAACATTTTTCCTACTAGAATTTAAGCATGGCAAGGCGTGAATATATATAAAACCATACAGATACATCAGCTGCCTCCCACAGGGTACTCAGTATTAACCCCCATGAGTTTTGGGGTCTTCTTTCTTGGCTGGGGGGACGAGGTGGGGGGATAACCCTATGGTAAATGGGCCTTGCAGTAATGGAGGAGGAATATTTATAAATATTCCCAAGAAACCAGGGTGTGGGAAGAATAAGGCAATTAAGAGGAATCACTAGATATCCTGTCTTAACAGTTTATTATGTATATTTTAATGAGTATTTAATCTCTAATGCTGTGTGATGGATTAGAAAAGAGGGGGAGTCAGGCCTCTTTCTGTGCATACTTTTATGTTTCCCCTTCATCAAGCATTTTCTCTGGGCAAATTGTTTAACTTGAGCTGGTTGGAGGTGTTCCAGCACAACAGAGCTTCGCTGAAAAACACCACTGGGTTGAATCCCAAAATGCAGAGTTGTCGGCATCATGTTGCATTCAGATTTGCAAAATCTCGTGATGAGTTACGAGGGGGGCCGGCAAGGATCCTTGTCGGTTCCTGCCCTCCCCACCGTATGCCCCAGGCCCTGGTGGACTTGCCTGCGCCGTGTCTGCCACATGGCCTGGGGCTCTGGGGCAGTCCTGCAGCTGGCTGGGGAGTTGGGTGTTCGTCAGCTTTTTGAGGAACTGAATAAAGCACTGCTTTTGGAAATCTGAGTTTTCTGAAGCCAGTGCTTTCCATGAGGGTTGTAGCCCAGGAACAGTATTGTGAGGACCTCATAAACAGCCTTCTGTAAGTGCATCTTGCATCAGGCGCTTGCCACAATCTTGGAGAAGACCATCCAAGCTGGAAGGAGGTACCGAACCTGTGTACGATGAGTTCAGGGCCCAATCCCACGTGTTGAAGGACATGAAAGATTTGTCATCGGCATCAATGAGTTAAGATGGGGATCGAAACCACTAGTAATGCCAGTTACTCCTCTGCTGGGTAGTCTTTTGTAATGTCAACTGGGGAACACCACCCTCATTTAGTTAAGGACCAGCTGTGTGTTGAATTCAGACTTCTTGCCCAGCCCTTAGCTTCCCTTTCAGACGTCATCTCACGTCCAAGTTGCATCCTTTGTTTTCATAGAGAAGTCTGGGAAAACTAGGTCAGTTTATCCAAGTAGAAATTATTATTTTATTGAGTTAACTCTGTGATGACCTGCTGCCTGTTTGCCTTCTCAAAATGAACTCCCTTGTGTGCAGTAAGTCTTGCGCTGGAAGTTGCAGAGGCCTCGATAATCACTTTGATTTCAAATCAAAAATAAAAAGGCTGCTTTTTTTAGTATCTTGCTGTTTCCTGGAAACAAGTGTCTGTCTGCTTTGCTCCTTGTATGATCACTACATCAGGCTGGTCTGATGTACTGTGAAAGCACTTAATGTAAAAAGGTTATGTGCTGGCTTTACTGGGGATATTTAAAAGATCTTATGGAGAAATCGGGATTTGATGCTGCTTGACCCTGTCTGGCAGAATTAAGCTCTTTAAGCCAGTCCGGTAGTTACTAGCACGCCTTCTTTTTTAAATAATCTGGTCCACTTATGCCTGCTATTTCAGAACTTAAGTCCCAGACAAGAAAGCAATTATCTTTTTTTTAAATGAATGAGTAGTTGGAACATATTTTTAAAAACTTCTTTGGCATTGTACATAAAAGATAAAATATATCAAAATAGACAGTCTGATAATTAGGTGCAGGCTTGTGGAGTGATTCATGTCATAACTTGAGTGCTGAAACAGCTGAGGTTGCTGCAGGTGTGTTAAGGGAATTCAACCCCGTAATGCCATGATGCTTCTGCCACTACATAAAGCAGGAGTACAAATGTCCGTAGAGCCTGCATTAATAGATGAAAAGCAGTATTTCTACGCGTGAATTATGGATGGAGCAGTGTTTATTAAACACACAAGCAATAGCCTTTGTCTCCCAAGCACTTTTTGCTTTGAAGAGTCATGTTAAAGCCTGCTGCTGTCCAAATGCAGAGATCCTGGGTGTGAGCTGGGGCTTTGGCTGCTGGAGGTCAGGCCCCGCTGGGGCTCAGTGCCAAGTTATGCCATGCACAGGCAGAAAGGGACACCCTGCCCAAAGGAAAACCTGGGAGGCAGAGCATTTCAAGTGCCTCAGCTTGCCAGTGTAGCGTTTCAGGCTGGGCAGTGGGATGCTAAAGCTGAAAGCGCTTAAACTTGTTTGCCTGTGTCAGCAGCCAGCTTCAGCAGGGCTTTTACAGGAATCTGGTGACATTGCCAGCCCTGTGCTCCCGGAGCCTTCTGGCTGGCTCCGCTTGGCCTTCCCAAAATCCTGCGTATGGAAAGAAAAAGAAGTCCGCTGACCTCCCTCTTTTCTTTCTCCTTAGGTTACAGTTTGGGAAAAAAAGGACAATGTAATCTCAAAAAAAAAAAAAAAGGAAAAAAAAAGAAAAGTACTCCACCTCAACAACAAATTTGCAGATTGTTTTTTCTGATTGCTCAGCTTTTGGGAAGAGAAAGGAAGTAAACAACACGCTAAAATGCAGTGAGATGCAGTAGTATTGTTTGAGCATGTTATTTTACTGTTTGATGAAACCTTTCTTTTAGTATTATGACAAAACAGTTTTAGTAACAGGCACTGTTAATTAAAACATCTGACCCAGCTGCAGACCAAGCCCACTGGCAGGTACAGATGCATGCCCACCAGCTGCATTGGGCCGCACGTCGGAGTGAGGCTTAAATGCTAAACGTTTTTGGCTGGCCTTCTGGTGCTTTTAGGTCCACTGGTTAAGTAATAAAAGTCCTTCCTTTCTCTTGCTCCTGGGCTGCCTCTTCTGGTGGAGCAGGTTGTTCGAGGGCAGCTCCAGTCAGCCAGGAGGGGAGCCCGGGCAGGGAGGTTGAGCATGGCTGTGAGGCCCCAGGCTCGGTGTGTCCCCAGCCCACCGCTTCGGGGGCCAGCCCGGCCCCTTCAGAGCTGGAAACAACCTCCTGCTCTTAATTTTATTTATTTTTAGTAGTAGGAGTATCAACAAGCCTTTGTCCTTAGGAAGGAATTTGGGTAAGTTCATAATGGCGTGTTTTCCATGTTAGCTTCAGAGGGATAGGTAAATAGAAGCTGAGCTATTTCTTTGCTTTTATTATCCCTGGCCTAGTGGGAGGCCAGGGCTGCAAGCTGCCGAGGCTGTAACGCAGGCTAACGCTGCGATTCAAGACTACGGCTCCCTTTCTTAAAACGCGCTGGGAACAACTGTTCCTCCGCCTTCATGAGCTCAATTTACGGTTGCAGAAGGCAATGTGTTCTTTGTGCTTGATGAAGTACACCGTGCACACAAGCCTCTTCAGATGTGTTGTCAGTTGGCAGCTTTCTCGCTAGATGCACCTTTACACAATTGCACAAGGCACCAGGAGGTACAAATGTGAAATTTAGCCTTGGGGGCAAAACAAAGAAATGAAACTTAGGTATGAATGCGGTGTTATCCATCTGCAGATACAGATATTAGACCTGATCTCCCACTACGCTACTGTAGTTTTACACTAATCAGACTCTGCTGTGATCAGTGGAGTAGCACCACTGCAAGACAAAACCAGCAGTGGTGATAAGTTGGAGCTGTTTTTTTTAATTCCGGTAAATAACATAGGATTGAACCCTGTTTGGGGAAAGCCAAACTGCATTCACTGCATGTAGCCAGCCATAATAAAAGGGAGAAATGCAGGTGGTGTGCTGTCTTGGTATTGCTCCAGAACTTCTGTTCTTCCTTCTGGGGAGCCATTGCCCTGGGTAGTGAGCGGCCACATGCGAGCAAAAGGAAGGGGTCTTCCAGCTCACCTCCTTTTTTTGTAGCCCTTCCATTTGCTGTCCCATAAAGTCAGTTTTATTGTACGTAATCAGAATTTGTCCCATGGCTGAGACTCACTCATTACATTGAATGAATGTGCTTATCGTGGAAAGTTGTTTTGTTGAAGGAATCTGTTAATGGCATTGTCAAGAAAGAGGTTGCAATTTGTCATGGTAGGTAGCTTTTCACTTAGGTAAAAAGCAAGTCATGTTCTTCTCCTCTGTGCCTGTTAGGATGAGAAATAAAATAGCCACAGCAGGTTGAAGTGTACGAAGTGCTACAGTCAGGCCAGGCAGCGGGCAGGAATAGAGCGCAATGTCTGGTCTTAGTTTATAACCATGCACTTTCCTGGCCATCAATAGTCCTGGATAATGCCCAACAAATTGAATTGATGACTTTGGATAACCCCAGCTTCTCCTGGTTGCGAGGCATCGTACTGCCATGACTGTCTCCTAAGAGAAATTAATGTAATATCTGTAGATGAATAGACTGATTTACCTTTTGGTGACCCTGAAAAGAAAGGTCAGGTTCAGGATGTTTTTACCTGTAATCAGTTACCCATAAAGAGTTAGTATACCAGGCTTCAAGACTGTAGCTCAAAAGGGCAGTTGCTTTGAGAAGGTAGCTCAAAAGGGCACTTCAACAGCTGAAATCAGATGAGACAGATTTAATGGCCTCTTAGTGATTTCTGACTGCAAGTTCAGAGTTTGAAATTCAGGGATTTTCTCCCTACCCAGCCTATTGTAAAACAAGTGCACTATACCTTAATAGAAATTTAATTTCAGGCTGAGAATTTAGAAGTGTTTTTCGACTTCTGTATGTGCGCTTGGTCACTTCAGCTGTGAGGAAGGGAAAGAATAATCACATTGTGTTTGTGGTCTTGTGTATTTTTAGCTAATGTGTTAAGACACTGCAATTCCAGAAAAGCTGTCCTCCTGTTCCCCAGAGTATTTCAGTTTAACCAGCTGTATGCAGAATTCTAGCTAGACTGCCACAGAAGTGACTAGTAAATCCACTGGGATTTTGGCAGCCAAAACAGTAGATAGTAAACACAATACTTCGTGTCCCTGAGGGTTTTCATTTCATGGGGATTCTGCTGTAGGCTGACACTTCACAGTGGGTTACCCGCAGAAGCCCTGTGAGTTTGGGAAACCTCCCTGGATGGAGTGATTGTTTCCCAAAGCTCCTTCTCATTCCTGCACTGAGGAGGGAAAGGGACGACTGGCAATATCCACCGGGTGATGCTATTACCCTGCAGACCTGTTGCAGATGGCATGGCAGATCTTAGTAAAAATTGCTGGGTTTACGTTTAGGGTAAGGAAGTGACTGATTTCATGCAGAATACTGAGAGAGATGGGGCAGGACATGAATGAGGATGGGATGGCAGATGTGTAGATTAATTCAGCAGCAGCGCAAGATGTTGTGGGACCTGCCTATGGAGATGCTCCGTCTCGCAGATGGGAATTTCTGGCTATATTAAGTAACTGGAGGTGATGCCTGTGTGAAATACAGATGGAAACATATCAGTGAGTAAATTTTGTCTTAGTCAATGGGTATGGCTAGGCTATTTCCATTGCAGATATGCTGGTGGGCCTTCACAGGAAACATTAGTGATTTATTCTGCCTGCAATTGTTAATGCTAACAACCTTCAGTAGCTCTTTAAGTGTCAGCTGCTAAGAGTATGTGGATTATTCTATTTCACACTGGCAATTAGTTGATGATATTAAAGCACTTTGCAAATGGAAATCACAGGGCAAATGCTATTTAAACAGTTTATCATTAAATGTATAACCATGTCTCTCTGCCTGCTTTGATTGCAGTATGTAGGGAGATGGTAAGGGAGACCAAGGAGTCTGCTTTCCGTTCAGCCCCTGGTAGAGGTGCTGTGCCCTGTACGTCCTCCGCCTGGCTCCGACTCAGCTGCTCCTCTTACTGTCTCCTCTGCCTGCCCACACCCACACGCTGCAAAACACATTTTCTTCTAGTTTTGTTCCGCTTGTTTGCTGTCCTTCTGGTTTTGCAAACTCTTAATTTCTCAGCTGTTTTTAGAACCTGTTTTGGGGGTGGGGTGGGG
>JANZLQ010000078.1:2393470-2426354 GCA_026212715.1 Elanus axillaris | reverse complement strand
GGTGGGGTGGGGGTGGGGTCATTTGTATTTCTGGAGTCCTGATTTTTATTCCTTGGGCAGTTGTTACCGGTTTTGGCATGTTCTGCACAACTTGAACCAGTCCTGAAATACTATAGTCAACATACAGGTAAGCATTAGCCATATATTCACATACCTGGAAACAGCTTATGGACTTCTGGGATTTTTTTTCTTGCTGAAGTGCTTTATGGAGCAACATTCAAGCCAAATCTGCTTCTAGAACCATTTTTTTCCTTTGGCAGAGATTTTTGGGTCTTGGATTGCCAGTTCTAGATATCCCAAGTATGATAGCTGCTGGTTTTGCTTCTGGATGTCTTAAAATAAAAAAGAAAAAAAAAAATCTTTCCTCTTAAATGACAGTAAAGTGAAATAATAAAAATAATAATTTCAAATAAATTTAAAAAAGAATACCGAAGCCATACCTTTAAGCTATCTTTAAGGGGTATTTTTCTCAGCCTGTTGTTTGGCACTGGCTTTCCAGTTTCAGTCCTATGTCTGAGTTTAGTAAGTACTGTTTTTCTTCAAGGGACTAGAAACACCTTTTTTTTGCTCATTCCATCTACTAATATTTCAGGCTTGTGACAATAGCAGGTGCCAGATTTCATGTCA
Source organism: Elanus axillaris (assembly GCA_026212715.1). NCBI lineage: Eukaryota > Metazoa > Chordata > Aves > Accipitriformes > Accipitridae > Elanus > Elanus axillaris. Next base: position 2,425,727 of record JANZLQ010000078.1, on the reverse strand, counting down.
AAAATAAAATTTTCAGGCTGATGGAATCCTTGAAACCACAGATCAAGTTTCAGGCCGCTTAAATAAAGCTGTAGAGTATCCATTTATATCATTCATTCATATAATGAAACCTGTTCTTATAACTCAGTTCCTGATATATTAACCCCGCAGTTATCCTCATACATAAATGGGAGATGTGTTGCTTTCGTCGCTTTTAATAGGATATAACCATATAAATCCCCTGTGCATGAATGGAAAAATAGAGGCCCTTAGGCTACACGTATCAAAGGTCTCCCCTATACTTACAATAGCCTAATAAGGTTATTTTGGAGGCATAGGTAATCACTCACAGACTCCCTGTAGCTAGTGATTCATTGTTCACTACTGAAACATTTCTAAATGAATTATGTTTTAAACAAGCAAATCCTTGGCCTTCTCCTTTATGGGGGAAAGAAGAGAACTGGAGGGACACAAAATTCCACCATTTTCTGCATTAAAATACACTGCTTGCTAGTTAAAAGGCCCCTGGTATTTGAACCAATTTAAATGTACTATCATGCTTCTTGCTGTCTTGATTCCATTAATGTGTATTTCTGAATTTCAAATTTTGATGAAAATATTATTGTTGTCATTAATTTGATATTTAGAAAAGACTGTGGATACAAGAGCTCAGTGCAATGAATAAAACAGTTGGAGTTAACTGTCCCTGGGGATAGAATCAATCACTGTTGTAGAAGAGGGTGACATTTAAAAAAGAAACTCAGAAGAAAATGTCATGCTTAAAAAATTAGATTTAAACGCACTAGCTCCTGATTGATTTTTATTGCACTCAGATGGATACACTGATTGATTATCAGCCTTACAAATGTTTAGTACCTTTCTCACTTCTCTAATAATCAGAATAATCTAATTTTCAATGTCATTTAAGCTACCATATTCAAGGTTATAATAGATCATATTTCTAATAAAACATAGCAATTATGTAATGAATAATACAAAGCTGCAAGGCAGAGTTCAGATTCACCTTCGTCAAAAAAAAAAAAAAAAATACCACCAGTGGCTGGAAGAGCCAGCATATGTGAAGGCAACTGGGAGGACGATGTCCTCTGGATTTGTGGTGTTTTCCCCCATTGTTGAACTAAGGTTCCTGGAGTGTTGGCCGGGGCACGTTTGCCAGAGCTGAACATTATTTCTCAATAGGAAACCAGGGGCAAGCTTGAATTTTGTAATATACGTACTTGCTCTGTGCCTGGGGAAAAATGACAGCGCGCCAGGTGCTTATGAAATTTCTTCATGATTGTTTCTGTGTGCTCCTGTTAATTTTGATACGTGTCTGTAGAGAGATACTATCTCACTTAATTTGAGATGTTTTCTTGTGGCAATTGTACCCGGCAGCTGACATGGTTGATTTCTCTGAATCAGCTACAAAATATGCAGGTTTCAATGTGTGTTCAAGTTTTGTACTTGAAGCCCCTTAAATGACTCCGTACTTGTTATTGGCTTTGTCCATTAGAAATGAGAGTTTTGTGTTTGAAACGTGCTTTGCCTCCAATCATTCTCTGTATGTCAAAGCTCAGTTTTGGCATGGGAATTTGTTTTAACATAGCTTCCTGTTCTTTTTAAGGCCTGATCAGTTTTGCTGAAAAGAAACCACTCTTTCACCTGGAAATCGTGACCTAGGAAAACCAATCTATTTATAACCACCTGATGTTCTGCATATTCCAATGCTACGTTTGGCCTGCAATTGCGTTGCTGTTAGGATGTGAACAGGAGTCTTACCATTCTGAACTGGTGGTGCATCAGTGTGTCACGCATGATTGTGTTGCTTTCAAGGTGGTTATTTTGTTCCTTTTCTTATGCTGGAGCTGGGAAGATCAGCCTCCTCGAGGTCCCTCATCTCTGTGCCCACTTCCACCAGCTGCCGGCCGCGGGAGCCGCATGTGATGTGCAGCTGGGTGCTGGCTCCGTCCGTGGCATTGGAGAGCCTGGTTCAGCAGCAGCAGTATCAGGGGTGCTAAGTCTCCCTTGGTTCAAGGTTTTCCAAGGTGACCGTTGTGAAAGACGTCCTTACGGACCACCATTTATTACCATGAGCACAGTTTATTGAAGGGTGATGGGGAGAGGAGTGGCAGTAAGTAAGCATTTTGCATATTTGACTGAAATTGTCCACAGCTGCTACCTTCTGACAGAATTAGCAAATTTTAGCAGCTGCTGCCGGGGTTGAAGAAGTCAGGGTGTAAAGGAGCTGTGCAAGATGGGTGGGTTTCCACCCTAGCAAGCAGCTTGGTGCTCCTGGAAGCCCTGGCTCCAGCGCTGAGCATCGGTCCCACCGCCCGCCTGTGGCATCCCTTGCCTGTGATGTTGGGCAGCCCAGGCTGCCTGGCGTTCAGCAAGGGATAGAAGGCTTCCCGAGGTGCAGGAGAGCCAGCCTCTGCCGGGAGGGGAGAGTTGGCAGGTCTGCTGCCGTCCTGCCTCAGCTCACCTCTGATTTCTCTTCTCGTCAGCATTCGCAAACAAAAGGAGTCTTTGAAAACCTACCTTGCGCCCAGCGCTGTGCAATTACTGACTTGCTCTGTGTGCTTTATGGTGCTTTTGAGATTTGTTAGCTTAACTAGTAACTTCCAAAATATTTAGGGATGAGAGAAGTGTGGTTTTACAGGAATGCGAAATAACTGGAAACACGAGTAGTTGTCACTGCAGGACCAAAACCAGTTAACTAGTACACAGAGTTCTTCAAAGGTCACAGGGATCTCTGAGAAGCAAAACTGCAATGATAGCATTTCAAGTCATGGATTTATAGCTGATTAATCATTATAATATATGAAAGGTGCTGTCTAACTATCTTCTGGGCATCTGGGGAAGCACAGGTTGTGCAAGTAATTGGAAAAACTGCATTGCGAGCTGCAGGTTCTTCTCCCCAGAGACATTTGCACCACCTTTGACAAAGGGGAGTACGAACACTTGCAATCCATCATTTTACCTGATTATCTAGAAACTGCCTAAATCTTTTGGGCCGGATCCCAGACTCTTCTTAGGCCAAGCAGTGACTAAGTTTGGTGGACCTGAGGGGCTTGCGTTTAAGACTGGACAATTCCCAGCATTACGACATGCTTGAAATGATCCCGCTCAAGCAGGAGAATTGCTGCGTGGCTGTTAAATGAGAGCGCTGGGGTCCTCCGAGAGGAGCTGTATATGTCTTTCCTAGACTTAGTTTCATCTACAGCAGTCCCTGCTTTCCCTGAAAAATGCATCCTTCCCTCCTGCAGCTTTTGGGCCCTGCCCAATGCTTCCAGCAGAAGAGGGAAGATGTGTCTGATCCTAAGGCAAGCGGTGGCAAACCTGGGGTGAGGAGAACAGACTGGATGGGGCAGGAGATGATGTGCAGCCCCTCTACCATCAGGTTAGGGGGACGAATGCTGGGGGGGCAGGGCCGGCCCTGAAAGCTAAGGCAAGAGAAAGTGCCTCCGCCAGCTTGCAAACCCTGCCGTGGCTGCCTGGGGGCTTCTGGGTGTGGAAGCGCAAGTCCTGGCGTGTGTGTTGAGGGGACAGGGAAGCTGTCATGGGAAGATGGATTGGGGCAGACATGCTCAGGCGTGGGCGTGCGTCGCTCAGCCGTCCAAGCAGCACCGAGAGGTGGCTTCCTCACATATCAAGACACACCTATTTTCATTCTCTTTCTCCACACCACCACCTTACTTGTTTTCTCTTTAGTTTTTTCCACTTCCAGTGTTTCTCACGGGGCAAGAGAGCTTCCATACTGTCCCCTGTCGGGAGCTCCTAAACAATGCAGCCATCAAGTCAGAATTTAGTGCACGAGTAATGAAATTCATAACCTGAGTTTTCTACGGTGGCATTAACTGTGACACAGATTCATCACTGGCATATCATCATTAAAGGCAGTGGAATTGCATCGGGGATTGATGTGATCATATGCATGTAAAGATCAAGATACAAAAAGGTGTGATTTATGTAATACAAGCATAAGCTGTAATCCGAAGCCCTTCCCACATGCAGTGTGACAATTCCTGTTCCTAGAGCAGTGATGGCTTTTAAATTTACTGGGTAAATGTGTGTGTTTATCTGTTTTTATTTAACTCTTTTAAATACAGTGTTGTCTTAATCTTTTTCTCTCTCTTTTTTTTTTTTTTGGCATTGGATTATAGTTGTAGTTGAACCTGCGTAATAGTTCAACGTTACTGAAATTCTTTATATATTTGGAGCCTGGTGTTGTATGTCAGTACTTTATTGTGTTATCTTACAGGGAATATAGAAACACTGCCATGTCTGATGCAGCCTTAGCAAAGACAAATGTAGGAAATATAAAAAGTATACAAAAAGCAAGAAGATAAATGTTATTTGGGTTTTATAATTTTATTATAAAGGCTATTATCATTTTATTATAAAGGCTATCAGAATCGTAGAAAAAAGGTAACAATGAACAAAAAGTGTTCCTAGTTTTCAGGACATGCTACTTCTCCCTTAACGATTTGAGCCCAAAAAGAAAGTTTTGGTGATGTGGACTGACCAGCCGCTGTCCCGCTGGTGGCCTTTGGAGGGGAAGGGACTGCAGGTACAGCTGCAGGGGAAACTGTGCCAGGGTAGCAGGGGAGCATGGTGCGGTTCCCGGAGGAGTTATCTCCTATTCTCTGGGAGCTCTTGGCAGCTGCTCCAAAGCCTGGCCTAAATAACGTGTTTGTCTTCCACAAGGAATTCAAAGCTAGTGAGAACTAATAGTTGCTGAGGCCGCCTGTTTGGCAAATTTGTCAATCAGCTTGTAGAGCTATAAGTAAATGGGGCTTTATTACAAAGGCTTATTGCTCTTTGCGGTTGTGTAGGAGCTTACATAATTTTCTAAGGAGCTCTTTTATCTCCCAAGTACAGCAGTGATTAGGATTTACTTCGGGAGTGCGGTGGCAGTTTGGAGCACTTGAGATGTACGTACCTCTCCTGGATGTGTTTTCAGTGCAAGAGATGGTACTTGTGCTCTGCACTGGGGTCCAGCGAACAGATCAGAGCATTAGCTTTAGGGAAATATTTGTAAAAGGAAGTGGGTGGGAGGATCCAACCCACCCCCCTAAACCTGACTACAGTGGTAGCATTGAACCTTCACCAGAAGGTACCTTTTCCGTCCACCCTTCCTGGCCTCCTTTGAGTCTCTGTTACTCCAGACACCAGAATTGATGGTGTTCGAGGTTAGGCTTTAGTCTGGTGGGGTGCTCAGCGTCCCAGTCCCGATCCAGCAAAGCACGTAGCTGACTTCAGCGCGGGTCTGTTCACACAGTTAAAGTCAAGTTCATCCTTAAAATGTCAGCTGGATTGGGGTTGGAGTTCTCTCAGTTGCAAAGTCAAACATTTAGTGAGAAAACCAGAGCCGTTCATCTCATGGAGTATGTGCCTAATGGCCTCATGAAAGAGCAACAGTACTCACTGCATCTACTCCTTGTTTTCCGTTACACATACTACATTATTTCTCTAGATGACCCTGACTCTGCTTTCCCACCCCACCATTTTCCTATGTCGTTCTTCATTTTCTCTCAGAAAGGACACCCAGAGGTAAATGAATCCAACTGTGAGTCATTCGTTCTTGAACAGATACTGTAAGTGAGACTGGATTGACTCCTCTTCTTCCTTGCAAAACGTTCACCATTCGCCTGCTCTTTATGATCATTTGTGGTTCACAGGCATGTAGGAAGCAACCACTGAAGATGTGGAGATGAGCCTGGGGAACCCACAGGGGAAAACAGCTGGCACGGAGGTGACTCTGGGCATCTGCCCATTTTGCTGTGCTTCCCTCCCTATGGCACAGACAGATGCACTTTCTGGGGTGGGACAGTACAAATGAGAATAAGCAGATCTTTGGCCATCCAAAATTCCTGGCCATCCTCACGTGTGCCAAACCCACCACCACACCCTCTGGAGTTTAGGACCTTGTTTTAAATATCACGAGGTTTTGAACATGAGTGAATGTGAGGATTGGTTTTATTTGTCCAATAATATTTAGTCTTCGGGGTGTTTAATATTGACATGTAGTCTTTGGGGAGAGGGATTGATTTTGTTTGGCTTTGTTGTAAAGCCTTGTGCATCTGGTTACGCTTAAGACGTTAGCTTTAGCTAACAACAAGCCTCTTGATAAAATTCACAAGTATTGGCAATACCGTGGACATAGACTTATCTCCTGGGCATGTTTTGTAAAATTAAGCTATTTTCATTAAAAGAACAAAGAGTAGCATGGTGATGGAGCAGCTGTCATATTTTATTACAAAACACAAATATGTGGGAAATCAATTACAGCATGAGTACTGCACAATACTTATTTCCAGTAATCCCCCACGGCCGGGGGAAGGTAGAAGGCTGATCTGAGTGCAAGAGCAGATGGCAAGCAACTTTAGATAGTTTCACTGCCATTTTTACTCTTTCAAGTGTTTGTGCTTCTCCTTTGATCTTTAGATCTTGAGTTTAATGTGTTTCATCTTCTTTCATTTACTGTTTTCACATTTAACTTTCCCTTTAAATAACTTTTGCTTGGTGGAGTTTGTATTAGTATGTGGTTTTTTATCTTCCATACTGAGAAATGTAAGAAGAGAGACAGTTGCTGTCTTTTAGTGTTCTTCACATCCAGTAAAATACCAGCTGCCTTACTGCAGAGGACTTTGCCATTCACCATGTGCAGCTGTAATGATACAATGAAAAAATCCCACCTCACAAAGTTGCTGAGACACAGTACATGTGAAGTTGCAGTAGACTTTCTTGGAAGGTAGATACTATGGGAATGTGATGGCATGTCCACAACAAGCACCTATAAAAGTTTGGTTTCATCATGACCCATTAAATTTAATTCTTACAGTTAAGTAATTAAGCTTGTGTTAGTATTTTCTGTGCATATACCATTTTTATCTTCACTTAAAATAATTTATGTTTAAAATAAAAGTGTTCTGCGGTGTTTTGAAGTAGAGCAGCAAAAGCAACATGGGGTGATCTGAATAACGACATGTGATCTGTGTCTCTGCTTTTTCTGCAGCCGTCAGAAATGATAGGAACAAAAAGAAGAAGGAACCTTCAAAGCAAGAGTCCACAGAAAACTATGAAATGACAGCAGAGTTGGATGATCTCACTGAGAAGATCCGAAAAGCTCACCAGGAAACCTTCCCCTCGCTCTGCCAGCTGGGAAAATACACTACAGTAAGTATGGTTTGTGACACATACATTCTGGATATGTCTGGATGATGTGAGTTTTGCATTGGAGGCTTCAGGCATTTCAAACAGGTGCAGAAGCGTATAAGCTCCTTGCACCTCCTAAGCCATGAAAAAACACAGGTATGCATGCAAATGCATGCTGAAGAAGAGAAATTGCACTTAGCTGTAAGTGGTATTGTGAGAGACTGTCTGAAGGATTAATCCAGGCAAGAGCAAGCTTGGAGTCCGTGAGTCAATTACATGTCATCATTCATTAGAAATTTGTTGGCTTCCAAAGATGTGATATCTGCTTGTGCCTCAGCAGATTACAACTTTTCAGGTGTAGAAAGTTCTTAAATGCTGCTGGATTACTGGTGACAGTCCTAAAGCTGCCAAGGTCAAAGAAGATATGAAATGTCTAAATAAACCGGTTTCCAAAATGCTTATTTGCAGTTTATTCCTCTTCCAGTCTACCAAAATACCACAAAGCAGCAAAAACTTCTGCTGCTTTTAGAAATGAAAAATCAGCTACCCATCACGTTCAGTACTGTGGGAATTTCTCCAGAGGATGAGTCAGGGAAATAATTTTTTTCTATACATATATATGTTGCTAAATACAGGGAAGGTCAGTGATATTTATTGATGTCAGAGAAAAAATTCAGTGTCACGTTTGCAAATCCAGTAATAAAAGTGATGCTGAAAAATAACTGTTAGGTAATCTTCAGAATCTTGTCGGTAGAGGAACGACTTTGCTGGGTCTGGTCTTGCTGTCAGTTGTAGCAGCGCTGGCTGTTTCAGAGGGATATGCAGAAAGTTGCCGCTGAGACCAGGAGTTCAGGAGTGGCACGGCTGGGGCAAGGAGACACCTGCCTCCATGGTCCTTGCCCTCCAGCCCAAGCTGGAGTTCTGGGACCAAGCCCCAGACACCAGGTGAAATACCTCTATCACTGGATTGCTCTCTGTTTTGAATAAATGCTCTGCTACTGAAACAAATTTTAAATTTCTCAGAGTGATCTAGGCAAATCCCTGGGTGGCATCAATATCCAATGTTTTAGTGAGCAGGGTGCTATTTTACGGCATACTCATCTATTTACAAAGTGCAAGGTTCAAAACTCTCAGGCCTAGGTGTAAGACTTTGTATTTAAGTACAAGAGAAACAAACATATATGGTGTGATGTTAGAAAAAAGCGTGTTTTTCACATTGCTGAAAGTATTTTCACAAACATTTTTCACATTTAATTTTGAGACTGACATAAAACGGTTAGTACTGGGGAAGGTGCCTGTCCTCTGCACGCTTCTCTGGTGCTAGCTCTGCTCGGGTGAGATGTAGTCAAAGCAGCCAGCGTAGGCGTGCTGGTAAATGTTGCACAGGCAGACCCCCAGGGAGTAGCGCAGCGTGCGAGGCTGGAAGCTCAAAAGCAGCCAGCTGGTGACATAACCGAAGGCAAAGCTGGAGGCAGTGGGATTCATAGCGTGTCTTTTCAAGGAAATTCCTGGGTTAATGCCCTCCACCCCTCCTCTCAGCACGTGCAGTTGCATCCTTGTCTTGGAGTGAATAAAATCTTCCAAACAGGCTCTCACACTGCTGCAAACGAAGGAGCACTTCTGAACAAGTGTGAAAAAATCTTCCGAGTTCAAAGACAGTGAGTTTATGCCTTGGAGAAGAGGTGATCTTTTGTACACAGCTGGGACGTGTAGCCAGGCTGGTATGCGTGCCAGAGTTTATTGCTCACAGGCTGCCTTGCAAATGGCCTGGCTATACCAGAGTAACAGTATGTTGGTATACCTCCCAACGTGAACGTGTTGGTACGTGCTTTTGCGTTACCTCTGAGTTTGAAAAGTGCAATGCAGCTGGTGTGATGGTACTTTGTACTGGTAATTGCCAAAGAACCCGGAGGGCTGAAAGATAAACCTGGGCTTCTATATGCTTGCATTATGTATTGGATGCTTAAGGATCATTAAAATTTTAGCTCTTGAAATGATACAAGTGGATGAAATTGGAGAGGGTCTTGTTGCATATCACACTGTCCACTGATGCCTTCGTCCTTGGGTTCCTGCTGACCCCCATGGTGAGTTTATGTCCCTGTTGGAATTTCAGAGCCCTTACTGAGAGCACCTGGATCCAAGTAATGAACGGATGAATCTGGTCTGTCTGTGGGACCCAAGTAACCGTGACCTGACCGCACTCTCTCTGAGGCTGGATATTGGTCATTTCTGTCTCAGGCCAGCTTGGGGAAAGAGATTTCTTGGTTTTATCATTGGTCTGTTGGAAGTCCACAGTGGTTGGCTGCACGTGGCTGAAGTCTCTGCTGCTTGGTCATGGTTTGGTACTATACAAGTTGCAATAACAAAATGGCACTGAAAGAGTTATTTTTGGCTTACCTTGAATCTTTGAGAGCAATACAGCTTCCTTCAACAGCTGCGTCACAACTGATAGCGACGATGCTAAATGCTAACTGCTGTTGTCTTGGTGCATTCTCATAGTCTCTGTGTGAAATGCGGAGTATTTAAATCTCTCATGTAGCTAAGGTTGGGTGGCCGCTCCAGCTTTTTAGGTAGGAATTCAGTGTTAAGAGCTCATTTTATGAACACTGTGTCTGCCCAGCTGTGGAAGGGACAGAGTACTCCTGGGGCTGGAAAAAGGGTCATCTTCATCTCCAGCTGCCCATCAGCCCAGGCGCGGGGAGAAGCCTCTTTGCAGCAGTGGAGGCTCCAGGAGGAGGAAGGTGTGTGGGCTGGTGGGGAAGCACAGCTTCAGTGCTTGGACAAACCACCAGCTACTGGTCAAACAGCAGGGTTCAGGCAATATTTCCTTCTGAGACACTTGAAGTAGAGACCAGAAGTCACAAAAAAGGAGCACGCAGCCCTTTTTCTAAATGCTGAGTCCAAGAGGAGCAAGAAGCCTATGCCGCTCTACTTTTCTTGATAGTAACAAGCTAGTACGTGTAGAAGATTGCCACCAGTCCTGCTTTTATGCCCAGTGCTGCAGACTAGCAGTCATGAAGTGTGGCATGCTCACACTGCAGAGCATACAGATTGCTTCTGTAACCTTAGAGTTTTTTATTTAATTCTTTAAGCAAGAGGTGAGAAGTGAGTGTATTGAATCAATTTGGATTCACTTGAATTTCATGAGCTTTGCACTTGCGTACCAATAGAGACCGTTCTGCAAGCGTGGCCCCTGTGTGCCTTCGGTTACGTGATCGTTCAGACTGATTTAAAACATGATTTTGTTTGTTGCTAAAAAGAGCAAAGAATTATAAGTTTAAGAGAGCAGAGTAAAAAAAGACCTTGCAGAGATACAATCATAAAAAAAATCTGTTCAAACATTTGGCTTGCATATCTGGCTCCTCTTGCTCTTGAGCACTGCAGCCTGCATCTCCGAAGGGGAAGGGTTACGTGGTGATTTTTCCCCCATTGTGTATTTTTACCTGTTCAAAAACGGTTTCGGAGAAGCATTTTCAAATACCTTTTTTTATATCCATCTGCTCTTTAAAAAAGAAAAAGTGTCCCTATCTGTAATAATTACCATACTTTGCATAGTTAATAAAAGTCCACTTAAAATAATGGGAGACTAGGACTCGTATTAAATTCCTTGGGTCATTTGACTTAACAGTTGCATTGGGTGGGCAGTGGCAAGTATAGTTCTGCCAATGATGAGAATCAGCAAGCTGTTTAAACGTAATGGATTTCAAAAGTCCATCATAAATAGATCTGTTTTATTACTGTCATCCAGGTAAGAGAGAGTGCCTTAGTAATTTCTCTGGAGATGTCATACTTTATAGTATAATTGAGTGTAACTATACTGCTTGTCCCTCGAGAGTGGTATTATTTGTAAGTCTACAGCTGTGTTACATCCAGCCTTGTGATAAAGGGAGGATAAAACAGAAAATAATTTTGACTCTGCGGACCCTTGCTGCGGGTTCTCCCAGGTTGCTCTTGGCTGGCTGGATGCGAAGTGGTTTTGCATCTTGGCGGTATTTTGCCCTTTCTAAGTGCTGGGCTTAGAAGTTACATGGCTATTGTTCTGTGCCATTGCAGAGGAAGGTATATGTATATTATATACATATCTGTCTATCTCCTGATGCTGGGACTGAGCAGAGAGGTGTGCTGTGGTCCTCAGTGAACTCACTGGAGCTGGAGTGCGTTGCTGCTTTTACTAAAGAGGCATAGCAAGTGTTCCTGATTAGGGCAGAGTGCCCCTGTGAGCCTTGTTTCCTTTGTAAAGTGGATTTTAAAGACGGTAGGGATTCTGCTACTGTGTATGTTTCTGCGAGTACCTCATCCTGTATCGTTAATGTGGAGATAGAGCAGCCTGCAATGAAAAAACAAAAATGATGGAAAAAATGGGATCAATTTATGTGGCAAAAATGGCTGTTTAATTGGATTTCATAGCAAGGTTGGGCTTTTCTACTGATAAAGATGCCACTAGGGTGTATTACAGTATTGTTCCACCATATGTGCACTGGTGCAAAGGCCTGAAAAACATGCAAGACTGCTCCTGGAAAAGACACCCAAAAACTGCTTCAGTAAAATATTCAGGAAAAGTCATAGCGTCGGCATCTTTTTCACAGCATGGTTAGAGGAGATCCCCAGGCAAATTTAATCAGAGTTTCTGTTTCTAACGTGCATTTTATTAACCCCATGTTTTATTGTTCAACCTATACATTGATATTGAGTCAGGTTTGGTTTTACATATTCAGAAATGCTGCTAAAAATCTGGCTATTTTTGGTGACGCTTGCAACTACTTTCATTACCAAATAAAATATTAAAACTCTTTCCATTTGTAGCATCTCAAAGATAACGTGTAATCCACATTAGCTCCAGTGCTGAGGGATCTGGCACCCAGCGTAATAAAACACCGGTTATTTTGTATTTTATTAACTGCCCCTTCTCTTCAGTTTGCATAATAGTGAGTTAGATTTACATTTGTTAAGACGGCCGTGCATTACTCTTAATAGAAGACATGTCAAACTTCCCGTTGCCGGTACTGCAGCATGATAAAGTAACCTCATATGATACTGATGAAGATTTCGTTCACACTTGCTGGTTTCATGCAACGTCTTTTTTTCCAGATGGATACCCTATTGTAAAATGATTTCCTGCTTTAGGCTCTGCTTTGTGTAGCTCTCTGCTATGCCATCTTTCTATGAACTGGATAAACTGCCTATTAAATTTAATTACAGCCTGAATGACTGCACATCTTGATCTTATTTTTCCTCCAATGTACTGTATTTCACCAAGGTCCTTGAGGATGAAATAAAATAAATCTGAAGGATGCATACTCCAGTAGCCGAAAGAAATGTTTCAAAGGGCATTACAATGACTGTTAACCCATTAGTTTTGGACCATTTTGAAGGCTATTCTTTAGGTTTAGGATTATAAAGACATTTTCTCCTATCTTTTCTTCTGTCATTAAAAAAAACCAAAACAAAGTAGAGGAAGTTCCCAGAATAGAAATATAAGTATAAATGACGAAATTAATTTCTTATCCCTTAAAAAGAGGGAGTGGGGGATAGCACGTGTGCACCTTCAAACTGTTCAGCATGGTTAGCATTTATTTTTTGCAATAAGGGCCTAATGTAAATATTACCGGCTCGAATCTCCACCCTGTTGCAAGTGAGGGTGAACGTCGGGCTGGCGGTGCCTCTGGGACCCGTCAGGACTTCTCCCTTCGTGACTGACGGTGGTCGTGGCGTCTGCGAAGACAACCCCGGGAGGGGGTGGCAGAGCATCACAGCCATGCTGAGCTCACCCCACGTCCCCTCGTTGACCTCCTCAGGCCCTGTGTCCTTCCCGTGAACCAAAGAAAGCTGATAAGCTGATGGCTTCAGAGGTTTCCAAGGAGGCGGACGTCCTCGCCATCAGCAGCGATGGTGGCAGGTCACTAGAGATGTTTCCTCCAAGAAAGTGCAATGGGTGTAAATCGAATGCTTTTCGATAGCTGTTTATCCGCCATGTCTGTTAGGCTTTTAGGTTGAGACTCCTCTCATTTAACTCTATTTTTAAAGTTAATTTAAGATTTTAACTTCAACCAGCTAAGACTAAGGCAGCTAATCACACTGGCTTCCCTTGCAGCTGGGGAGAATGCCACCATCTGAGGGGATTTTCCCTTACCTGCCTTACGTACCTGTCTGCAGTGGGTGGGCCTTTTTTTGGAGATGCCTCTCTCTTTCTTGGTTAGTCAACAAAGTCAGATGAGACATGGAAGAGAGAAACTCTGCCTTTTTTTTTCTGCGGTTGCAGCTCAGCACCTTTTGCAAATTCATTACCAGCATATTTTTACAGGTAAAATTCTTCTTGCAATGAAGAGGTTGCCCAGACGCTGAAGGCAGCTGCAACGCACACTAAACTTGGTAGCTTGTGAAATAGTGGGGGGGCCATCATGCTGACTGCATCCCAGACAGCATTGGATCAAGTGCTGGCAAAACAGGGATATGCTGCATGGTGGGGAACGAGGAGAGGGGCCTCGGGGATTGCAGAGCTGTTGTTCCCCATTTTTCATCACCCCATGGGAATCACATGTGGGTTGAAAGAGCTGACCAGGTTTCCCCGTGACACCATCTTTTGTTGGACTAACTAGCATCAGAGAGATCACAGCAACTTTTGAGTCAGCCGGCTCTTGGCTGACATGTTGAACTTTTTCAGGGGTTAAGTGGTTATTCTGGATGTACGAAAACACAACTTTAATCACAAACTTAACAGAAATTTTCTACACATCCTAGCAAATTACAGACTTTTGGATTAAGATACATGAATATATGGAAACACTCTCTGAAAGATGTAACTGGAATGTCCTTGTAACACTTCAAACAGTAGGGTATGCGTTGGATGCACCGTCAAATGAGCATATAGCATTCATCAGTGCACATGGTGTTTTTCCTAACATTGTGTAAAGAAATACTCTTTAATTCATGGGAGACTGTAGCTTGAGAAAGCTGTAAAACTCTTGCAGAACCACAGAGCAGATAAATTAAGTAGAACTAATTTGCTAAGACCTTAAGTATGTGAAACTATGTTCCAAATACTGTGCTGCTTTTTCCAGATGAGGACCTGATATTCTTGTTCCACTGTTCATTTCTATTTTCTGGGGTACAACTGTAAATTGTCTCTCTCAATGCAGTTATTATATAATGGCAAGGAAGAATAATGATAGTGGCATTTGGAAATGTTTAAGTTCATTTGTATTCCTTGTACAGATGGCCTCTGCAATCATAAGTAACAGAGAAATATCCAAGGAATTTTCAGGCGATTAATCCATGTTTAAAACCAGCATCATCCCAACAGCAAGCTGCAAAAAATGCCTGGAATGTTAATAGAAAGTACTTTTGGAAGGAATACTTGGTTGTTGTTTCTTTCCCTTGAAAACCATTTACTGAAAGAGATGTTGTTGATTTATGGTGCCTTCTGTCTGCCTTTCCAGAACTCCAGTGCAGATCATCGGGTTCGACTGGACCTTGGGCTTTGGGACAAATTCAGTGAACTTGCAACAAAGTGCATTATTAAAATAGTGGAATTTGCAAAGCGATTGCCAGGCTTTACAAGTCTGACCATTGCAGACCAGATAACTCTACTTAAAGCAGCCTGCCTGGATATACTGGTATGTATTTTTAACATCATTGTTATGCTACTAATGTATTTTCTATTGCTCTTTTTACTGTAATCGGCAGTGAGAGGGGTCAAATACTGCCCTGACCTTATGGTTGCAAACTTGAGCTTACTGGGTAGTCTGGTACGGTCACGGGTGGACTCTAGCACATCTAGAGACCTGTGTTATGTGGGATGAGCATACTTTTCAGAATAAGTCTTTATAGTTTGTGGATTTCAGTATAGTTGCAAGAAGGGCACGTTTTGGTATTGTGGCACTAACTTGAAATCTGTGCAACTTTGGAAAAATTTCCTTATAGTTAATGCTGAAGAGAGATCTGATTCTCTTTCTTTCCTCCTCCCTCCAAAACATAATGCTCTGCATAAAGGATACCTAGAAAGATAGTCCACTGTATAACATTTTAGGAACGTCCTGTACCTGTGGACATGGGGTGATTTGAGGAGCAAGATACAAATCTTCAGAGTGAGGCTTTTGCAGGTCGTAGAGGGGAACCTGGTGGTCCTGGAGCCCGGCAGGCGCACACCTCTGGCATGCAGATCCCCCTGCTTTGCCCAGTGCTGCAGGCACCTGTGGAAGTGGACACCGTAATGGAATCTGTACAGATTTTAGCTAAATGTCATTTAATTTTAAATAGGCAAGCATACAACCTGCAGATGGGCTTGGAGTTTTGCTCCAGACCTTGCCACTATGTCAAGGCAAGCTGTCTTTACTCCCTTTGTCTCTGGTTGTTTCCGTCACGCTGACCTTCAGAGGAGCCGTATGGGATCTCAGCATTTCTTTATCAAGACCTTAGAAGTCTTCAGGCTTTTAGTGGCAAATACACTTCTTATTATTGGTTGTAGCAATAACTTTCAGTAGAACAGTTAGTATTTTCAGGGTGTTTTAAACGTATTTTAAATGTTTTCTGAGCACAAACCTTCAGGTCTTCATTGAGCCAAGCATGGCCAAGAAGCCCATTATAGGACAGCTACTGTAGATATATTTTTTGGCATGACACAGGATTTTAAACTAGGGAATTTAAAGTAATTGATCTTAGAATTTCTAAAAGTGCATTGCTTCAAACAGGATCATACTGAGGGGGATGTTAACTGCTGTGACCTTTTCTTCTTGTTTTGTCAAAAGCTGTTTTGAAGAATCGCATCTAGCGGACATTGATGAAGGAGGAGGAGGGTGGGAGAGGGGAAGGGATATCAGTCTCCAGCCTATTAAAAAAGGGAAGGTTGAGGTTGCCCTGCCGTGCTCGAGATTCACCTCTCGTAGTCCCCTTCGTCCAGGCGCTCATTCAGACTCGGCCATCTCATTGTTACTGCGTGTGGTCCCTCTGCGGGGCAGGGCCATTCATTACCAATTGCACGCCTGTCGTCACCAGCTCTGTCCTGATAAGACACAGTTACGTTGCCCTTACACCGAAAGGCATACTGTCATCGATAAACTGTGGCGTTTCCTTGAGTCTATTCCGCCAAATGTATGGGACAGAAACTGCTTTGTGCTTTGCTGTTGTAACCAGTAACAAATGGTTAACGCAGAAACTACCCAAAGATGGTGGGGAGGAGTCAGGATATAGCAAGAGTCTGCACATCCAAACTCTTTACCCCTAAAACTTCAGCCCTTAAGCTGCCGCCCCTATTTGCTGCTGCCATGCGCTGGCTCCGTAGCTGCTGGAAGAAACCACACCGTAATTCTGTAATTGCTCAGGATCCTGCAAGCTCCTGACGCTCTTTGTTGGGGTGGGTAGCTGGAGCTTACCCCGGGAGCGTGCACAGCCCCTGTGGCACAGGGTCCCCACGGCAGCTCCGCTCACTGCTTCCGTCTCTGGCACTGGCTGGACAATACCAAGTATTTAGGGTAGCCTTTCTGCTTGGGGTTTTATCTGCAGTGCCTAGATAAAGGCACTTCACAGCCTTTGATCGAAGTGACTAAATAAAAGCCTAGTTGTCAGATTAGAAAAAGAGTAATGAAGCAGGTGGTAAATGGTGACTTTATTTCAACTAATTAATGGATAGAAAGGGTTGATTCTTTAATACAATTCACTACCTTTACTTTGTGGCCACGTGGCAACCTTCAAGCTCTAGTTATAAGCTTTATTAAGACCTGTCATTCCTGATCACCTGCTCATACTCTTTTTTATTTTTCACGAAGCCAGAGGTGTCACATCCGAGCAAGCAGGGCGTAGTGAGTGCCATAGCTACCTGTAGCAGGGTGGAGCTGAGGCTTTTTCAAGAACTGGAGCAGATAAGACGTGGCTGCTGTGAAGAGTCCTAACTTCCCTGCACGACATTTACACAAGCTTTATGTGACTATTTTATGTGCTGCTTAAAAAGAAAAAGGGATAATTACCACAAGCACAGTAATGCGTAGTGCGCGCGCTGTCTGTGAAATGCCCATATCCATTAAACCCACATCACCTGCACATAATCGGAATTGCAGTGCAGCTCTGTATCTTTATTTAAGCTAAACTTCAGTACTTGGAGCAGTGTTTTAATAGCGCATATTTCACCCCAGCAAGCTAGTTCTCCTAATTATGAGTGTTTTGAAGGGTTTATTTTGTTGTGCATTGAGACGTGGGGTGAGTGCTGTTCCCCTTCCTGCCGCGTGAGCAAGCATGGGCATGAGCCTCGCCCGGTGTGCTCGCAGGATCCCACTGACGTGCAGTCCCTGGACCTGTCCCCGGAGCCCCGGCACGTGGGAGGAACAGCGTGGGGCTCCCAGCCCAGCCAGGTAGGGTGGCCAGGCTCCCCCCACCAGCAGGACCCCAGCTTCGCTGCCTGCCTGCCCGTGGGGGGGACCCTCAAGCATTTCTAGACCCTGCCTGAGGGCTCTGCTCCGTTGGCTCCTGCAGCTGTGGATGCTTAAACCCCCCTTCAACAGGCTGACAAAGGAAACGGTGCCAGGAGCTCAGTAAACTCCGCTGGATATGTGCCAAAGAATTGTTTTATATACAAACAAGCAAAATCTCTGGAAGGGAAATAACATCAAGCCTCGCAAGGCAGCTGAAGGCGCCGATTGAGGATGGTGGAATTTATATCTGCTCTGGTGCCAAAAGTTTCAGGGATAAATATTACTAAAATTCAGTCAGTAACTCTCATAAAAGTGAGTACTTCTGTCTGCTGGTACACTGGCCCAGCAGCGGTCGAGCATCACCAGCCTCACCGAGCTCTGGTAAAATGAATGTGGAAGGAGTCCAGAGTCCAGCCTGTCTCAAATCCGATGGATAAAAACCTGAGAAGTCCTTGAACACTAATCCTTAATAATGTCATTTTTGCTTTCTGCTGTAAAACCCTGAGTGTTAATGCTAGGAAGGCATTTGTGTGTGTGGAACAATCCGTGCTGAATGGGGTATGGCAGCTCCGTGAAGGTTTGTTCATTGTTTCAGTCACCTGCTTGGGTTTCTGCTCTCGGGAAACTGTCCCAGCCAGCTAAGGCAGCTAGCATTTAACAATAGGATTTCTTAAAATAAAAGCCTAGCTTGCCTCAACTAATCTGTTTTAAATGAGTAACAATTCTATGGTAGCAACAATTTTGTAAATGCAGCTTTCTGGATGGTTTTGGGTTTGTGCAGCCCATAGGGTTTTTGCTTTGCACTTTGTAACTGGCTCATAGGAACCCCAGATGCTTCAAGATATAAGTATTCCTTAAAACAAAGGGTCCTTTAATCATGGGCAAGAACCTTATTTATGGCTCCAAGTGGCATTTAAGAGCAGAGTGACAACTAAAATACTTGGCTGGGTTACAAAATCTAAACAACACTGAAGACATTAGGAGGATGTCTTCTAGACAGCAGTTCGGTTTAAAACAGAGAAAGATACCATGATTTCTTATTCTGAAGTGCTGACATTTCCCATATGTTCTTCAGTGAATATGAGCTTGAAATCAGCTTCACTTTGACACTGGAAGTTTGCCCAAGAAAGGTTTAGCAGCGAATCAGCAATATCCATGGCGTTTAGCAGATCTTGATGAAGGACACAAATTTAAAAAAAAAAACCACATTTCAAATGATCTGTCTCGGAGTTTAATAACAGCGTGTTGTGGGATAATGTCGAAGGAATGCAGGAGAAACCTGAGACCCGATAGCTGCAGTCAAGCTAAGTGCACTGCAGAAAATGTATAGTTGAGCTTCAGCTGTGCCGGTGCCCAGCAGAGCCACTGCAGGCTCCTCCAGCACCGCGCAGGCTGGCACGGCATTTAGGTACGAAGCCTGAAGTCCGCCTTTTGCAAAAAGCCGTCCTACTTGCTGCCTAAGCCTGGAAGTAGCTACATTCCATGGGACCTTTATGGTTTAGTTATAAATTTTGCAAGGCCCCTGGAAGTCTCTTTCTGTGCATGCCCACGGGGGCTCTAGGCTGAGGCACCTAAGCTCAAATTCATTCCCGATGAGGATCCAACCTGGAAGTCTTCCTCTGCGTTAGCCCTGGGGGGCCGTGATCTGGTAGGTCTTTGCTGAGCACCCCCAGCCCGTAAGCGGGGGGATGAGCACGGAGAGCTTCCCAGCGAGGGAGCCAGCAGCCTGTGGTATGGCAGGAGGCACGCATTCAGCCGCCGGGTTGTTCGGGATGACCACTCCGGGGAAGGCCAGTCCCTCCGGGCCGGGAGTCTCTGGGCAGCGCGGCGCTGGCAGCTGGTGTCCAGACTTGCCCTCGGAGGGATGGTACGATGGGACTGTATCTGCCAGCCCTGCTTGGGCAGCTGCCGGGGAGGCTGCGGGCAGCCTTCAGGGAACACCGTGGCCTTGCCCAATTTAGCTCCAAGTCCTGCTCCGCTAATTTGTTGGGCTGGCAGTGTTGCGGTTTGGAGGGAGGAACTCTCATTACTAAGGCTTATCAATTAAAATAGCACCAGAATAAAAGGGGCTGCCTTTCTCCCCAGCTGAGCTAAGGGAGAATTAGTACCACTTAAGAAGTACAGAGCCTTGTTCCTCCACAAGTTGGATACTTGATCATCACAGGCCACACACCCTTACTGGAAGGCAGCCACTCTATATGCAGGGTTCAGATGGCAAGAGCTGCACTCCATTTTTGCTTGCATGCCATTAGAGAAGTAAACCAAGTAGCTCTTGGGTTTCTCAGTAAGTATGCAAAGTTTTCAAACCTTGCTTTTCTTGAAAACAACAAACTCTGCACATTTCTTCTCCTTTCTACACAATCCTTTTAATGATTTAATGGAATAACCAACAGCGAACTTCAGGAGGGAGAACTGCTGGTGGTTACTGGCAGGGCAGAATATGGTAAACGTGCCGTCTCTTACTGACAGGGTGCCATGTTTCATAATGTTAATTTCTGCTAATAATCCTGAAATACAATTTGGCTATTACATAAAACCTTTGGAGTTACCAGCAGCCTTTTAAGATCATGTGTTTTAGTGGGGAATTTGTGGTCAGTGAAGAATTCGAGTGCTGTGTGCTTGTATTTGTGCCTCTCTTGGTCATTGATTTAAGTAATTTCAAGAGCTTGTTTTCATTCAGGGGTAGGGGAACGATGTGAAACATGCCTGTCCAACCACATAGAGTCACAGTGCTTCAGTGTGAGATAAGATTATTGCTGAGATAGATAGAAAATAGTTGAAGAGCCTTCTGCAGAAATACACCCTATTAAGTCTCTTACCAAGGAATTTAAGAAGAGAAATAAAAGCTTCCCTGTAGGTCTTTTGCATGCCATGTCCTCCTCCTTCTCCTCCCTGCTTATTTGGAGCAGTGTTGCCAGGCAAAGATGAAAGTGGGAGAACCAAGCCCAGACTGGTCAGCTGCCAAGCGCTGGGGCCTCTGACTCAGAGCTTCGGCAGCTATAGGAATAATTAAAATTCTCCCAGTGCTCACTTATATTTGTGTAAATCTTTTTGGTTGAGTCTTTAAAACCAAGTAGGATGGCTGTATGGGAAATAAATATAGCCAAGCCCTGAAAAAATGTAGCTGTAGTCTTAGCTCAGCTAATCAGCTAGACTTCTGCAAGGGTTTAGTTTAGTTTAGTTTAGGGATAAGCCTTCTCCCACCTCTGATTATTTTAAACATTAAGCATTGATAGATATGCAACAGAAATATGTCAATATGATGGACATGTCTTCTATTTGATCCTTAAGGCAGTGTTCATTAATAGCAGCGGTACAAATGAGCCCGTGCCGTACAGAGTCTATCACGGGAGGCATCCTGGGTCTGCTCAGAGGCGAAAGCGTTCACGCGCTCGCTCTGGCCCTGCTGCCACCTCCGCTGTGACAGCACTGTCCACGCTGCAGTTACCCCAGAGGCATTTACTAACAAAATGCAGAGCATCCTCGGTGTTTTATTCATGTGTTTTGCCTTCCTCCCTATCCAGTTAGAGGTGTGAATCCCCATCCTCCCCTCGAACGCTCTTTCATCTGGGGTCAGCACTGGGTAGCTGTCGGCATATAGGCTGACTTGCCAAAACCAACCCTGCCTGGGCTTGCACGGGGCTGAAGGACACCGTCAGCAGCGGGAAGATCGGCTTTGCACCAGGCAGGCAGGGTGTGTGCCCTTACCGTGCCCAGGGCTCGGGATGGGGGGAAGCGCCGGAGCCTCAAGGAAGGCTGGAGGCCAGCAGGCCGGTGAGGAGGTTCGGTGTCGCAGCACAAGGAAGCAACAACAACCGTAAAAGAAGAAAAGCTGGGCCAACTGCGGAGGTTCAAAGCTCGATAATCCGCTCTGGTGCAATGGCAAGACAAGCAGCGCTCCGTGGAGACCGTAACTAGCAGGAGACAGAGGGCTTTGCGCTGCTCTCGGGGAGCACCCACCCGGGACGGGGGTCGTGTTCGCACAGCCGTGTTTCCCTATCCGCTCCCTCGGATTTGGGGTGCCCGCTTTGCACCCCAAAGCACAAGTTACATTCTGCCTCTTTCACCAACTCACAGCTGTCTGCGCTCACTCACACAACATACTGCAGAGACACCTTGTTCTCACCAAAGACACAACCCAGAGAAGCCCTGTTGTGCAAAATTGGTCCCCCAGATCAATGAAATATGGGTATATGTGTTCCAGGAGGTGAGACACTTTTATGATCTTGCTGGATCAGATCAGCAGGGCAATAGCATTTTATAGTTAGGTCCGTACAGCATACTAATTAAAGAGCAGTTTATGTGAGTATTACAGTCATGTTGGTGACATGGTAAGTGGTGAGAATTGCATAGAAGTTTTGATTCTTTCATAACTAGGGGAAAAATTTTTGTTCTTAAATTTCTGTTACAAAAAATACCCATAGTCAATGGAGTATATTTATGTTGTACCAGTGAATTTTGGTGCTATTAGACCTGAACAAACTAGAGTTTGATTTTGGATTGTTTTGACGTGGCTGTGCACCGCAGTTCTGTGGGTCATTTGCCACCATCAAGAAAATGCAATAAACCTGTCACGGATTTAATTCTTCAGATTTCTTTGTTTTGGTTTTTTTTGGTTTTGTCCTTCCACAGATCCTTAGAATTTGCACAAGATACACACCAGAACAAGACACCATGACCTTTTCAGATGGCCTTACCCTAAACCGAACTCAGATGCACAATGCCGGATTTGGCCCACTGACTGATCTCGTGTTCACGTTTGCCAACCAGCTCCTGCCTTTGGAAATGGATGATACGGAAACGGGTCTCCTTAGTGCCATCTGCTTAATCTGTGGAGGTATCGTACAGCAAGAACTCGGATGCTTTTGAAATAGACAGATGCAATAATCATTTTCTTCAGTTCTGTTTTACTTGTTTGGCTTTCCTGTACTAAAACATATATATATATATATATAATATATATGTAATATTACTATATATGTTATTTATATAACTTAAGGCTGAAGGTTTGTTTTCCACTGATGATAGTTAGTTTTGGTTTTATTATTGATACGTTTTTAAATGAATTGCATCATTCTGTCAAGCAAACGATCCTATTATTTGCCTGATAAAGGACTACAGGATATATCCAGCTGCAATTTTTTATAAGCATTATATGGGTACCTATATGAATGACCTTTGCTATGGCAAGATGCCCATTGCACAGCTTTTACTCATAAATATAATTCATGCATATGCATGTAGTTACATTTACACAGAAGTCATCAGTGATAACTTTCTCTAGAAAAAAAAAAGATTATACTTTGAAAGTAGCATAGTGGCAGTGATGACGTGATTTTAGGGGGGACCAGTTACAAGTTGAAAGGGGCATTGTCAAATTGAATCAAGTAAGGTCACGGTTTTAAATACAAAAAGCGAAGTTGCAGATAATTTCCAAAATCCCCTGTAAATTTCCGTAATTTTAATCACCTAGTCCCTCTCTTCCTTTTGCAAAATCTGGACTGGCAGTAGAAACATACCTTATTTAGTTGGGCCATTTTTTTTAAATACAAACCAGATGCTACCAGAGCATGTTTAAAAAACAAGTCAGTCTTTGCTGACAATGGCCCTTTAGTACAAAATCATTCCGATTTTATGTGTCTCTAACCATAGCCCATCAAAAGCATTGATGGGTTCTGAGATGTCATTAACATGTGACTGGTGCATCCTGGTTCATGGGTGACATTTGTTGTCACTCAAGCTAGCACTGCCATCTGCTGATACCTGATGGTAACTCACTTTATTTTAGCACTGATACAAAAAGTAAATTAGTGGTTAATCTCTTTGTATAGCTAGGTAGCTTGTCAGTGACGCATACAAAATTAATTCTGAAATACTGTTTGCAGCGAGGTGTTTTCCCCTTGGAGAGGGAAGTACAAGAGCAAACTGGTAATTCTGGACCACTCAAATGACACACCTTTCCAGTCACAATGAATCTAAGTTTGAGAAAGCCATGGTTTATCCTCTTTCTATGGAATACTCACTACAGAGTGTGGTTCATAATTGGAGAGAAAGATGAAATTCATGGAGTTCTAATCAAGGACATGGAGGAGCTTCTGTGATTTGCAGTTTGTAAAAAATATATATATATAAATATATTTAAAATCATACGAGTGATATGATACTTTTCTACAGATCGCCAGGACCTTGAAGAACCAATGAAAGTGGATAAGCTTCAGGAACCATTGCTTGAAGCACTGAAAATTTATATCCGGAAGAGACGACCCAACAAGCCTCATATGTTCCCAAAGATCTTAATGAAAATCACAGATCTTCGTAGCATCAGTGCAAAAGGTACAGTGCCTCCCAGTAATTTTGCAATAGTCAGTGTTACCTTTCAGAGGAAACTGGCCTAGAGACCTGGGTTGTTATTTTTTTAGTATGGCGAAGAAAGGTCCTTGTGACCTTTCTCTTCTCTTCTTCTTTATGTAACTCCTGTGTTTAAATTGGTTCTACGGTAAACATACATGGTGCTACATTCTTCGTGCAACTTAGGGTGAAAATGATGTCCTAGGTAGAGGTAAGTTAGCAAATCATTAGCATGAACCCCTTGTTAGTCATTTTAAGACAAGATAAAACCCTGAATTAAACCTTTGTTAATGTTTACAAGGGGGTGCGGGTCAACATGTACTTTGTATTGCTAATGGTTTTCAAAAAAACAAAGTCTGTTTACAGACATCAGAAAAGACTAGTGCATCCAAAATTCCCAAACTGTGGTGTGATGTACTGAAGATTTAGAACTGATTTGATCCAGGAATTTGGAGATTCAGCACCTCTAATCCAAACTCACCGTGTTTACTCATGGATCAATTTTGTTTTAACATTTTGTGTAGTCTTGTATACGATCGACTGATCCTGTGAAACACACACAGTCTAAGCGCCATCTCATAAATTGTCTAAAGCACGGGTAGAGTCAGTGCTTTGTCCCTGGACGCCTGCAGCCCAAGAGGGGAGGCTGGGCAGCTGTTCTGAAAGCAGCAGTGGACTGTCAGCTCATTAGCAGCCCCTGCGCATGCCTGTGCTGCGGCGTCGAAGGTGACTGTGTTCCTCTCGTTTGTATACCCCTGTATCTCCCCGGGACCCAGTTTCACACGTGTCCAGCTGTTCGGGATCTGTTCACCTCCAGGCCTTCTGGGGAGCTGTACTGGAGGTGTACCAGCCTGAACACAGAGAGGCTGAAGTGCTACTATTCTCATTGCTTAGTGTTTGATGCAGTTCCACTTCCTTACTATGCTTATTCAGCTACAGATTTGCTACCCCTAACAGATAAGCAAGCACATTAGCTTGTACGTACAGGTACCTATGTAGCTATAGACTGGATTTATGCTTTTGAAAAAAATCAATGATTTCATTTGATGTGGGTTTTGAGAAGACTTTAGGGTAAAAAACCAGCAGTTAAATTGCTCTAATGCACTTACTTTACATTAAAACCCGAACTGTTATACTTTAAACAATATATATCTAAGTTAAAAGATTAAGCTATAGCTATGTTTATAAAAAGAAGTAAGCAATTTAATTGGATTGATTAGTACCTAAAGAGTAACTTAGAAGGGAAACACCAGACCTGGAAGCAAAACTATCCTAAGAAGTTATCTAAAGCTTGCAGTTTACCCCCCCCCAGTAAAGCAAGTTCCATCCAACTGAATCCACAAAATAAACTTCCTGCAGTACTGAGCTATAAAAATATTTAGGGGGAGCCCTTTCATTCTACTGTTCTTGCTTGTGGGAAATCTATTTCCATTTGCCTGCTTCTTTGCCAGAGCCCACCAGCTCCCTCAAGAACACAGCTCTGTCTCTATGTTCAATGCACAAGAGAAAGGATTCTTCTTTCCATTCTGACATAAGTATTTAACTTTAATTGTATCATTAATGTTTTATAGTAGAACTAAATCATACCAAAGGACTGGTGATGTCCTGGGGGGTGGGTGTGTCCTGAGTTTCATTTGAAAAGATCTACATTAGAAGATAATGACTTTTGATGGTACACGATCCCTGAGAGCAATTACCAAAGTAAGCATCAACTGAAAAGACTGAGAATGTCTCCCCATACTGGAGTTTCTTATACAACTACATTCTTCTGTGGTGTTAGATGAATTGTAACAAAAGAATTAAGCGCATGTGGGACTGAAGCAAGAGGCTGTCGGCTGAGCTTTCTTATCCCAGTATTAAATTGGAAGGTTGCAAGACCTGAAAAATGACTGTGGCTCTACACTGGAATAACCACACAAACACTTGGTACTGCCACTGACCTACTGCGTACCAGCAGAATGCAGATCTTTAACATGGCCAAATTCAGCTCATTGACACTGCTCTGACTACAGCTGGTTTTCAGAGCAGCTCTTGGCATGATTCTGCATTAATTTCTTTCTAATCAGAGTGCTTGCCCCCTTTGTTCCTAGCAGTTATTTAAGAGACTTTTTAATCAGCATTCACTTGGAAAGTTGCTCATTGCCTTTGTAGATGATTTTGAAGCTTCGCAGTTAAGACATGGACATAAGCGCTCCCTTCCACTCTGGGGTTACCACTGTGACTGACAGCGTGCTCTCTCCAGCATGTACATTGCAGCAGCACAGTTAAGCAGAATCTATCCAAAGATTCTCTCCTCTGGAATGGTTCTTCAATAACCAGACTATTTTATCTTTAATTTTTTGGCTCTTCTTGCCTTCCTTCACTTGTAAAAAGCACAGATTCTATTCTGTTAGACTCCAGTTTTAAGATGATCAGGAATCCTATGCAATCGACCAGGTTTTTGAATGCTGAATTTACGGCTGTAAATTGCCTGGTGTTGTCCTGGTAAGAAAAAGCTTTTTTCCATCAGCAGCAAAGTCTGTAAAGCACATTCATGCCTCAGTGTGGAACAGAATCTTTCTTTACTGTATATCCTTACTTTATTTGAGGTGTAATCCTAAATGCTCCTGTCTCTTTATGGTCCTCACCACTCAGTAGCTGAATGTTTATTAACTTACTTTCAGTCCTTCAGCTGTATCGCTTGTTTACAACAGAATGTTGTACTTCCTGAAGCTTTATTAGTGTTACTGCTGACTGTTGAGGGCTTTCTGAACATGGCTTGACTATCACGGTAAGCAGCAGCAGCAGGACAGAGCAACCGCGGCAGCTGAATGCTCCTGCTTTACAGGTCCAGCTTTTCCCAGCGACAGCCTTTCTTTTCACTGAGAAGTTTTGCCCACCCAGCACTGAAGGATGCCTATGGTTGTAGTAACTTATTAATCCCCACGCAGTCCGTTCAGAGTTACCTGCCCATGTTGTAAATGCAGGCTGCTGCTCACGCTGTACCCCTGCATACCAAGTAACCAGCGGTGCTTCCTGGGAGCACTGAGCCGACGTCTTGTGCGAGTTATGAGCAAAGTGCGAGGTGGCTCCATGTTCGTACAGCCTTCCCTGTAAGGCTTCTTGAACATGGCAGGCATAACACATCTTAGGAGCATCAGGCACTATCACGTGGGGTTTTTTCCCCTAAACTAGTGTTAGTTGTTGGCTCACAGTCTCAGTAGTCAGGATTTATGTAGTAATTTCGTTTAATCGTACACACATAAGCCTGCAAAGCCATCTCTATATAAAAATGCCCAGTTGCACTTGACAAGGCCAAACACTGAACAGGTAGCTTCAGTTAAGTCAGATGTGAACAGTAGTAGTGTTTCTGTGTACTTTCGTGGTTAATTAGCACAAGAGAAGATGCCCGAAAACTACGGAAGGCAGCTTCACAAAAAAGTATCCTTTTGCCTGAATTTGTTCCTTTATAAAACAATGGTTTGTTAAATTTGTATTCTTATTTCAGAGTTTTCTGTATAGGAAAGAAACATTCTGACTTGCATTGCTGCAGTTCTCTTAGAGGATTTGCTTCACCTATTTAACACAAATCAGCCAGAATTGTTGTCGTTCTGTAGTCTTTGCAGATCCAGTACTGGATTACAGATTAAAAACTGTAAAGTATATTCCAATTTATAGACAGCTACGTGATCACAGTTTAATTTCAGTTTTCAGGATAATTTAATGGCATTTTGGTTCCTTCTATGAAAAGAAGCGTTTAATCCAATTTACCTGTATTGCAATATCATTTGCTATGTCATAATTTAAAATTGAGTACTCGTCTAACTCCTTTTTCTTGTAAGGAATGAAGTCGTTCACTTATATAATTTTGTACGCAAGAAGTATAGGAGGAGACACCACAGCCATTAAAATAACATACCCTGAAATCACTACTGACAATGCTAACAAAGGAAACGGTACGAATTATACTAATGGAAGGGACTTTTTGTTTTCTTTTTAAAGGTGCAGAACGAGTCATTACATTGAAAATGGAAATTCCTGGATCCATGCCCCCGCTTATTCAGGAAATGTTGGAGAACTCTGAAGGACACGAACCACTGACACCAACCTCAAACAGCAATACTGCAGAACACAGTCCTAGTATCTCACCTAGTTCAGTGGATAACAGCAGTGTCAGTCAATCCCCCATGGTGCAATAAGACATTCTCCAGCTACTTCAGACATTCCTAATACCTTGTGTACAGGGATGAAAAGCAAGAAAAACATTTTTACTGCTGCTTAGTTTCTGGACTTAATATATATCTATATATGTGTATATATATATAGATAAAAACTCAACAAGGACCAAGAAATTTTCATATGTATCGATATATACTCCTTGCTGTTTAAACTCTTAAAACTAGAAAATGCAAACTTTTGAAACTCTAAATCAGCCATTTCATGCAAAAAATAGCTAAGCTTCTGTTTTCTCCTCTGAACATTCAAGACTGCATGGTGACAAGACAGATCTCAAACTTTAAATTCTGGTTGCATTTCTGATGACTTTGTACATACAAACGTACGGCTGTATTTTCCATACTGGATGTTTGGTGCTTTCCTTTTGTCTCATACCTGAAATGATCAAGACACCAACCATGTGAAATGGACTACTGTACACATCCAGAAAAGGAAGTTTAAAGGACTGTCTGATTTAGTTTAATACGAAAACTTGTCTTTGATGCCCTCGGTTTGCATCTCCTTCCTTGTAAAAAGTATACAAAAATTCACTGCACTAGCAGAAGAGACATCAGTATCAGCATTAACTGCCAGATCAGTTATTCAGATGTCATTTGTTCCACTGTTTAATGTCACTTTAAAATTTAAAGAAGTGGTTTCTTACCTGGCTGGTGACCTAGCTACACAATTAACTACTACATTTCTACAGTAGTGATAGCCTCCAAGGCAGAAACACTTTTTAGTGTTACCGTTTTTTTGTTTACCTGTTCACAAGCCATTAGGGAAACTTCGTGGGATGATAACCAGCAGACTCATTTACAGCTTTTGAATTGGCAAGTCTAGAGTATTTCCTTAAGAATCAACTGCCAGGAATTAGCTGGGTTATCCAGCCTTCCAGGTGCTAGGGAAGTACAGCTAGGACTTCAGAAACACAAGGAGAGAATCTGCCTTCTTGGCCTTGTTAAATCACCATGAAGCAGAGTGAAAACTGTGGTAGAATGGTTAACAGATTTAAAGTGTCAGTTTCTTAGGTTTCATTTAAAGCACTAGTGGATTATTTTTTTTTTTTATATATTCTAGCAAGTCTGTGATGTACTTTCACTGGCTCTGTTTGTACATTGAGATTGTTTAACAATGCTTTCTATGTTCATATACTGTTTACCTTTTTCCATGGAGTCTCCTGGCAAAGAATAAAATATATTTATTTTAAAAAAACCCAACTGCGTAGAAGTAGTCCCTCCAGGCCAAATTTTACACACACACAGAGTAGTTTTCCATTTTTTAATGTTTAAACTCCATTTCAAAAAGCAGGTTTGCTGTTTGCAACCATGACAATTAAAATGTGCTTTAGCACAGCTGTCTAGAACATCTCTACAAGCCAGTCAGACAAATACATGACATTTCAATGAGTAAAAAAGAGCATAAAACTGTAGGTGTAAGAACAAAATGTTAAAATGCCTACACACAATAATAAAAACCATCAATTACATTATCACATAAAATAAGTCAAATGTACAAAAGTTTGCGACAGAAGGGACAAAAGGACAACACAAGATAGTTGTTGGAAAACATTTGTGTGCTCTTTGGGCACTTAATTAAACATATCAAAATCATCATCTTCATCGGACTCTGCAAAATATTTAACTTCTTTTCTAGCCCGGCCTGTCCGTGGCTTTGGGGCAGTTTCGGAGGCAAAGCCTGACTGAAAGATTTCCACATCAGAATCCTGGTCAAAAGCGGCCTTCTTGGATTTCTTTAGAAAAGAAACAACAAATCAGTTGTGATGCTGTGTACATTTTCCCTTTTAATATTCAGAATTGAAGGAAACCTTCTCTAATATAACATCAAATTTCTAAACACACCTAAACCTCCGTTATCATATCAGCAACTTACTTATAATAAGAACAAGTACCTTTTATGTAAAATAATCCATTAGGTTCTTTTTACAAGGAGAAAAGAGCATAGATGGAACTAACCTTGCTTGGTGTTGATTTAGGTGTTTTCTTCCCAGGGTTGTATTCACCTTCATTTTCTGAACTGGATGCTTTCCTTTTCTTTGCCCCTCTACCTTTTCCTAGGTGAGAGAATAAGATTTAACTTCAGGGGTTTTTGTTTTGTTATGGTTTTGGTTTTTTTTTTAAATTAAACTCCACACTTCCAGCAAACAAACAAAAAAAACCCTAGTGAAATTACTTTAATATGTCTACATGTTAAAGTTCAAATTTAATTTACAACTCGGGCTTCTTCATAACAGCAGTCAAATTCAATATATTTTATTATTTTCTCAGTTTTAAATCTTTTATGCTTCTTTCAAAGTTACCATTCACTCTAGCGCTTCAAACTGTCGGTTCAAGACAGGGATAAACTTCATAGATCAATGACTTCTACACTTCTGAAGTACTACAAGTCCTCAGTCACCTTCTGTACCGATGACACGGCATTAATTCATCGTTACTATTTAGTAAAGTTACTGTCCACCTCAACTATCAACACTGGCACATCCTTTACAGACTCTGATTACACTGCTTGGCGTGCTGTGTTGTGAGGACTCTGACAACTGAGAACTAGGATACCAAAGAATTGGTTTAAAAAGCCTGAAAACACTACTTATTAGAATTACTACCAAAATTTTACTGTCTTATAACAAGCTGAGATCAAAGAAAATAAGCAGTGTCCAGTAGAACCGATGAACAAAACAGAAGGGGGGGTGGAGCTCTTAAATACGTTCCCAACAGGGAAGGTCAGATAAGTTCACACCTTGTTTGTCAAGAAAAGTCAGTACACTCTATTTGTCACAGAAGAGGCTCATGGCTGAATAATCTACTAACAATTAATTTACTAATCAACGTGGTGCTAATTTTAGAGACACTAGTTCTGCTGCCTTATAAAATGATTGTGAACCTGTGTTACAGAGAACATGTGAGTGTTGAGCAGCACAGCACCAAAACTCTTACCTTTGGGTGCTGCAGTCTTCTTTGGAATGCCGAATTCTGAATCTGAGTCAGAGTTTACAGTTTCCACCTTCTTGGCCTTGGGAGCTCTTTTAGGTTTAGGGGGCACATCTAGTTTTGCTGTTAGAAGTTAGAGATACTAAATATGTTAAATTCACGTATTGGTTAGAAGTATTAAATTTTATTAGATACTCCAATTACAGCAAAAATGGCAGATATTAAAACAAGATGAGCGGTGTCTGCACTTGGGGAAAACACTTCAGTTTCTATGCTAAAACTGCATGGAATAAACAGGAGGTTTCCTTTGCAATACTTTGAGATGTATCAGTGCATTCAGGAAGTTCCAGGGTTTTTGATAAAATACTTCTTCATCTTTCTGAGCACAAAACAGGTTACCAGTAACTAAAGCAGCAACAGAAGTCCTCCAGGTTGGATACTTTTTTAAACACATTTGGATACATTTACAGTGTTTACAGATACAGCTTGCTGCTTGTGACATTTTTGCCTTCACAGTGGTACAACTGCAGGACAATCTTGCCCACGATTACTGCAGGAGTTTGAGACAGTCTGACTCACTCTGTGACATTGTTTTCTGTCAATCTCAGTGAAAAGGAACTTCAGAAAAAGCAGGAAGGACAGGAAAGGGACGTATCTGTGCATTTCTTACAGAATTTTAATTACTGCTACACAACTAGTCTTGCTATCTTTAAGAGACAGTCATTGGTATGTTCACACAATGGTTGACAAGGGATAGAATCACAGAATCGCTTAGGTTGGAAAAGACCCTTGATGAAGATGATCAGATAATGTGTTCTATGTACTTACAGACAAGCTGGTCATTTGCAGAAACCTCAGATACGCTACTGACCTACCCTCTATCAATCAATCAGCCACGAATACCTCAAAGGTGATGGGACACATGTAAAAAAACACTCCAGATGATATCAGGAATGTGGATGTTTTTTGTGAGAACTCAAGCTTTCATTTATGGTATCACTAGAGAAATGTGTTCAAACGACAAGAGTGTCTCCACAAACTTTTTGGCTATGATGCCTTCAACTGCCCACTGGAGAGTCACTGCACAAAGACGATAGATACATCTTTCCAGCTTTTTGTGGTAATATCTACTGGGTAATCCAAGTATCAGGTCCTGACAATATAAAAAAATAAAACCTTCTTTGGTATCATGGATGGGGGGGGGGGGGGGGGAATGGTGTTGGGTATGGC
>JANZLQ010000078.1:2349835-2382634 GCA_026212715.1 Elanus axillaris | reverse complement strand
GAAAACATCAGAGTGTTATCAACATTCTTCTCATACTGAACTCAAAACACAGCACTGTACCAGCTACTAGGAAGAAACTTAACTCTATCCCAGCTGAAACCAGGACATTTTCTTCTAAGAATTATCCATATACAATACCAATATTATGCGACAATATCTTTATACAAGTTCAATGTATTTTTAAAAATGGAAGCCAATAGGAGTAATGAATAATCTTTTAACAGTTATGTGTGCTATAAATTAAGTCAGACTACTAGAAAATAAACATCTGACTAAATTAATATACTTTATAATATTAACAGCATCAAATATATAAATCAGATTTCAGGTTATTACCTTTTCCTGTGCTTCTTTCCAGGCTTTTACTGGATCAGATTCATAACCTCTCTGGACCAACATCTGAATCAAATCTCTTTTTGATCTGTTCTCTACAAGACACACACGCAACACCGGGAGGGGCAGGGGGAGAAAAAGAAAAAAAAAGCAGCATCATGAAAATACATGTCTTGCATGCAAGTACATTCTACTATATTTAAATCACATCCAGATTTCCCCCCACTGTTACCAATTCTAACTCATATTTACTCACCTATAGTAATTTTTCCTTGTATCTTCTCCAGAACAAAACGAGCTTGATTGTTAAGCTTGGTAGATTCTGCACCCAACATTCCCACAAGCCATTCCTTGCGTAAACTATAATAATGTAATCGCAAATCAAAGAACTCCTTCAAGATGTCTTGCACAGTTTCATACTTCTTTAAACATCCCATATGGTCAAATAGCACCTATAAAATACATAATATACTGCTTGAGATAGATTGCATAACTCAAACTTTGTTAACCTTTGTGTATGAGTTTATTTCTATTGGACATATATATGCACCATACAAAAAGCAGTATTTTGAAGACTGTGAACTCACACCTTACTGTGGAACTACACAGCACATAGCTGGATAGATTTTATTTTTATTCACAAGTAGATTTAAGATGAGATTTATGGTAGCACATTCAAACAGGAAGACAGCTATATCGAGAAATATGCCTGAATTCAGCTGAATGACTAATTTTATCTGAACATTAAAGCACAAGTTCAAGTGGCACCTAATGATTCACAACTATTTAACATAACAGTTTAAAAGCATCTTTAATAATCTTTCAGTTCAGCTGTGAAATCTTCCACTTTTCAGCTGTGAAAACTGCCATCCTTCAAGTTCAAGCACAAACAAAGTAAGAAATCATTTTTACGTCATAGGTGGAATCAATCCTGCCCGACTTCTAACATCTCCAGTTTCAACATTTATAGGTGAACTAGTCACCCTAGGCGCCCTCTATAGTCAACTGAAAGAAATAAACCCCTCTAGAGGGCAATTCATCTATCTAAAATACCTATTTGGGAGTTGGGTGAACAATGACTAGCTCACATAACTTTGTAAGATGCTTATACTTAGGCAGATTAATTCCTACACATACACAGAAAGCAGCCCTTACTATTTACTTCAGTAGGCAGAAAATGCAGGGTTAAGCCGCAAAACATTTTGTAATCTGTTTCTGTTAAATGTTAACTTGAAGACAGATTCTCACAGTAGTACATATGGTTGTTTGAACCTGTGAGAAATACTATCACCTTGATTTGGTAGATTTGCTTTTCAGGCACAATCTACAAAATAGGTTGAGCAAGGCCTTTTTCCTCTTCCAATTTTATGGTCTTTAATTTATTTTTAACGTATTTTCACATAGCTTTTGATTTATACAATAATAGCAACAGTAACGATATTTTTGCTTTTTGATAATATCTGGAAGTAGTATCTGCCATAAAAAAAACAACAAAACTGTTTTTTGTCTCTGTAAAGACAGGTTGTTTGGAAATATTCTGGCAGAAGTTATCTTACAATTCAAATGCCTCTCGTAATAGACTGACATGTATATTTACTCACATTCTTACTCCCATCTTGCTACAAGCAGAATAAACCATACGAGTAATTTACATCACTATTATGTCTTCTGCAGCTTAAGAACAGTGTTTTCTATACCTTACAACCTAAAATGGGATCAGTGTTGGTGGAAACACTGGATCATTTAACTCCTATTAGAGGAATAGTCCTGCATAAAGTGCAATTTTGAAAGTGTAACTTGTCCACAGTTTAAAACTCAAATCTAATTATAATAAGTCAAAGTTATTTTTATGGTCTACTTTACATTAACTATTTTTGGTTAGCTGCACAGGAAATTTTCAGGTACAGGAAACTAACCACCCCGATCCTGTCTAATTTGGTTTGAAAGATTCATCAGGACTAAAATGGATTTGCTGATCCATATTGAATTAATATTTGTCATCACTGCAATTTTCTACTCTTCAAACAATTTCAAATACACTGTTCAATACCAAGTACCAAAGTACACTACAAAAACATTTGAGTTTACAACAAGCAACAGTAAGGATTCTGATAGCCAAACATGAAAAAGTTACCATAGAATTACAAGTAAGACTTGTTTGAAGCTTAAAGACTTTGTGCAATCCAGCAGCTTCTGCCTGTGCAAGTTTTTCTTCTGTCATCTTCACAACAAATTTCACAGTTGTATCAGTGTGGTATTCCTTGTAGTCTGAAATTAATGCTGGAGTTTTTTCAGTCCCATTCAACATAGGTTCTAGAACCTGTTCCTTGTACACCTATTAAAAATAGGGTAGCAAAAAAACCAGAAACAGTTCTTAAAATCCCTATTTCTTTAAACCAACTGAAAAACGTAAGATTTAAAAGCTTTCTGCATTACATCTGATACCAGTTATAATTTATAGAACCAGTATAACCTGCAAAATGCAGGCCAAGACTAGCACAAACATAATAAGCATTTAACAAGGACAGAAAATTGAACTCAAAAGAAAAAGGTGGTTAAATATAATTCAGCAAGAGAAGCAGGGATTCTTTGTAGTATGGACAGTAGATGGCACAAGTAGAAAACCATCCTCTACAAAGGCATATGAAAAATGAAACCATGTTCCCTTCCACGTATGTATAATCATCAGAAATTGTGTTAAAAGTTCATCTGGATGTAAGATTACTTAATTTAGTAAGGAACTTTTCATTGGTTTTGGTTTTTATGTAAATGTATTTCACTGTTACTTACTTGGGTCCATGTCCTTACAGGAAGCTCTGTAATTTCTACTGTGTTCCTGTCCACCACAAATATTTCACCACTGACTACATACTGGTTTTGACCAAGTTCCTGAATGGTTCCTTTGAAGTTTTTGTAGTTTGGGAGCTGAAATGGCAAAACCCAGCAAAGTGGTAACAATCTTTTAATAAAATGTCAGAAAAAATTTTGTTTTCCATACATCATATAGCACTTTATATTGCATTAATCCATCAACCAGCCTTTCATGCCTGTGAAAATCTTAAGTCATAGGAAAAACACTACAAAAAAACCAGAATACACACATGCAAGTGACAGGAGCAAGTGTCTTAACATCTACAGAGTAGATAATATGATTAAGAAGATGCAGCTGAACCCAGTTAGGTGGTGGGTTGGTTGGTTGTTTTGTTTGTGGGTTTTTTGTTGGTTGGTTTTTTTTTTCTTTTTAAAGAAAACTGCAAGCACAGATAAGAAAGTAGATTAATACCTCAGTCTCACAATAACTTTACAGAAGTGATGCTACCTCCCCTAACCATTTTTTCATTCTTGTGCTGTTTGGCAGAGATAGTGGAACCCATCCAGTTTAATAAGTAACTAACAGGGTGGGGAATTTTTTTTTAACTGAATTGATTCCCTTATCCAGCTTACCATGCAGCCACAAACACATACCAGCATACAGAAAGGAGCTAGATGGAGGCAGAACTGCCTCTTTCAACCACAGTGAAGCTTCAATTGACTGTGAGACTACACAGAAGGCCTAGGAGTCCTAAAGGAAGGGCAATGGATTGCATTAATTAAAAAAAAAAAAAGTATTCATTGTTCCCAAAAATTTGCAAAAGGAAATTCATTATGTCATGAAAATTGATACTGCATACTCAGTGAACTGCGATCTAAATAGAGAATAAAAGATGTTTCTGTTTCTATGGCTTGGTAAACACAGCAAAGTAGCAATATCCATTAGTTGTAAAGGTTGCATTATCAGTATTTCATCTGTTGGTTAGAGATATTCTGGGTTCATCCTGGTATTCTTCCTGTCCAAATTTTTTTCAAATATACACCACTTCCAAGACTTCTTATAAAATTTTAAATAAAGGAACAGAAGCTAGATGCAGTTCAGAAGCTGCTGGTTTTCTTGAACAGTGACAATATCTTCTATGCTTACAGATATATAAAAGAGAGTAGAATTCAGACAAGACAGAGGAAGTGTTAAGTTTGGCTGAAGATAAGCAGCAGTACCTTCAAAAAGGAAAGAATGGTACAACTTTTTACTCTACTGCCATGTTATAACTACCCTGTAAGACTTGCAACTGTGAAGGCTTACAGTCAGCAGATTGAAGAAA
The DNA here is from genome assembly GCA_026212715.1 of Elanus axillaris. Lineage (NCBI taxonomy): Eukaryota > Metazoa > Chordata > Aves > Accipitriformes > Accipitridae > Elanus > Elanus axillaris. The sequence continues at coordinate 2,378,165 of JANZLQ010000078.1, read as the reverse complement.
AAGTCCTCTGAAATAATTGGAAAAATACAAATTGCAATGTTTTTGCTTCAAGGTGAACTTCCCCAGCCTCATCCCAACAGTCAAGTAAAGCTCCTACACAAAATTACTAGGACAATTCAACTCAGATGTTCCAATAATCAAGCATTTCTAGAGTGATACGAACTCATTTTGTAAGTACAAAATAAGGTTTGTTTAGCAAACATATAAAATGCCAGTATATACTATTATTTTTACCATTGGGTGGGGATCTAAGCCATCCAGCATTCGTCTGACATTGTTTACAATCTCTCTGGTATCATAGTTTGGAAGTTTGCAAGCCCATCCGGTACCAATTCCTTCAGCTCCATTTACTAAAACCATAGGAATGATGGGAATATACCATTCAGGCTCTACACGTTGGTTGTCATCATAAAGGAATTTAAGCAAGTTGTCATCCACTGATGGAAAAAGCAGCCTTGCTAAAGGGCTTTAAAAAAGAAAAAGAAAACTGTTTAACTGAAGTCCTGTAAGTAAAGTACACAATGCTTTAACAGTACATGGGTCCAGATACGTTCTACTTGTAGATTTTTCTCATGTCTTCCTTTCTCTTTGCCATTTGGAAGCTGAAAATACAATGTACATACTTCCCGAGAAAAGGAAGAAGTTCTTCCCAAAGGAAGAGTATGTTCATAACAGATGATGTTTATTTCCTTCACAGTAACACATGTACATGATATGCTAGCAATTGATGACATTTAACATCTACAAAATATCATTCTTTGAAGCATTCAGAACATAGTTCAGTGTGAGGGTAGGTCACCCAGCAATAAAGCAACAGCATGCAAATAGTTGCAAAACTTTGTTACTTAATTGTAGGCCTAGCAGTCCCTGAAAATTACTACAGAGGTTTTACTGGTGACTCCTTTTGCTCATCTAACACATTGTCCTGGGAAAATACAGTTTGCAGCACCTAACACAAAAAAGGAAAATGTACAAAACTAGGTTGCTACAGGAAGAATGTATATGAGAAAGGGAATAAAACCTGATACTTATGTAAAAAGCAAATAATTAGAGGAACAGAAGAAACTACAAGGAATTTTAGGCAAAATATCACACTGAAGTTAGGAAATAAAAGAAGCAACATAACTTATAAAATACTGTAATTTACATTAAGGAACACATTCTAACACTCTGCATGCCAAACTGAATTTCAAGGTATTAGCTGTGAAAAATCAGCATCATTAAATTAGGTCTTCATTATTAATTATGTTTGTGTATTCTAGCTTGATATAAAGAAATTCATGTGGAAGGAAAAGAATTCATCTCAACTTTCAAGTCTATGCTGAGTTGCAGGATGTATCACCAGCTAGCAAGACATTTTTTCTAGTGTGAAACTGAATAGATTTCCCACTGAAAAGGGAAACTGAAAGCTACTTCGGCAAGAAGTAGCATTTTAAGATCAGTAACTAATCTGAGTGATCTACATTTTCAGTCTTCAGCCTTATGATTCAAAGTTTAATTCATCAAAAGCTACAATTCTCACAGCACTTCTATGCATGGAAAATCATGCAAAAAATCCATGTGCAAAAAAACCACTTATAGATGTAAACCAGAATTCGAGCTTCTTTCAAAATATTCCAGTCCTCCCCCATTCCTCTTCCACAAAAAAAACCCTGCAGTGTTGCGAAAGGTTTAGTTTTATAACAAGGCTTTTTAAAAAAGCATGTGTTTAGCTTTACATTTGTGTTTACCTTAACATGGTGAAAATATAGCGAGGGCTGGCAGCATCCTTTCCACCATGAAGCCTGGTACCAAACTGACCAATAGGTTGTAGCAGATTAACATTGTTACTTCCAACAAAGTTCTGAGCCAAGTTGACAATAGTCATCATTAATGCTTGCTGCAAGAAAATATATATTCACAGTAAGACAAAGAGATAGTCTTTCCTAACCAGCCAATAAAATACACTTTTAATGCCCCAAAATTGTGTGATTAACCTGAATTCAAGTTCAAAAAAGTAGTCTCCCTGAGAAAGGAATGTTGTAACCCTATTACAAGAGCTGCTGGCAAAACATAATGCTTCCTCTTCTACAGCCACATTGCCTCCCTGATTTAAGTGTCCTTACATTTTATGCTTATGAAAACCCCTGGGCTTCTCCATTTTAAATAAAGCCTTTCTCTGGAGGAATGAAAGGGGCACAAACTGACTGTGCTTACTACTGCACAAGCTACTATTCATTGCTTTTAAAGGGAGAGAAGGGATGGAGAGAGACTTAATGTGACAACTCTTGCTAATATTTCAGATAAATATAAACAAAACAGGAGCTAGAAGTAATCTTTGTTCCAACACTGTATCAGGTTTTCAAAGAATAGTATCTCCTCTTCTCACCTTAAAACACTATATTTCTTGTTTAAGACAAAAATTGTTGTAGTACAGAGTTCCAGTATTCCTATGATTTGAGAATCTAGAATTTACCTAGATAATTGGTTATCTACTGTTTTGCCACAACCCACAAACTATTTGGGATACCACTGTGCTCAAAGACTTGAAAATAATGGAAATATGCTGTCTTATTAAGCTACATACTATTTGGTTCATTTTCTTTAGAAGTAAAACTTCTGTGATTAGTAGACTTATAGTCAATAGGTTTGCAATGTCAATGCAGTAAACATTCACCTAATATTTTATACAGGCTAAAAATCCTCACAACTTTGCCATTCTTCATACTCACCTCCCCATGGTGATATGCTGACATTTCAGCAACAGAACCAGCCAGCTGAGCAACCTTTACTTCTCGTTTATCATTTCTCTTAAAACAAGTGAATAACACTTTGCGTTGCCCTGGTTTTAAACCTATTAAGAAGAATATCCCATTTTCAACACATACACAAGCATATGTTCTTAAGTAATAAACTTGTTTTGCCTTGTAATTTCTAATCTCTCAAAAGAAGCCTAAACATTAAATGGAAACAAATTCAAAGTGATATTAACAAAATAACAAATATCTCAGTTCTTTTAAAATAACAAAAAAAATTTACCAAACTGAAAAAGTTACCAGAAAAGTGGAAACGTAACCCTTTCAGCCAGTCACTACTATACAATACATCATTCTAATAAACAGCAACTTTATTCTAAAAGTAGTTTCCACAAGTAGAGTTGTTTCTTTCTACTCTACTCAGCAAAATCTTTTTCCTAAGAGTATCAACACAAATTCAGCAGCGACAACTGTAACTGTAGCTTACATGTATTTTAAAGCACTCTGAAATTTTACTTTTTGTGTGCAATTGTCAAAGAATCATTAACATTCAACAAAAAGTTTTAAGAAACAAGCCAGCCTCTTTGATCTTCTGATTTATTTTTATCATTTAGGCACACTTTAAGTATAACATCTGTGTGGAAGGGATTGCATAATTTTTTGTGCATGTCATCTAGAACCGATAACCAGGTCTAGATCATGCTTGTTGATCTACTCAGTGGTTTAATTCACATACATTTCTAAAGTGCACTAAAATACTGCTATGTGTTACCATTACTAAGCTGGGTCAAACATAAGAGCAAAAATTGAAAAAAAATAAATACTGACTCCAATCTCCATTTCATTTAAATATGTAACATCCAATTTTCTTAACAATGGGCCTGCATCATGATTTTCTACCAAAGATCTATTGAACGTTAACAGAGGATTTCCTTTAACACAGGAGAATCACCAAGGAGTGAGAGTGGTAACTAGTAACTGTGAAGAGAGAATCAAAATTTTCTTCCTCTTAATTTTTTCTGAGATTCACCACTGGACTAGCCTGATGATACTGAAGAACATTGCTAGAGTACTACCTGCTAAACAGTTCACATATCCATGCCCAGAATGCAGAATTACAGCCAAAGTTGGCAGAAATACCAATAGCAATTATATATATAAAAATATGTAAAATATTATATGTATAATAATGTAAATAGCATACAAGTATATACTATATATGTATAGTGTTATACATAACATTATATCTGTAACACTGACAGCAATTATATAAAATATGTATTATAATACATATATGTACATTATATTACATACACACACACGCATGCAAATATATAAATAAATATATTCCCTTCTCATTTTCTTACACTTCTGCAGACACAGTCTTGGAGAACTTAAAAGAGGAATGTTCCAACAAATGATAACGAATTATCAGCTTACCATCAACAAGGGAAGGAATGGATCTCTCGTTGTCTGAATTTGAGAAAAGGATCAACTCCTTGTTAATGAAGTCATTGTAAGTCAAATGTTTTGTTGCTGTACCATATAAAAATTGCTGAAAAAAACCCACACACATTATTCATTCAATACAAAAACTAGATTACATTTAAAGCTCATCCACTGGATTTGTTGTTATTATTTAGGACTCACCTCGGGAAGGCCATGTAGCCGACGCTGTCGCCTGTCCTCCATGAAGTTTGTTAACCATTCTTTTCGATCATCAATCTTCTTCTTACTGAAGGCCTGAAAAGATTGCAAGTACACTAAATTATCAGCATATATATGTTATTTTAGTCAGAATTTTAAGTGTACTGCACTATCTGACCAAGTATTCAATAATATTATATGGACAAGATAATCCATATAACTAATGCTTACATGTAAGCAGCGATACAAGCACATGACCTTTTGGACACTGTTGCACAAGTTTTTTTGAACTGACAGATCTCTTGCTGATCATAATTTAAATGTATATTACTTTCCCGACATCTGTACACATTTAGACAAATCTTACCATTCTTATACCTATCTTCACATCAAAGTTGTCCTTTGATACACAAGTTTAAAGGTATTGGGATCTTTCCCCAAATAATTTTAAGGTTAGGTTCATCATTTAGACTGAACTACAACCAGCTGCCATCAAGAAAGTTAACTGAAGGTATCAGAAAAAATACCCCAATCTTCTTGTCTTCTCCATGCCCTGTTTTCTTTGTCAGCCATAGAATGCCAGTAATCTGTAGCAGTTCCTGACTGGTTGGCCCCAGTCCTCTTAAGAAAATTGACAACTTGACAAAATTGACACTTTATGAAAAGACTAAGCCAGAGTTTAGGGCAGCTGACTGAGGGCCTTAGTCTTCACCATGACAAGGCAGCACTTTAAAGCAACCACTTATCACTACAAAAAGACACAGGAATGTTCTTCTGAAAGACTTTGTCCTCTTACAGAAATAGTTCCCCTCCACTGAGTTTCTTCCCCAGAAGACTAAGACAAGAATACATAAAAACTGAGTATGTGGTTTAAGCAAAATTTCAACTACTTTGGGAAAATTTTGTGAGTTGTTAAAGTACTACCTTTTTTCCTCAGGAAATAACATATAGAGACCCCATCACGTCCTGATTTCAACCACTCTCCTGCATAAGATGACAGACATCAGTGCTATCTTTTTTAAAGGACTCTAACTGGAGCACTCCAAAAGAGCTCAGTGAGTAATTTCATTTCCTTGGAGATCATGGTATTACATAAGTAGTAAACCTTAGTAACTTACTCTCTGAGAAAGGGACTAAGGAATACCAACCTGGTTTGCATCAGATCCACCTCCTTTGTAAACAAAGCTCAACAATTCACAAATGTCAGACATCCGAAGGCTGAAGATTAGGCTTTTGTAAAAATATGACTAAATTTCTTACAATTTTATTCTGGCTCCTTTCAGTATATCTATACTTTTTCTAGACCACTGAAGCAACCAATGACCAACAGCTGGATCAGCATAAAAATTATTTTAATAGAATAAAAATAGAATTAATAGAATTAAAAGTTTGCTTAGAAATTATTCTCGAGTATATATTCTTGAATAGAATTAAAAGGGTATTTTCTTTCTCCACTTAAACCTGTTATTTTAAGACTTCATTTGCTAGCAAAAGAGTTCTTCAGAATGCTGAAGAATTTGCTATGTGAAATAATTTTTGTTTTCCTAGATTACAGCTATCATGAGGCCTGGTAGGACCCCATAATCTTACACCACCTATGCCCAGAGGTAAACTTAGGGCTGGTATTATACCTATCAGCAAAGAAAATGTAGGTAGGAGTATAAGTGAAGCTTCTGTTAACAGCTTCAGTACTAGTCAGTAGTAGTTCCCGGGGTAACAGAGATGATTAGCTTCATCCCAAATTGACAGAATATGATTTTAGACAATAGTGAGGATCAGCCATAACAGGTTATATGGCCTCCGATATCAGACTGTATATAGAATCATAGAATCACTTAGGTTGGAAAAGACCTTTAAAATTGAGTCCAGCCATCAACCATGCCCACTAAACCATGTCCTGAAGTGCCTTGTCTATGTGCTTTTTGAATACCTCCAGGGATGGTGACTCAACCACTTCCCTGGGCAGCCTGTTCCAATGCCTGACAACCCTTTGAGCAAAGAAATTTCTTCCTAATACCAAATCTAAACCTCCCCTGCCGCAACTTGAGGCCATTTCCTCTCGTCCTATCACCAGCCACATGACAGAAGAGACCAGCACCCACCTCACTACAACCCCCTTTCCAGCAGTTGTAGAGAGCAATAAGGTCTCCCCTCAGCCTCCTTTTCTCCAGACTAAACAACCCCAGTTCCCTCAACGGCTCCTCATAAGGCTTGTGCTCCAGGCCCCTCACCAGCTTGGTTGCCCTTCTCTGGACACGCTCCAGCACCAAATTTATTTTCTGTAGTGAGGAGCCCAAAACTGAAAACAGTACTCAAGGTGTATTCAGCACTGGTGAGGCTACAAGGGAACAATCACTTCCCTGCTCCTGCTGACCACACTGTTCCTGATACAGGCCAGGATGCCGTTGGCCACCTGGGCACACTGCTGGCTCATATTCAGCCGGCTGTGAACCGGCACCCCCAGGTCTTTCTCTGCTGGGCAGCTTTCCAGCCGCTCTTCCCCAGGCCTGTAGCGCTGCATGGGGTTGTGACCAAAGTGCAGGACCTGGCACTTGGCCTTGCTGAACCTCATACAACTGGCCTTGGTCCATTGATCCAGCCTGTCCAGATCCCTCTGCAGAGCTTTCCTACCCTTGAGCAGATCAACCCTCCCTCCCAGCTTGGTGTCATCTGCAAACTTATGAGGGTGCATTCGAGCCCCTTGTCCATATCAATGATAAAGATATTAACCAGAACTGGCCCCAGTAGTGAGCCCTGGGGAACACCACTTGTGACCCACCACCAGCTGGATTTAACTCCATTCACCACAACCATCTGGGCTTGTCCATCCAGCCAGTGTTTTACCCAGCAAAGAGTACACTTGTCTAAGCCATGAGCTGCCAGCTTCTCAAGGGGTATGCCATGAGAGACTGTTAAAGGCCTTACTGAAGTCCAGGTAGATAACATCCTCAGCCTTTCCCTCATTCACTAGGTGGGGGTCACCTGCTCATAGAAGGAGATCAGGTTGGTCAAGCAGAACCTGCCTTTCATGAACCCATGCTGGCTGGGCCTGATCCCCTGGTTGTTCTGCACATGCCAGGAGGTCTACTTGCACAAATAGAGCTCAGAATTTTAATCAGGGAGTTCAGGGTCTCTGCACCAATTGGTTTAATGTATATTTAAATATACAGACTCCTTTTCTATCTACATGAACACACTTCTCTAGGATGGGGAACCACATACATGTATTATATTTAAGTGCATCTTGGGGAGAAGTAAAATGAGTGGTACAAATAACTTCTGAGACATCAGGCTGGTTTTCTTCAACAGAGCAGATACCTACTATATCTTTCTGTTAGTAAAACCACAACATTTTACTAGATCCACAGATTAAGGAAAAAGCTGTTATATAACAAAGAAGTTATTTTGTCCAAGATGGGTAATTTCCTATTTTTATTTTTTCTCTCCTACCCCTTTTTCTCTCTAATATCACCTACAATTAAAATAGCAAACTAAAGGAGATAAAAGGTGAAACAGTTCTTGAGAAAACAGCTTTCCAGACACTCCATCCTTTGTTCTTCCACAAGCTCTTTTTGAAATAGAAGTACTTTCCTGCACATGACTGTCTATAAGATTTCAAATTCAAATATGTAGAACACCTGCATGAATACATGTATGCCACACTGATATACCCTCAATGAATAAATAGTATTTGTCTGATCTTATTTGCTCAAAAGCAAAATTCAGATCCCTAAGTAGATGTGAAACATCATTTGTTTGGGCTCTATTGCCTTACTTGGAATACTCTTGTGTGTTGTCTTTAAAAGCAAGTCTGAATGTACTGTTCCTTGATAGCCACACCACACAAAATTTATCAAAGCTACTAAGCAGAAGGTAGAGCTGATTTCGTAGTGTGGATAAAGCTCTTATTCCAAAATTTAAAATCTTTTCCAAAAGCTTCTTTCTCTCCCAAAAATATCTTTTCCAGTTCTCCCCCCGGGCCCAAAACCCAAAGAACCAACCAAAAAAAACCCCAAAAACAAACCCCACACAAACCAAACAAAACATGCCAAAACTGTTAGGACTTTCTCACATGCTGTTATCAGCAAACAACAGAAACTAAAACATATCATATAGAAGCACTTTTATAAGTTCTTACCAATGTAATGGCAGCATCATCTTCAGGACCAGCGTATCGAAATAAGATCCGATGTCTTTCCATGTCAGCAAAATATTCTTTTGCTTCTTTAGCAGTGCTGGTACCCAAACCTGTACAATAAAAAGAGTTACTCCATATTAAAAAATTAAGTTTTATTATTTTACCCCTTTTATTTTACTTGAAATATTATAAAATCATTATAGAAGAAACTATCATGAAAACAGCTACAAATAAAACTTCATAGCATCCATTTATTATGTATTTTTAGATCCATGAGGTTCACTTATTTGTTTTTAAACAAACCTTTGTAGTATTTTATCTTCCATGCTTTATGATTCTCCATATGCTTCTTCCACTCGTCAAATTCAGGAATACTATAGAATGAAAGTTCTTGCTTATTTTTGCTTGCCTTGAAAAAAACAAAAAACACTTATCAACTTTTCTGTTGCACTGTAAGTAATACATAAAATCTCATTAATAGAACCCATACCTTTACAATAGGAGTGATGAATTCCTCAAGAAAACCATGTTTTAACAGTGATGGCCAATTGTGATGAATAAAATTGATCAACAAGCCTTTTATGTGAGATCCATCCTGATCCTGAATCAGAACATGAAAACATGAGGCAATCTTATAAAATGCCAGATCCCCCAAAACCACCAAAAAAACCCACTCACTGGCCTGGATACATCAAAACAATGTCTGTTGACAGAAAACATAGAAAGGAACAGTTAGTTTTAATTTGGATTCCAAACTGGACCTGGGTATAAAATAGCCACCTGTGAATGGCACTATCCCTGAGCTAATAATGAGCTCTTCCAAGCCAAGTGCACAACTGCAGCTCAAACATTTTTTTGGCATGTTTTCTCTGAGAGCTAGACAGCTCTCCCAGACATGATGGAGCCAAATCTTTGTGGAAGAAAGCCAAGCTTGGCCCACAGTTCTCACTGGTGTAAAGGTGCCTAATAGTTCAACTTCTCTGGGAAAAAATAAAAAAGTTTCACCAATATCCAAAAATAATTGCCTGCATTCTTGTCTCTCCCTGACTTTCTAGCAATATTACCTCATCTGCTGTGAGAGACTGAAAGAGTTAATGTCTTATTTGTGGTGGGGCAAGTTCTGCCTACCCTGCATAGCAAGGAACCACTGGTAGAGAAGCCAATCAGCACAGATCAGCAACAGGACAGGGAGAGGGGGAGGGGGTGCAGGAGGGTGCACAGCTTTGTGTTCTGATACGCTGTTCTGAGATGCTAAGCAGGGCAGCTAACCATACACGGCAAAAGATCACGTCTGCAGGGAAGGGGAAGTTACTCCCCAAACGACCCCCAAGCCCACCGACCCATTTCCTGAAGGTTCTGAAAGCATAAACTGTGCATGACACCTCCTTAGCCTAATGAGTTCAAATGCCTGCCCAAAGGAGGGGCAAGAATGATAAAAGGACACTAGGGGTGGATCCAGCTGCCCCTAGGCTCCTCTCTGAGAAGGAATCTAGAAAGCAAGGGCGTCTGCTCTGAATCTCATGACTCAATGGGAGGGCTCTCCTTATTGTCTTCCCTGAACCAATCACCAAATAAAGAAGGCCTGCAGTATATTTTTGGTAATGTATGGTTAGCATGTTACACAGTTTACTGAGGTAGTTTCGTGACAATTTTTGTTGTGAGTATACCGATTTTTGTGGTGAGCATGCCATTCTTGTTGTGAGTGAATTACAGTGAGTTTTGTTAGTTAAAGGATCCCTGGTGTCATTTCACTTTAATTCTGACCTGGCAATCAGCAAACCTGAGTTGTCATCCTGAGAAACTGGGACATGACATCTACTGTTCTCTTTTGTCCTTACTTTTAACATATTTTTGAGTTATCAAAACCATTCCCGTTTTTACATATTTTTGTTATTACTTTGGCATCTGCTACTGTGCAGCAAAGTTCAGTTATTCATTGGAGTAACCAAAACAACACATAAATTACTCCCATAAAGAAACCTTATACATTAGGGATTCCTTCTGAATATATCCATATTGTCATAACACAGAGAGAGTTTATAATGCACAAAAATGTAACCTACCAAATTACAGCAAAACATATTTTAAGCTCTGTATATTAAAACCTGTGAATTTCAGGCTAACCTGATCTGTCATGATCATAATTTTTCCATATCTCAAACTCTTCAGAGATTCTGGATCTTCATAGCTTTTCTTATATTGTAGTCCAACTATTTTGATGATGTTGTTGATTTCTGCATTTTCCATAATCTGTATAAAAAAGTTATTGTTGCAGTCAGTGTAAAAAGCAGAAATTCAGAAATATATCAATCTTTCTCAGGTAGACTTTATAGCTACTTTTTCAATGCACCTCCACCTCAACTTTATAACCTTTTTATCTCCAGCCCCCTTGCAGCCTTCACACTTGTAAATATTTCTTCTGTACATGCAAATTCTAATGACTGCACCACTCCCTTTCTCCTCTACAACCAGAGCAAAGCACTTTGGGTCCAGAAGGCAGGGAGAAAAGTGCATGTAACAAAGTCATCTCACAAAGCTGCTTTCTCTTTCCAATATTTCTATGGGCATCTGGAACACAACTCTTATTATAAACAACGTATGGAGGGCAGCAGAAGTAATGTGATGGGGTAATGCTGCTGCTACTGTCCTGCACTGGGAGTCAATGAAATCACATGGCAATGGAGAGAATATAAAATTTTAGGGCTTTTAAGTATTCATGTAAAATGTTAATATGCATAGCAGAATTTCTTTGCACTTGTGAAGAAATTAACTTTATCATTCCAGTACTGTAGTACTACATTTAATATTTCCAGGCTTATCCCAGGCTTTAAAGTAGCTGGTACTTTATGAAACCCCAGCCCCAAGATTTTCATGAAAAAAAAATAAATTAAAATAAACAGTAGATATCCATTTGTCAGCTAAAAGGAAATGACAAGACTACTTACCTGTTTGTGAGAAGCTTCTCGAACATTGAGAATTTTACCCCTGAGTGGGAACACTCCATATCTGTCTCTACCAATCACACCTAAGCCAGAGACAGCTAAAGATTTGGCAGAGTCTCCTTCTGTTAATATTAACGTGCAGTCCAAGGAATGTTTGCCACCTGCAGTCCAGAAAGAAGTAGAAGCAAGGCAAAAAAACAGAAAGTGTAACTTTTAAACTCAAATAACAAATAGAATTGCATCAGTCATGAATATTCTTCCTACTCTACGTCAGGTAATTTAAATAGGCTGAATTTATATTTTTATGGCTGGCCCTCCATACCACTAAAACTACACAATAAGAATGAGTATCCTTGCCCTTAGCAATACACTATGGATTGCTATGGACAAGGAGCAAAATAGACAAAATGGGATGCAATGGTAGCACGTCTTAAATAATGGTCCCCACATATCTGCACAAAAAACCCAGATTGCTTCTGTACCTTTACCATTTCATTCTTCTAGCTGCAAGTTTTTTTACACACATACATTATGCATGTCTGACTTCATATATATGGAGTTATTCCCCATTCTGCACTTGCCCTTTCCTCACAGTATATTTTCAGAAGTAACTGATTAAGTTATATTTAGGGGGTTTCTTCTTTTATTGTCCATTGGCTGAAGCCAGGCAACTGTAAGAAAAACTTGACAGAAAAGCTCAAAAGATCAGAATGTTTGCACTTATACATTCTCAGAAATTTTTCAAAGAGAAGAAACAAATCTTTACTAACAGTGTAATTTTGATTCTACAAGGCACACTGCACTTTGGTGCCTGTGTATCCAGCATGGTCAAAACTGGTATGACATGTATGTTCTATATATTACAACTGCGACAGTTGACTAGATGTTTTAAATAGTAAGCAGGTTCAAACAAGGAACCCACCCTTTTCCAAGGGTGCAAATGCTCATTAAGCCATTTTGCTATTTTATCAAGGCCAAGTGGTAGGAAAGATTGCAAAAAAAATTCAAGCCAGTTGAGTCTCACCTACTGTTAATAAGATAGTTTTGAATATATTGGCATTTAAAATAGGTGCTTTGATTTGCCTTTATCTGGTATGTGATAACAACCCCATACTTTCTATTACACAGAACTTAACATTTAACATCTTTTGTCTTCTGCATCAGACACATGGCTTAATATCATCTAAATTAGGCAGCTATTCACACTGTATCAAAAGGTGCCAATAGCTATCATGCTATCAGCAAAGTGGAATCCAAATACCAAGAAAAAATACTACCCTGCTGTTTTAGAATATATGACAGCAATTTTTTTTTTCTCTAAATGAACTGTAGAAAACACATCTGAATAACATCCAGGTGCACTTTCTTCTGGAATGGATACAATCATTAGCAATTAATTTCATGGGCACGCAATGTGCTGGGTATTTTCCTGAACACAGCTCTAAAGAACTCAAAAAGAAAACTACATGAACTTGCAGGTTCAAAGAATGCTTTTATACTGCACTAGATTTAATAATCTAGCTGCTCCCTTACAATCTTATATTCCTCTTCCTGGTTCTTTATTATTCCTTTCATTTCCACCTCTTCTCCAACAAGCCACAGAACTATGTATACCTCATCAAGATCTCAAGAAAGCAAGAATGATCAGGTATAGGGCTCATTCTTTCCAGCACAGAAGGAAAACTGGAGCAAGTACATCACTGTACAGATACATCTCTCATATTCCCAAGCATTAACCAATACTGATTAAAAAATTCAGTGGTACCTGGCACCCAAGAAACCCGTGGATGCTGGACCTCAGCTACAAATTCATTCTTGAAGTAAAAATAAAATATAAAAAACACAGGAAGAATTAAAGCCAGACAGATTTGTGGCCAGACACTATTCTCTTCCAGCTGCACTGGACTACTTCAGTCTAACAACTACTGGCACCTGCTATTAGAAACCAAAGCCAACCCTGTTCCCTCATCTGATTTGGGTCCTTACGAAAGTGTAATTCCTGGTATCCTTACAAATGGTTATTTGTCCTGAAATACAACTATGTCACATAAGACTACTGTATTTCACTGCCAGATTACAGATAACCTATGTGTGACATGTATGAGCGTCCTGAAGCAATCTCCCTGAAACTGTATCTTTATGCATCAGTTAAACCTTTTCTCCAGCTTACGGAGAGGTCTGAATTTCTTTTGAAAAGACTATTTGTAACTGTGTCTTCATGTCGTGCTTAGGCACGTGCACATTCATAGCAAACATTTGTATAGCAAAGAGTTGAATTTTTTAGACCTGGAAGTGATCAATACCACTCACACACAGAAAAACCACGTTCAGTCCTTACCTCACCTGACCCTGAGAATCCCCCATCCTTTTTATTAAGCTCACAAAGACAGAAAGAAAAAAGGATAGTTCTACAGCATTTTGTTTGTGTACTCATTAAAGAATTTTCATGGCACCAGGACTTCCTTTTCATCAAGCTTTCAGTCAGATGCAGTCCCCAACTAAAGTTCATTGAGACAAATTCTCAAGAGCAGAGAAACCAACAGACAACCAGCTACACTAAAAGAGTCATTCTTCTGTATCATCTTCAGCCTTCCCTTTCTCAACGAAAGGAGCTTTTTATTGAGGTCAGAGACCCTGATTATAGAATCAGCTTAGTTCCTGTGCAAAAACAACAAAAAATTCCTATTTATTTTCAAGAGCAAACAGATGATCCATATGGTACCTTCAGTCTTTAAAAATAAAGAACTAAAAAATTTTTTACTATATGTATTGCTTGTGATCCTCTAATTTAAAACATCTGTGCCAGTATCTATAACATGTCCTGGTTTTGGCTGGGATAGAGTTAATTGTCTTCCCAGTAGCTGGCACAGTGCTATGTTTTGGGTTCAGTATGAGAAGAATGTTGATAACACATTGATGTGTTCAGTTGTTGCTAAGTAGTGTTTAGTCTAAAGTCAACGACTTTTCAGCTTCTCATGCCCAGCCAGCAAGAAGGCTGGAGGGGAACAAGAAGCTGGGAGGGGACACAGCCAGGGCAGCTGACCCAAACCGGCCAAAGAGGTATTCCATACCATGGGATGTCATGTCTAGTATATAAACTGGGGGCAGCGTGGCTGGGAGGGATCGCCGCTCTAGAACTAACTGGGCATTGGTCAATTGCATTGTGCATCACTTGTATATTCCAATCCTATTATTATTATTATTATTATTATTATCATATTATTATTATTATTGTTGTCATTTTATTATTGTTATTATTGTCATTTTATTATTGTTATTATTACCATTACTAGTTTTTTCCTTTCTGTTCTATTATACTGTTCTTATCTCAACCCATGAGTTTTACTTGTTTTTCCCTGATTCTCTCCCCTATTCCACCAGGGATGGAGGGAGGGAGGGAGTGGCTGCATGGTGCCTAAGTTGCTGGCTGGGGTTAAACTGTGACAAACACTTTAGAAAGTCAGGCCAAGTGTGAATTTGACAATACATATTGTATTCAGAAACTTAATGCCTCTCTGCCTTCCTGTGTGTCCACTCTGAATGTGCAATGCCCCTCAGTGTGAGAAATCTGTATGTTCCAGATCTTAATAAACCAATACCTGGGTAAGCCTCCTTGGGAGATGCAGAGTTCCTGCTCCTCATCTAAGAATAACTAGGCAGCAGAGAAATACCCAAGTAACACGGATCTAAGCCATGCAAAACTTTAAGCATCAGTGTTGAGCCCAAATGAATCCCTACATGCCTCCTTAGTCGAGGAAGTTTCAGGGTGAGAGCTAACACAGTATTTTATTAGCTCCCCTGTTAGAGGTTCTTCCTTCCCCTTGCCCCCAGTGAAAAAAAACCTAGTAAGAAGTGATTTCAAAGCCTAGTCTCCAAAGCAGAGCTTAAAAAAAGAAAACTATGAAGAAAGTGTATCAAAAATCATTCGCTATGTTATTTATGAGCACTACACTTGATATCCATAAAAGCACAGCAGTTCTTCAAGCACACATTCTTCTAGGCAAGAAAATTACTACGAATCTGCATCTAAAGAATACAAATTCCACAAGTAAAACAATGGTTAAAGGAGATATGATTATCAACTTTTGAGGCAAAATATGACATCTGAACAACTGGGAAAATACTGGACACCAACAAAAAAAAAAAACCTCTGCTCAAGGAATCAAAACACTTGAACTCAAAAGAAGAAAAAGTCTCTTTACCAGTCTTACATGCTTTTACCTACTCAACCCACCTACCTACGCCATCGCAATTTCTCTATCTTTGCTTAATGTAACAATGTATTAAAAAATCAACCAGCATTAGCACAGACTGGCAACATTTCAAGCTTTTTAGTTATATGTGCCCCTCAAATAATTCCAAGGACAACTCCCATCCCATTGCTATTGGCACAAAGATCACCAGCTGATCCCGATTCCTACCTGTGCTAGAAGCAAGCCAGCACGGATTGCCAGTTTGCCCTATATTTCCAGGCAGGAACCTAATGGCATTTAAAGTCTCAAAAAAAAAAGTCTCTTAAACCATTCCCTCCAGTCTGCACACATCATCTACTTACTATAGCTTGTGACCCTATAAAGATTCTGATCTTTTGGTATTAGAAAGGTCAAGAAGACTAGTCACTTCCAAAATAGAATATTGGTAACACTGTTTAGCTGGAAACCACAATTAGAAAATATGTGCTCTTTCAATATGAAACTAGACTACTGCTTTTTTTCAGCATTATTCTCTTCCTAGAGGGGATGGTGTTCCTAATATCAAACTCACCATCATGCTTTAATTCTAGCTCTAGAAAGTTTAGAAACCTAGAAAGATTTTTATTAAAAAGTATAAATAAGGATGAGAAACAAAGTCAGGTTTAAAATTATGATGTCTGTGGAAAAAGCTATGAAATATTCAAGACATTAAAAATACGTGCTCTTACCAGCATCATTAGCATCATCCAGTTTCGGAATGCCCTTGATTTTACTGTGTTTCACTGATGAACATTTTTTGTTCAGCTGAGTTTGTGCCTTGAATTTGACCCAATTCAAAATACTCTCTATGATACCACAGTTAGAGGCCTATAAGCAACAGATCAGAATTGTGGATGAGAAAAGTAAAGCTTCACACAGCAGATTCCTGTATCTCTATTTTAAGTCATTGACCTATCATTGTTTCTCAAAGCCCTCTAAATTTAAAAAATTGCAACATATAAAAGGTCAAGGAATTAATACATACCTTACTGTCTAGCACCTTATGCACATAAAACCAAAACCCAACACTCACACAGCTGCTTTCCACCCCTTGTATAACTGGTGGAATGAAGAAAAGAGGACTGAGACCTAATAAGAGGTTATTTTATGTTGTGTGGTTGGTATGCTGAGATATTTTAGGTGCTAAACACCTGCTTCCTGGACTTTGACAGCAAAAAGTAACCTTATGGGATATTTATGACTATTTAAAGTTTCTCTGGAAGTGACTGAAAATGGCTGAAAGACAACGAAAAGCATTTAAGAATAAGGCTTTATATCAACCACTTGAGAAACTGGTAACATTTAGAAAAAAAAAGTCTCCAGCAAAAACAGCATATAGCATATTTTCTAAACTAAAACTGCTTTAGGTTTGGTTTTGCATCAAGAGAAAACACAGGTGGAGCAAAATACTGTGAACTTTGGCTTCTCATTGTCCCCCATAATACAGCACTCACTGGTTAGAGATTCTGCTGAATATTTAACACTTCAGGAGATCAGTGTTCACTTCTGAGAACATTAGAAACACTGTAAATCAAACCTACTGATAGAAATACAACTTATATAACAAAATCTGAAGAATGAATACAAGATTGTGTTGTGCCATTTTTTCCTGTAATTTCTATAAGAGTGCCACCAGTAACACAGAATTAGAAGAATAAACTATGATACAATAAGTTAATTTTTTATGCCAAGAGTATTAGCAGTAGCATCATTCTCCTTACTGCTGGAGTTCCATTTATGCTACTGGCACTCAAACAACTTAATATAATGAGTTCTGGCTAACAGAATTCCACTTTTCCTTCCTCGTATAAAAATGTATTAGTAGAAATACATGGTAGAGGTTTTTCCTCTAACAGATTAATTTAGAGTAACAATTCTTAGCCCATCTACAGCCAAAATTTCTAAACTTGTTGCCTGAGAATAATGATCACTTTGAATACTACAGCCACAATTTCGCATTTCCTTGATTACTGGAAGAGTAAGTAAGTGTGACATGTTCCTTCCCTCTCTTTTCACTTCAGTGAAAGAGAATGGGACTGTTATCAAAGAATAAGGTAGAAAATATTTTGAACTTCAGAAAAGTATCTTAACCCAAGAAATTAGTCAAGGTCTATGCTTAGGTTTTAAGAGTCAAATTCATTTCACTAATATAAATACCAGAATCTCCAACAAATGAACTGATCAGGTGAAGCTCGCTTTTTAAAACCAGGGCAACAGCCAACACACAGTCACTGCTTCCACTATGAAGGTCAGTGAATGAACAGAAGTTCCTCCATCCCATTTTCACAGTATGCTAATGTCACCAGACCACCATAATGCACTAATTAATCTTCTGCTACATAACATACATACACTTGATACAGAATGTCAATTCCTGCTTCACAAAAAAGAACTATGCTTTACTTACTGCTTTAAAAAATTTCTCAGATAGCTGGCACTTGGACCCAAAACTTTTAGGCTGCAATGTCATGTTTTCCTTTGTCTGGGAATCAAATGATGGATTTTCAATCAAGCAATTAACAAAAACCCATATATGATTCTTCACCTGTTGAGAACATAGAAACCAATTTACTCAACGAAAATTAACACATTCATCTTTTTCAATATTTTTGTATAAAGTTACTTGCCTGAAATGGTTTCACTGAAACTCCAGCTTTATTCTTCTTTTTCACCACTTCTATCAGTTTGCCCACAACCTGATCCACCACGTAATCAACATGCCTACCACCCTTAATGAGGAGAAGAAAAAAAAAAAAAAAAGAACAAACCCATTAAATTTCCTAATAGCTTTGAGCCGTACGGTAATCCTTAAATTTGGAAATCCATACACATTAAGTATCAGCATAACAAAGAAAATTCGTTTTAAAGTTTCTCTTTCGTATCATTTAGTCTTCATACAAGTGAGGATGACGGACGTTACATGGAACAGAAAAGCAGGAGACCTTTCATTCACTGTACAGTGGTGGACTTCAAATGTAGCTGCTTACAGATGTAACAGGATACAAAACCTTAAGAGTATGGCAGATCAGAAAATTACTCTGTAGCACTGTGATGGTATCTGCAACACCACATGGCTGTCAAGAGGTATCTTTTTAACAGGCACATAAATAACCCTGGACTGAAAACATCACACATTCATTCAAATTAAACTTTCCCTATTTGGTTCATAAAAAATGTTCAAGAGCTCACCCTCAGATACACAGCATCCACACCTATTCCTTCCCAAAAGTCATCTCACCTTTTCTCAGCTGTATTTACAGAAATCTTTGAATAAATGCTATTAGCATTCTTTGCTAGCCTGAGGCTTATGTGAGGGCAAATGGAGAGCAAACTGCAAATGGCCAAGCATAAGATCCAGACAACTCTAAAAGAACACAGCAAGATAACCTTAAGGAAATGACGAGCAGTTCTTAAAACTCACGGGAGGCTAAACCTGCTCCAAATTCATACCTGATGTAGCAACAAGAGATACATACAGAGCATGCAGTTAACTATAAGCTGGTAAATCGACCCTCCTAAGTTACACGGCTGTAACTTGTAGCTACATAATCATGTTGCTACCTGGTTTATAGCAAATAAAGAGTAGTCAGCTGGACTCCCTTACAATCACTACCCAAATGCAGAAGGAAAAAAAGGACTTATAAGCAATTTTTTGCATCATCAGAGTGAAAAAAAAAAAAAAAAAGGAAAAAAAGGAACGAATAGGATTTTCTTCTTCCATTGCACCATAGCAGCTGAAAGTGAAACATTCACAGTGCCTATCACAATTCTTTCCTTTACCCTAGAAAAAAAGGGGGACTCTTAAATACTGGTTATCCTTGCTTAAGGCCTTCCCAACTACATATTTCAAGTGAAGCCATTATTGTAAGAAAACTTCTGGCAGAGGCAACGAACTCACTTCCCAACTACAGTCTCTAGTGCAACAGACCCTGAGGAAGAAGTACTTATTACTTCCAAAGTTTAAGTACGTAAGTCAGAAAAGTTACCTTTTAGAAGCCATATATAACTCACGTTTTGCAATACAGCAGGGTGAGGAAAATACAGATTATTTTCAATCTTTACATAGTGGTTTTACTATTGATGAAACTCAGTCTATATAGGGAAGCACTAAGCATTTGAATGCCTTCAGAAGGTGCCCCAAAGCTTCCATCACCTTCTCTAGCTGCAATTCTCTTTGAATTAAAACTTCAAACCAGCCACAGAAAAACCCCAAAACATACTGCTAGAAGACAAGTAATTTTGAGATTAAATTACTTGGAAAAGAATGGCATTTTACATAGGCTTTCTGGGGAAAAAAAAAAAAAAGGATCTATTACAGATCTATTACATCCTAACAATGACCACCGATTTACATGTGCAAAAGAAACCTAACAACTATGGGGTATATTCTACAATGCAGAAGTAATCTGAATCAGAAGCACTAATAAAGACTAAAACAGCACAAACTTGTATCATAGATAAAACATTCCAGATGTGGAAGAACAACTAGTATCTGAAGGTACGTATCCAGTAGTCTTTTTAATTCTATGGAACAATGACTACTGACATTGCCTAAACCAACAGTGATAAATATGTTTAAATATTTACAAGTCCAAGGTGACACAACTTCCCTTACAGGTAAAACAGCATGCTTTCTTTGGAAAGATGTCATAAATATGAACGGTCCTAAAGCCCTGGATATCTGAAAGCTGTTTGCATTTTTTATTATTAAAATGCCTGCCTTTAAACATATAGACAAAAAGGTACAAACAATAATAAAAAGTTAAATTCTAGTGGCTGTTATAGAAAGTTAATAATGCTTTGACTAAAATCTATTATCTTGTAACAAAGAACGGAGTGATGCAGGCATATCCTATACAATTAAAACATACCTAGCTCAACACTCAGTATTTTAAACAGAAGATCACCTTTGCTTAATATCAATTAGTGCCTTATAAAAATACAGACTAAATATTGGTTCCTGTTGAGAATAATTTGCATTAGGACAGACAAAATAAAGAAAACATGTCTATGGAGACATTCATTATGAGGTAACAAACAAAAAACTCCTCCTTCTTTAAAGCTGTTTTAAAAACAGCACTGAGGAGAAAAAAGACTTTTGATGGATATGAGCAAGTATGAGATAGATAAGAAATAAGAAATGGAAAACAACAAAACCAAGAAGAAAACAGCAGCCAAAAGGCAGAGGAAAAGAAAGAGCAAACGACCAGGAAGCAAAACCCAAAAGCTAGGCTTCTATATTTTAAGGCAAAGTATGCATCTGAAAGACTGAGGAAGATGTAAAGTGGTTGACTTGATGGGAGATAGTAGCTGTGTTCTCAGCTTCATGTAGAAAGTAGAGATGAAAATTAAAAAAGAAAGAGGAGGTAGAAAAATGGCCTAAGATGGTAAATATTATTAGTCATAACCAAACCAGTACTTGCACTTCAAAGAAACCATCTGTGGCTTCTGTCACTCTCTAGAGTCACCTATTAAACAGCAACACAAACCACTAGGGTGTTTTAGAAGCACCATATATACAAGCATTTTTTCACGGCATTTCTTCTTATAAAAAACAAAACCAAAACCACCCAAAAGCCAAAAACCACCAAAATTAAAACACAACAGTTTTTATTCACATATGAATGACACAGTTTCAGCACAGGGAGAGTTCAAGTGGAAGGTGATACACCAACATCCTGTCACTTTGAAGAAAAATAAATCCATTTCCAAACTGTAAAGAAAAGCTACTACAGGAAAATATCAAATTACATGTTTCAAAAACATTATACATTTGAATGGCAATTTTAGAATACATTACTTTTACTCATCACATTACTGAAAACTTATGTTTACGGGAATATCTCAGTATATTTTTGTATTTACAACTTCAACAATTTTTTTTTCAATTTCAACACTTCAAATATTTTGCTAAAACTAACATCTGACATATCCAAAAATAGCTACTTACCAGTAATTCTTGTTCTTAGAAGATATTAGTTATTATAACAGTTCCCCATTCCTGTGTCCATTCTTAGTGTGTAGCAATGAGTGAGGGATGTTCAGAGCTCAAAGTTGGGAACCTTTCAACCATCTCACCAGTAGGTGGCACATTTACCCACTATAGAAGCATAACAGCCTATAACTGCCCCAACTGTCAGTACATTGTAATACAAGACAGAAAAAGAAAAATACCCTCAAAAGCTAGAGGGCTGTCAGTGAGTATCATGACTACTGTATTATGAGAAAGAGCACTAAAACTGCACAACCTTCTTTTCCCAGAAGGTAACCATTATGATTGAATCCCAGTCTTGCAAACTTCAGGATGCAAAGACACCTAATGAAATGGTAACAACTGAAATCTTAAAAATGAAGCTTAGACTGGCTTAGACCCATATACATTCTATTCATATCTTCATCAACAGACAACAGCCTCAATTAATTCTGAGGTAAGCCTCGGACAGATAAATGGTTCATATGGCAAACAAATTCAGAAGCTAATTATAAATTTGAAGTTTTCATTTAATTAGCTATACAAATAAAATCCTATTTTCTTTTGCATTTGTTTTCTATTATATTTATTTTATTAGAATAAATCTGAAAACGTCAAGCTCTAGAATGGTCCTTAATTTCTCGCTGAACTCTAGCAAATTTTCACAGGTTGGGATGCTCCCTCCACCCAAGTCTACTATGTGACACTGCATCTGTATTAGCTAATCATTTCTGCTAAAATGATTATTAGTATTACAGTTAGCAGTGCCGCCATATTAAAAATATCATTAGATTGCTATGTTAATAACTGAAGTTTCTACTACAATTTCTACAACAGCCACTATTTGAAATTCGGAACTTGAGAAGACAATGTTTAATCAGTTTATATACAAGTCTCACTAAATGTTACCTGCACAACTGTAATAGCTACAAACATTCTTTCAAATGCTGCCTCAGAGCCTGAAGTTGAATTCTGTGGTGGTCTACTGTGGCAAAATTGTGAATAAATGGGGACCTGACCAAGGTAACAAATTTACAAGAACAAAACAAGGGGGTTGTGCCTCAACATACTGCCTGACCTTCTACACACCTGTCAACCTAAAAAAAACTTGTTTGGAATTTAAAGCAAGTTTAAAAAAGGTGGAAGGGAAGTTACGACTGGGTGAAATTTATCCAGAAACAGAAATGAAAAGCTTTCAGCAAACAGCGATAAATAACCAAAAAACAGCTGAAATGAGCTCCTCACCTGTTAGCAGATAAGGGGACAGGCAGTTGACGCAGTTAGTTACTAGCCATTATGTCTCATCAGTGGGTAGTTGCACATCAATTGCTGGTGAGGTGGTTCACCGGCCCCGAACATTCCACATCCAGTCACACACATAAGGCATGGATTGGGAGAGTGGGAAAAACTAGAAATTACAACACTTACCTTTGAAGAATACACAGTACTTTTTCTATGAATTTTCTTAAAGAATATATAACAATGTATGTGTAACTGCATGATGGGTGAAAATTGATCCAAAAAAGTCAAATTCAAAATCTTTTGAGTAAGTGTATGCAATATATTTAACTTAGGAGACAATAAGTACTCATTTATTTCAATTACATTTTCTTAACCTGATATCACACATTATTAAGTTTCTCAACATTGCCAGCTTCTTCAGAAAGGTATTGTATACATCTTTAAGGTCATGCTATTTTTCTTCTTTATGTTGCATAAAGAGGCCTGAATTAAACCTAAGTTTTAACCTTTCAACAGCCAGACATTTATGTTATCCCTAGTTTTGACAAGTATCAGATAAGCATTTAATTAAAATGCACACTTAGAAAGTAAACAGTCTACAATGAAATAAATTATCCCCCTTACCACTGAATGCTGGTTCAGCTACACTGAAAATTACACTGGAAGAAGTTATGTAGTAAAAATTATATATCACCAAAACACTGACTACACATTGTCTACCACAGAGATTAACACTGATATATATTTCTGGGCACCTGCCTGACTATGGACCTCACAGTGTAATCACTGGGGCTTATGAACCACTTGTGCTACCATTAGAATTTTCTTCTGTTTGACTCTTAGAAGAGATCTGAGCAAGGAGGCTTTTTAAGTCTCTGATTACAAATTCTTTTCTTTCTCATCTTTGGGAAGCTCATGGTTAAGATTCCCTAAAACCAGCCTCACCAATGACTAGAAGTACTTGACTGTTGTTACATCATTCATCTGGTGTAATTTGTTAAGAGCAGAAATGACTAAGACCTTCTTTCACCATGGTGGATCTCAGATCCCTAAACCTGGGCCATGCCAAATGGGCGTAAATGAGTTACACTAGATGATTTCAGGTGATTGCCTTGGTGCCTGACCACCACAGAAATTTGAGAAGCACAAAGATTGTACCTTAGTATGCTTAGCGTAATGCTGCTTTATCATAACTGAAGATTTGCTATGATATTGTTTCACCACTACTATAGTTACTAATAAGCAGAGAGAACACCTAGATCCCCTAGAAACACAAATAAATGAAAATTAATCTCAACATTTCAGGCCAGTTTTATACATCATAAAGCCATAAATGGAAAGCCATTTTGCAAGAACACCAGAAATCATTTTTGCCCTCCAAAACTTATTACTACTAGCTTTAAAGGGGTTTGTAAATTTTTTTACCTTAATTTCAGAATTATTTTATTACATGTTAAAAAGGAAGGAATAAAGCAATTCCATTCATTTGATATTTAATCAATACCATGTATGCTCACATAAGACATCAGTATCACTGATAATGATTACTAGTGTTTTAAAAACTAACGCATATTCAGAAATACTGCTATGAATGTATTTTGATTGCATCTAATTGCTCTGCCAGATCCTCTCATGCAAAGGATTATCTCACCTGTTTATTTTTAGTAACCCAGATTTACTTCTTTATCAAATATCTGACTGGGCATAACCTTAGCACAAATTTTTATCATTTACATTTTTTATCATTTAATATAACTACTCACCTTTGTGGTAGCTATACTATTTACAAAGCTGATTTGCTGAAACCCTTTTTCACTTAAAGTGAGGCACACATCCCATCGTTCATTCACAACTTCATGAATAACTTTGAGTGCAACTCCAGTTTCATCCAGCTTGTCTTTTACGTAAAGATCTACGTAACTACGAAATCCATTTACCTATGAGTAATACAGATAACAATTACTATTCTTCATATCAAATACTCAGTACACTTAAAATATTTTAAATGAGGCTCTTACAGGTAATTTCTTCCCATTCAACATGACTTTGACTCCTTTGCATGACCCAGCCAAATCATATGCTCTTCTTGTCATGAGGGCCACAATATCCTTATCAAGTTTTTCCATTTTGAATTTAGATAGATCTGGCTGGAATGTAATGCATGTGTAGTCATCACCATCAAAATGCTTAATCTTGGGTTCAGAGGTCTTCATCATATTGTTCATCCAAGTCTTTGGAAATAAAACATTTTAAATGTTAGTTTACAATACACGTTATCCTCCTCCTCTGTTCCATTTTCCAGCTATGCTAGAATTTCAACAGCTACGCATCAAAAACCTCACAGACTTCTTTTAGAAGTTTCCTCTGGTAAAACACTACGCATAAAATTAATTGCTTTACCAAGATTTGCACAAACATTGGTGACAGCAGATTTGTGGCTTCTATAAATATGCAGGTATCATTACATCGATGGACATGATCCTAATGCAAATAGAGCCCACCACAGAACTGACAAAATTAGATACAAGTGAGCTAGCTAAACAGTCCCTATTGCCCATCAGCTTAATGCTTTCAATCTACTACACACTTCTACAGAGAGGCTTATTAGTCCCTGTACAGAGACTCAGTAGTCTCTGAGATAGCATCTTTGTGGCTGTGCAGTGTACCAAAGCATGCTTCTTGACAAATCAACTTGCTCAGACTTGACTCAGGACTCTTGGCATTGTTCCCAGTTTAAGAAGATGTGCACATTTATAAGACCAAGCAGAAAGTCTACTCACAGCATATACTGAAGTTCAGTTGTATTAAATTTTCACAATTTTTTAAAATACTGGACAACATAGCACTTTATCTAAATCGTAAAACATGTCATTTTCAAAAAGTACACTCAAACCAATATTAATTTGCTTTTGGCAGACAGCATAAATTATTACATTTTTAAAAAGACAGGTAAAACTATTGAAATGTATTGTTTATGTAGTGACATGACAGCATAACAAGAAATCAATTACTTGTCCAGAAAAAGAGAGAAGGAAGCCACCAACTGGGAAAGACTCCCAAGCCAAGGCATTTTGGTATTTAATAATCTACCAAAGTTCTTCAAACTTTTAGAAAGTTGGCCATCTCAGAGCTATATACAGTAGATCAGATTACATTCAATCCTTGGTCTGCGTGCTAACAACAATAACAATGAACAATGGGTTCAAATGGGGAGGAAGGTGGGGTTTGCACTGAAGTCCAGCTAGGCTAATGAAATTCAGGACAAACACTGAAAAAGTCTTTTTCCTAACCCTATACAAAATTATCTAGATAGTTGTTTCCATGTTTGCACAGCTAGTAGAAAGACTTTTTTGACAAATTATGTAACAGCATTTACAAAATGTTTCTGTTAAATATATTCCTTTTCACACACACGTGTATATACTTTAAACAGAAGAAATTTGTTTTTCAGTTTTAGCCCCCTAATGGTCCCAAGAAAGTAAGTACCTTACCAAAAAAAAAAAAACTAATACATAGAAGTAACAGTTTTACTGACTGAACTAAACTGGCCTGCAAACTCTACACATTCATTTTAATGTTAAATGATTAATTTAATGGAATATTCATGAAATATGGAAAACATGTTAAAACTTAGATTTATAATTACAGCAAGGAAAAGGAAAAAAGTTGAGATCATTTCTATACCTGCTTAAAGCTGTGTTTGTATTCCTTGCAAGCAGTTTCAACTGTAAACTTTGTACTAAATATGTTACAAAGTTTTGCTCCATAGCCATTGCGCCCACCTGAAAAAACAACATACAGTAAGTTTTTTACAGCAGAACCATATTTATGATACACAGAGTGTATACCAATAAAGTAAAATGTTCCTGTGTAAGACAGAAGTTGGGCCACATGTCAACAGCTATCAAAGGATGCCAGAGGTGGAGTTTCCAATCTGGTGCAACTGCTTCTGCCTCTAAATGAGCAGTTTGCTCCTCCCCCTAAGGCCAGGATGCTCCCACTGCTTCCCTTACATTGATCTACCAGTTGCTTGCTGAAAGGCAAGTGACCTCAACACCCTAATCCAGCTGAAAACTTGGTCATGATCAGATCCAAATCACTCTGCAACCACACATCATAATATGGGGAAAATACATGGGGTAGGATAGAACAGAAGTAACTATCATTCATGACCTAAATTAGAGTTACTTTACATTTAGGATAGTAAATCATATCCTGATTTATTAGATTTATATTTCCCTTCATTTCAAGAGCATAAATGTTTAAATGCTTGCTTACGTTGTAATTAAAATATGAAAACATGTTGTTTATTACTGAATAATGAGTACTGACATTCAAGTTGTAAAGTTCTCTGTAAATATTGGTATTAAAAAAGAAAAGGTAAGATTTTTTTCTTTAAGTCATTTTACCCTAACAAAGAGCTATAGTAATGGTGACAAAGTAATCACCTGTTATGAGACATAATAGGAAAAGTAAGAAGAGAAAGCATACTGAAAAGCAAACAATGGTTTAATTGAATAATACAAAGCATGTTAAACAGTCTTGCCTGTAACTTTTTTCTCATCATCATCATAGTTGCTGGATGTTAGCAGCTGCCCAAAGATTAAAGCAGGTACATATACTTTTTCTACTTTGTGTTCCACAACTGGTATACCCTTTCCATTATTCCATATGCTGATGATGTTTGATTCCCTACGAAATAGTGAATACATTAAGCCAAGTAACGTAATCTCGAAAACAGACTCCTGTATGTTTTACCTATTCAAATAACTACATGAAATACAATAAAAGACGATAGTCTTACTATGTTTATTCACAGCTCTATCAATTTTAATTACAAAACCCACTTCTTCATGCTTATTAGATGCCTTGGAAGAAGCACAATTACCCATACATGACAGTATTTTGTATCATAAAAATAACCCCCAAAAATCTGTCTGAAGAGCTTTCACTATCAACACGATCTGCAACAGAATCCTGAAGTTTAGTGATAGAATTATACTTAAGTTAGAGATGTAGCCTTTTAGGTTTCATTGAAGCCAACCTAGACACAGCCAAGTGTCATGGTTTGACCCCAGCCAGCAACTGAACACCATGCAGCTGCTCACTCACTCCCCCCCCAACCCAGTGGGATGGGGGAAAAAATCAGGAAAAGAAGTAAAACTCATGGGTTGAGATAAGAACGGTTTAATAGAACAGAAGAGACTAATAATGATAACAATAATAAAATAAGAGTAATACTAAAAGGATTGAAATGTAGAAGTGATGCACAATGCAATTGCTCACCACCTGCTGATCAACACCCAGTTAGTCCCCAGGTGGTGATCCCCCCACCCCCACTCCCCCCAGTTTCTATACTGGGCATGACATCCCATGGTATGGAATACCCCTTTGGCCAGTTTGGGTCAGCTGCCCTGGCTGTG
>JANZLQ010000078.1:2335718-2349735 GCA_026212715.1 Elanus axillaris | reverse complement strand
CAACTTCTTGTGCCCCTCCAGCCTTCTCGCTGGCTGGGCATGAGGAGCTGAAAAATCCTTGACTTAGTCTAAACACTACTTAGCAACAACTGAACACATCACTATTAGCAACATTCTTCTCATACTGAACCCAAAACACAGCACTGTACCAGCTACCAGGAAGACAATTAACTCCATGCCAGCTGAAACCAGGACATCAAGTTATCATCTGTTTAAAACTGTTATTCCCCAGTTAATGAAAACCTTTTAACTTATTTTATGCATCAATGCCAAAATCCATCAACATCATTAATACTTGTAGCTGTCACATAGCATTTTCATTTTGGAGTATTATAGAACACAAAATCACGACAGGTCAGGCAGGCACTACTATTTCCCTCCCACTCCATGATAAAAGCTGGTCCACAAACTGAGAATGCTCTGAAAACTTGCAGAAAAATGACTTTTCAGAATATTTATCCTAAAGATTACTTGTCTAAAACATTTATTATTCAGTTAAATGTCACTGAAAAGGTACCAACAAAGGAACCCAATCAACATCTATTTAACCACGTACTTCTCATTAGGAAATTTCTCTTTAAGTATTCAATTTCAAAAAACAGTGGTAATGACATATTTGCAATCTGCAGTTTCAGTGTGATATAGCCAACTAATTCAAAGGTTAGAATTAGTTATCCTAATGCTAAAGGAATTAAAAGAGAAGTTCAATATGTACAAAATTATGTTACAAATCTTCAGGGTTGGTATTAATCAGTAACCTGGTTGGTTATAGTTACATACTGCTAAGCTTTCATCTAATCATGAATTTTATGATCTTCTGGTTTTAAGTTTCATTCAATCAAACGTTAAAGAGTGGTTTAGGAAAGCAAATGATTATAAATTCAGAATGGTAGTACCTTTTGTTAACCACTTTTAATTCACTTTTTCCATCTTAAAATATGAAGCTAATGGAAATATTTCAAAAATATTATTTTATTTTTAAAAATTCTGACTTAATTTATTAAAATCATTTGTACAAATATGTACTACAATAGCACTGGCAAGGAAAGTAAATGAAAACATGCTTTTACTCACGGATCAATGGATATTTTAATACAAGTCATATTCTTGTCCCTCTGCTTATTGTCAGCAGCATTTACTATGAAACAAAGCAGCACAAATTAACACTTTGTAGGAGCAATAATTAATTACTTGATCTGTAAAATTGGTAACATAAATATTCCATCACAAGTTACAATGGTCTAGGTATTTCTCAATCTGGTATATCTTCGTATATTCTGTATCTTATTACTCAAGTCTATAAATATGACCAAGTATCTGCACGAAGATATTTTTCAACTTTCTTGTAATTACTATTTCTAGCAGTTAGATTATCTTAGAAATAAATACAGACATGTATTTTGTGAGCCTGTTCTCATAACTGTTCTTAACATACCAAGCACTTCATTCTCCTCTTGCTGTACTTGTTTGGATATTTAGTACACTTATTACACCATGTAGTTTAAAAACCTTAGAAAATTATATGCCTTACCAGATGAGTTTACACATCCTTTTGCTACTCAAACCCAATCCTGAAAATGTCACATCCATTAAGGAGTGTTTTGACTGCAGCAAAAGTTCTCCCTAAAGAGCTTGAGTCTTAAACTAAGAGTTTACACAGTTTAGGATAAAAAGGATAATTGGAAATTAACATTTGATCAGAATTTAACTGCATTCCAATGTATATTAACTACAAACAACAGAAATCAGAAATGTGACTATAGCCATTAACCACGAAAACACATTACAATCATTTTCAGCATTTGTCTCATCACCCATGAAATAGATCAAAATAAAACCCCCCAAAAACAAAGCACAATATCTTAATAGATTATAAACCTCTCCATGTAAGAACAGATATTTCGAGGTGCTTTTACTAAAATCATTAAGTACAGTCTCATTTTCTAAAAATCATTTATTTGTTTGTGCCTCACTCACCATGCTTTTAAATGGCAGTATGATTATTCATTTTTAAACTGTCTGAAGTCTAGAAATGATCCATGTAAGAATCACCATCACCACCACTATCATTCTGTACAGGAGGTATCTTTAATGAGTCATGAAATTATGATCTAAATTAACACTTAAGACAACTTTCAGTTGACTTCTTTCAGAATAACAATCTTTCCAATGCTACTTAAAACTGTGGTCCTGATCAACTTTGCAGATTAAAGATCTTGTAACAATTTGATC
Organism: Elanus axillaris; assembly: GCA_026212715.1. Lineage (NCBI taxonomy): Eukaryota > Metazoa > Chordata > Aves > Accipitriformes > Accipitridae > Elanus > Elanus axillaris. Next base: position 2,347,503 of record JANZLQ010000078.1, on the reverse strand, counting down.
ACAAAGAATCTAGATTGGACATTCAGTAAGAAATATTTACAGTTTCTTACAAGTTCAGCTGAAAACCCTTCCCTCTTTAAACTGTTCTATAGTGCTGCAATGCACTAAAATTTTCATGCACTTCAGTTTAGTCTGTGATTTAAACTTAGATACAAATTAACATGCTTTGAGAGCACTCAGAAAGTGTATACTCCATAATGCTAAAGCAATTTTTTTTAAAAAAATACTTACCAAGGATTTCATCAAAGATCTTGTACAAGCCTGGAACAAAGGTAACTTCTCTGCAATTCATTCCTACATCTTCATCATAAACCCACATTAACTACACGTAAACAAAATAAGATACAAATATTTACTGTCTTAGTAAACCAGTCTATTATTCTCTAAGATCTGTTTACTACAGGAACTTCCAATCTGATTGCTGCTGTCATACAAGACAAAAGCAGAAGCAGAAGTTTGACAAAAATTACAACTGTACCCACAAAAACCGCCATAATGAAAAGCCATTATTTTCTGCTTGGTGAGGAACTCCGACAGTACAGACACTGAAGTTCGAAGCAATTTGCAACTTCACAAAAACAGCTGAAAAAAAGTGGCCACAGGAGGCTTAAATTTTTTTTTCTCTACCTAAACAAACAGACCAAAGCATTTTTGGACCTAGAGCAAATGCTACTTACAAATGTATATGTATTTGTGTACCTATAGGCATGTCTGTAAACACACACATATACACACATATAGCTGTGTGTTTACGCACATAGGTGTGTTTATGCTTTGACTGAACTTCAACATTTTCTGAGTATGTTTTTTCAGGTGAACCAAGCACTGCTTTAAAGTCTTCTCTTGACCCGTTCCTACTCATGCATACATAAACATGACCACAGTTTTTAGCATAATTCAGAACACTCAGAAAAGTAGATATGTGCCTATTTATTAATCAGAATAGTCATTTCCTCATTAAACCAGCAAAAACTATCACGACTGTAAATTTAGTGACACTTACCTGAGTTAATGGTTCAACTGACCCAATGTAGGTATCTGGACGGAGAAGGATGTGCTCAAGCTGAGTCTTTTTCTGATAAACTCTCTCAACAGACATCTTCTTTGAAGTGTCATTTTTATTAATGCTTTCCGAGTCTTCCTTTTTTGAAGCACTGATCTGATTATCAAATAATGTCTAAAAAAAAAAAGACAGACACCAACAATCAACCTCATTCATTCAAGCTGTCACTCTCAAGATATAAACAAAACCTGGCAGAGATTTAATTACAATCAAAACTTGTCATGTAATTTAAATGTTTTCAGATGTATTAAGATCAAGCTATCCTCTCAACAGAGAAAATTCAAGATTATATGACAGTTTCTTAACAAATTGTAACATATTCAAACTTTAGTGATTTACTAAGCATGATAAACCAAAATAAGGAAACCACAGCATATATTATGAGACACCTGCTTCCTCAGGTTAAGTATTTCTAAGATCCATTTTGTGCTTAAGCATTTGAATCCAAACCACTGAATACTGTTCTGAATAATAAAACTACTCTTTCACATTTTAGTTCAGACAATTCTTTCAGTGGGACTTAAGAAACACTGTAATGCCTCTCCTATGGCTTCTCAATTGCTATAATTTACATTCTCTATTTAACTGAAGTAATTAAACGTGATAGAATCCCAGTTTAGAATGCTTTATGATGAAATAAACCAAGGACTGGGGGAGTGGGGGTTGGGGGGGAGAGAGAGAGAACCACATTGGGTAATATTGTAGTTTAAACAGAATTCAAGACTAATGTGGCCGGAGATGATGAAAAATGCCTCAACTGGAAGAACAGGCAGTGTTACAGAAAACAAATCCACTTTTGGGGGAGGATACAGGGATTTGGTGCACCTTTCAGCAAATTTTTCTTAATAAATACCTCCTTCCCATTGAACTGAAACCACACAAAAGTTAAAATATCTCAGAGCAATCAAATGTAGGAAAGTCCCATTCTGATATAGTAAGAGCGTATCTACCAAGAGACTAGGTATGACATTTTACAGTATACGTTCTTAGTTGTAAATCAGAATTATCTTAAAAATACCAATAAACATAACTTGAACTCACATGATTTATTTGCCCGGCTAGCAAACATAGCAGAAAAAAATTGTCATCACCTGTCCAGTACCTGAAATAGCCTCCTTCTCTTACACAGGGTTTACCAACTTTGAAGCAGGTGTTACATGACCAGTAAAAATCATCAACAGACAAATAATGAGGACAAAACCCACTTGCCCCTCAGGTAAATATTTTATTACCATTTAGCTGTTTCCAGTAAACCCCTGTATAAAGTAAACACAGGCTAAACTCCAACCCTGGATTAACCTGTCACCATGTAAGTTTCTCAGCCAGAAGAAAGTATCATCACTTCTCTCTATCTAGCCTTTTGTCACAACTTCAGCAGATTCAAAAAGGCCAAACACCAACCTACAGCATACAATTAACAAGGACAATTCTCCCCATATTATTCCAATTTGTCTTTCCAGCTTCTACTATTTAAGCTTTGATGCATTTTTTCTACACATACCCATATACAAACCCCCTGACCCCTGCCAGGCAGGCACAGGAATAAAGCATTTCATTCTGTTCATAAAAAGGGAAAATACCTTTCTCTTCCAGATTTAGAACCACATTTTTATAGTTTATTTACAGACATGCTATGAAACATGTACTTCAAGAACCTTTGGGACAAGCAGACTGTGTGCACCAGTGATGACAACAGGCAATTGTCTGGCCATGAGTAAACATGAACAGGCCAAATAAGAATCAAATATTCTCTACCACCCAGTCCTGTAACTGACAGCATCCAGAGTAAGAGGGGGAAAGAACCCAGGGGACCCCACAATCCTGCACCAGGATTACACACAGCAGAGTTGGAACCATAACACTAACTTCCATGATTTTTCTCTGGAGTATATCACATCTCCCGCCAAACAGGGAAGTTGCAAAATTGCACGTGTGTGTGATTAAAGTGTTTTGGTATCTGAGTTAGTCTCCATACTGTCATCTGGTCTTGAACTGCGACAACCCCAATATCACCACCCTAAAAAAGATTAGCCATGGATCAGCCAAGCAAGCAAAAAAGAAACAGGACTTTGCAAATAGATACATTAAACTGATAGATGGAAGAGGAGGAATGAGAATTGTTACTAAATAAAGCAGCATTGCCAATAGTTGCAAGGTAAATTTTATTTCATTGAAGTAGTTTTGTGAATGATGTCCAGGCTTCCCATGAGTTTCACTGTATGTGTATATATTTACATTTTTTCTATCTTTCTGACCTTATTGGCTTTACTTTATGATTATCTTCGACATTATACCTCAAAGGAGTCACCCTTAGCACACTTACTGGTTCCATAGCTCTGTTGGCACTGTTTTACTATGTTCACTTGTTCTAAAGGGACCAGTGATGAGCAGGAAAAGAAAATAATACTTCTCAAATGAAGTAGAAGTAAGTGTTGAAAGAAGAGAACAAATGCAATTCATATAGAAAGCAAAAGAATTACAAGTGTAAAGACCACCAGAATCTTGTTCAAATGGAACTGTTCTGCTTGCTCCCAATTCTTAGGCTTCAAGAGGTTTTTACAGTCAGTGAAGCATCTGATGGTAGTTACCACATGCCAGTTTTTCACTTGTCATGTACATCAGTACTGTAATCTTGTGATTGTTTTGTGACAGCTCTCTAAAAAGCTTCTACTTGTACAGTATGAGGACTACAGTCCGACTATGCATCACAACTCAGTAACACATAAACACAGAATAAGAACTCAAATCTTAGCCTAGTAAATTTAGACTACAATTTTCCTATCTCAAATAGCTCTACTTGTACCACAATGTTTGGACTTTCTAAACCACTGACTCTTGCACTTTATTGTGACTGAATGAGTACCTCTAGACTGTGAAGAATTACTACAGAATAGAATTATTGGGAAGGGATTCCTACAAGCCATTGCCTTTAATACAATGCTAGGAAATGCATTTCTGTTTTCCAGTGAAAGTCTTACTGACAGCCTGGAGCAGCTTATACTTTCCAACTTATCAGTAAGAAATGTATAGAGTATCAAAATTGTATGTTCTGTTGAGATGCTACTGCCAGACTGTTGTCATGTTGACAGAGAACTGAGGTCACACCTAGACAAAATTTGCTGCCTAAAAAGAGCTAGTCCTGAAGAAGTGTAACTTCTTGGGGAGCAGTGAGTTTGCTTTAACGCAGCAGTAGTAAGGATCTGTTACTCTACTCCCTGCGACAGCTATGTCTATTATCTTTTATAACACACTAATTAGAATATGATAAGGTATGATTTAAGAGGGGGAAAAACACACACATCCAATCAGCATAACATTTTTTCTCCCTGGTCAGTGATTATTACAAAAAAAAAAAAAAAGGAAAAAAAGTAGTCTTAAAGAACTTTAATTCTATAGTTTTTACTAGGACATCACAAACACCTTTTCAGTATGCTCTACTTAAACATTTAAGTTTCATTGTCATAGAGCAGGACAGACTTTATTTGTACAATCTTCCAAGTATATAGTATATCTTCTGTATGCAGAAAATACTTGTGCTATAAACATTCAGAACTTCTTTAACTTAACACACTGTTGAAACACAAGCATAAAAACAAAAGCCAGAAAGTATTCAACTACACAAACTAATGTTATTATGCAGGCATGCAAGCATCAGAAGTCTGCAGAACTGCAGTTTCCCAGATGAAGCCTTTTGGGCTGTGCTGTACTCTGAAACAGAAGAGCAACTCTGAATTCCTGTACCTCAGTCTTGAATGGACATTTTTAGAGTTGAAGTATGTTTAGAACTCATCCCAAAAAAAAGAAAATCTTCATCACCAAATCCATGACATAGATCTATGGACACAAACATCCTCCACAGTATTCCCATTATGTTTTCCCTGATAACTTAAAAAAAAAACAATTTAAAGTGCTTTCATCTGCTGAATTTGTACTACTTAAAATGCAAGTAAATGTAGCAGGAACACTCCCACCCACCCCCCTTTTTTTTTAACTGAGCAACCACTAAACTGCAGTGTTGTTAAACCGACAATCTCTTCTGTATATTTTGGAATTGTCTCAAGAATGCCTTTTGTATTCTGTCCTGTATGAAATATCTTCATATTGTTAGAGCTCCAATAACAATTCTCAAAACAGCACCAGCTGTTGTTTCATGAGAAAACCCCTAAAGAGAATTAACCAAATGTCACAAAGGGCTTAAGACTTCAGCTTCACAGTAAGTCTGTTTGTTAACAGGTTACCCAATTTTCAGGGTCTGCTTTGCAGTCTTAATGTTGCCATTTTTTAATACTTTTTTTAGATAGTGTTTGACTTTCTCAACATTCTTGTGACATTTAAGTCTTTACAGATTCTCGATAGTCTTTCAGACTTTCTAACCCTCCAGACTGGTGATGAATATACACATCCACATACATGTAAGTCAGCAAGATGACCATGCTTAAGTAGTTTGGAATGTTATAACCTATTGCACTGTGCATCCTTCTTTATAGACATGCAGTTACACTTCATACTGTGACCTCAGATGTAGCTAGCATCTTAGACACTCGTAACAACACAGCATAGTGGTAATTGTACAGAACAAACATACTGATTCTCAGTTGACAGCAGTTGCTGCTCATTTTACTACACCAAGACTATCATGCATGCTACCAAAACCATGTTTTATTATGGTAAGTAACTGTTTTCACTAGTAAGATTGCAATGATTGCAGAGTTTCACTTTTGGAGTTGTTTTTGCTATAAATTTATCTAGTACTGTGTGAAAGCTATAGTCTTTCTTTTTGCAATCTCAAGAGGCAGAACCCAAGTAGCCTTTAATAGATGACAGTTTGGCAACAAGACTTTTACTGTCTGCCTTCAACCTAAGAACTCACACGTTTGGTTTAGGCATCTTCTTTCTTCACGTTTTGCATTTTTTATTTCTTCTTAGTATCCTCTGTTGAAATTTCTGCATAGAATAGCGCATGCATGACATCCATATTAAGTCAGAGATTTTTATTGCCTTTTTTTAATGAAAACTAGGTCATGTCATCTTCCTTTGCATTTTGAAATCATGTTGAGTCATCATGCTGAGTTTGGTTACTTATGCTGCAAACAGCTGTACTTCAACATGCTAAATCTTAATACACATTTGGTCTGGACAGTTTGGCAGCCTTAGACAAAAGCTATTCCTATCTAAACAGACAATAAAATGTAAAGCTACAATAAAGAATGTAGGTTTCATCATCAGTTTCAATGTTGCCATAACTGGAATATACATCTTTGGTTTGACTCCTTACTTTAAGTGGAACCTTTACTATTTAAATAGCTGAATTTCACACTGTCACAAAAAGTTGAAAATCCTGGAAAACGTTGATGTTTTTCCCCACTTACACAGACTTAATCCTGTATTGGCCACTGCCACCTTCTCCTCCACACTGTAAACTATCTCCAAACAACAACAAAACAACAAAAAACAATGAAACAAAAAACCCACCCCAAAATCCATTTTTCTCTAGTCTGTCCATTCTTTCTTCCCCGTATTAGATGGCAAAAAAGAGCTCATTTTCTAGATTGGCAGACAAGCATAGCATAACTGAACAGAGAAGAGACATTAGTATGTGAACAAGAAGTTACCTTCACTTTGCCTTTTCTGCCTTAACCTCCTAAACTACTACATGCAATGATTGTTCTCCTGAAAGGCAAATGCAGCCCTGGGACAAGAATTTAGAAAAGCACATGCCATGTGTCCTACATTGCCTTAAATAAAGTGTAGGATAAGCACATTTAGTGGGACAAGACAGTAAATTTTGAGTGTAATTAAGCTGTAAAACCTAGGGAGGTTAATTAAGTAATGAAATCCAGGGATGTGGTAGATTTTCTACCACTTACAGTTCAAAACAAAACTACCTCTTCTGAGGAAAATATGCTATACCTCAAAAAATTTATAGGTGCAATATGGTAATTACTAGGTAATTCTATGGATAACATGCACTTGACTGTAGTGTGGTATCATATATTGGATCATAATGGCCTCTAGTTGCCTTAGAAAAATAGACAATGAATACATTGTTACCTAAACATTTTGCAATTTTCCCAAAGAAAACTCTGGCTGAGAATACCTCCCACCATGAAAACAAAACTGGAGGGAGTTTCAAAATAAACCACTCTCCTGCTGTGTTTAACAAATGGTTTGGCTCTCCTGCCAAGATGAAAATGCACAAAAGTAACAGTTCCCTGTTACCACAGCAAATTTCCATCAACCATTGCATACCATTAGCGGCATGAACTAAATCTCTCTATCGTGTCCTCCCCAAAGCTGGTCATAAGAAAAAGGTCCCAGGTAAAATCACCCAGAGCTAGTCTCACTCCAGTGAGACTAACATGCTTATTCATTTTAAACTCCTAAATTTTTTATCTCCTGCTTTGGACAATTTGCTCTGGACTCTGAAAGCATCATATCACAGAGTTTTGTTATGATGGTTCAGTTATAGAATAGCTTGAGGATGGTCAGAGTTCCCCATTACAGAAGGCCACAAACAACAGTTAATTGCTGCCAAAAGGGAAAAATTCCTTGTTTCTCCCTTCCTCCCCTGCTTCTCTGCTCCACATAGCGGAATCAAACCCACCTCACAATAACCCAGTTCAAGGAACAAACAGAGCCTTCCTCCCATTTTTCATCAACTAGAAACAATCAGTCGTCCACTGGCTCATTTTTCTGAACAAGCTTACTAGAGAATCAGACGAATAGTGGTGCAACAAAAACAGCAGAAACATATAGCTAGGAGGATAAGGTTAAAAATCCCCATACTTTTCAGCAGATATCATTAGATTGTCACTTCATAGTGCAACTAAACATTCTTCAAATTACATAGCTTCATCTTCCTGTTCAATAGCTAAAAAAATAAAAGCATCACCATTCTTATTTTAGGATTATTAATGCACAATATAGTCACACACTGAATTTAAATGAAATTTAGGGATTTGCTTCCCTCCACAAGAATACCACTTTTGTGCAAATATGTATGCTCACTATAATTACTTCTGACCAGAAAATTATGTGTATTGTTCTAAATATGAATTCGCTTACACTTATATTAAGTTACTACAGCAACAGTTCTGCTTTATTTGGCACAGGTTTGGATACAATCAGCAGTACATTCAGATCCTGATCTTTACTATTTTCTTTAAAAGCAAGTATCTGACATCTGCCCATGCATGATGACAATTTAACTGAGTTTTACTGGTAATTTTTTTTTAAATTCTTTAGTTGTCTATCCACTGACAAGTTCTATTCCAATAGTAAATGTTGATTCTGTTTACCCAGTATCAAAAAGTACATCTATAGATGCTTTGGTAACAAATCAGTATTTTAAGAATCTGTTTTTCCAGCTAAAATTCAGAGACAAGGAAAGGAAAAAAACCCCACCTGACTCTCATGGAAAAGGAATTTATTAATATTAAAATTTAAGACAACTTAAGACAGTTTTCCTACAGATTCTTAGAACTATGATCCTTGGAACCAGTAAGTGAAACTATCTGGTCACAGAATGACCAAATCCGTTTGATCCACTGTTTCATCAGCCAACTCATACACGAGCCCTCCACTAGCCAAGACATCAAAAAGTTAGAGGTATTGGCATCAGAACTTTGGGTTATCAGCATCTGGCAGCACCTCTTTATAACTCAGTGTTTCCCATATCCTCGCCCTTTTTAATACTTTACTGTATCACCATTTTGAGTGCTGTTAAAGTATTCTAGACTCAGCACATTTACATTTTGCAGTTGCAAAGATTACTTTGAAAGGGAACAACACAACCTGATAGATCCTTCTGACAAACAAAATCTTTGAGACCCATTCAGGCTGTATGTCAAATATCACATTCCTAGAATAGCACTGTGATCTTTCCTTCCAGATCCTACAGGTTCTATGGCCAGTTGAACCCATATTGTACCGCAAGGTATTTTTACTCTTCTGAACTATCTTCAGATTAATAAAAGAACTGTAGAAAAAGCTTCAGCCATGAGTAAGACAACATTCAAGAGATTCATGTTGCAAAAGAATACGTAGAGAGAGCAAATCAAACAGGCTAGTTTTTCAGCTCGTGTTAACTGGCATAGTAACACGGAACAGCAGTCAAGTTGCAATACACGGGAAGAAGTGAGTAAACCCACACATGAAGATTTTACTCCATGCTAGACCCAAAGCCCGGTCTTTTCTAGTCAGCTTCAGGATTACTAGTCACATTACATTAATGATAGAGCAGAGCCCAAACATCACTTAAAGGTTACTTATCCAACTGTACTCTTCAATAGGAAGCAATTCTCCACTGTAGAACAGAATCAAATTTTGAACTCTCACAAATGTAATAGCTATCAGTATATTATGATTGGTATACCTTTATGTTATTCGCATGTCTACCTTGCATTGAAATAGTAAAACACCTTGCCTGTGATCCTTGAGGATTTTTAGGGCACCATATATGTTAGAAGTACAAAAGCAACACAGTATGACTAGTAGCAACCACTAAAAGTCTGGTCCCTAGAATCTTCAAAAGAAAAGCAATAGCAACATAATTACTTAACACAAGGTACCACATAAATGGACATGGGGAGGGGTTCTTATCTTTTTAAAAACTGCACCAAACATGGAGCAAACTCTAAAAGTTTATAAATAATGATCACATTGCTTCCTCTCAAATACCATATATTGCTCCACAATAATATATACATCAGCTTTTTTATTATTAGAAATGCCTATGCTAATGCAGCCACATTTTCTGGTATTCTACATTTTCAAAATCTATTCTTTTCTGCCACGTTAAAGTAAGTATGAATCCAGTGCTCTTTTTAAAAGTAGCTTAATTGCTCAACTCCTACATGCAGCATCTATTGCTCCTCTGGAGATTTTACAAATCTTGAAATATTTTAAAAGTCTCAAATGTACTACATATTCTAGTCTCAATCCTGTAGTAAATTCCATGAGAAAGGAACACAGGTGTGGTGTTCCAGACATTTACTGCAATTCAGAAGGAGGAAAACAGAGGCAGCAACGAGTCAAAAAAGCCTGAGCACTGTTCCAAAACTCCCCCTTCCTCAGCCACTCATCCTCCCACAACATTCCTACAGAAGTTATTATGAAAAACCTTTCAGGGTTGCTCACTAAAAATGCTAACAATCTTGAAGATCATCAAAACTATACCCTTTAATTTGCAATTTAAGAATTGCATCTTGGCAGGCAGAAGAATTCACCCCTCCATAAAAGGTACCATATAAAAGACTCAAAGTAATTTCAAATATATTGTGAGATTAATTTTTAAATCATTCATCATTTTCATCATCTTTCTGTTACCTGACATGTATGTTTATCACTCAGCTGGCAAAGAAGAAAGTCTACATGGCGTATTCTGAAAGATTTAACTAGTACCAGGAAAGGCAGGTTAACATGATACAAGTTCAGGTTTGCTTCCTCTCAAAGATCTGGACTATCTCCCTCCCTCTCCACCGGCAAACTTGGGTAAGGAACTTCCCCCACTCCCTGCAGCCGATTCCTCACATGCTTACACAGCCTCTTATTTGTGAGTTTAAGAAAAATCCTCTCCCAGGTCTACTTAATAACAAAACAGAGTAACTACCTCACTTCTTGCAACTGCTTTCCTCCAAGCAACTTGCCTCCATTTTACTCCAAGATTGTAACATAATACTTCAAGTTTTCATAACAATACTGTAATACAATAGTGGCGGAAAAGACTTTAAGTTAGTATCACTAAATAGTGTATGACGAAAAACACTACCCCAGCCAACATAGAGCTCAGTGTTGACGCATGGAGGCAACAGCCTGAATGACCGCATGAACCAGAACTCTGTATCAGCTGGTCTAAGATGATGTTTTTCCCCAGACACCTTGCCATTCCTGTATCTTTATATCACTGTATAACTACCAAGGGAATAAAAAATAAGACTGAAATGTTTGTACACTACTACTCTATCTTTCCTAAGAAGTCAAAAACCCCAGAGCTACCAGAGATTGGACAGCTGCTTTCCAGTGAAGATCACACTACCAATGTCTCACAGATAAAGATGCTCTCTGCTTAGAGGATGACCCCAGAATTCTAACTGCTTTTAGAGAAATACTACATATCAAGTTATCTAGTTGCAAGAGCAATTTGTTTCTTCTTCTCCTACTTTACCTCAGCTTCTTTTTATTTATAAGAAAATAACTTTTCCACATTATCTTACAGCTCCTGTGATTTTGTCATGACAAGAAAATATTGTTCCTTGCTCTCTCCTTGAAAATTCCTTCACCGTTTGAGAAAGCTGGTGTGTGAGTTTTTGGCACCTCACTAAGGCATGCATTTGTCCAGCTTTTCTACACACCTGTTCTTCTTCACAACTGTTCAATGTCTTAAAGAACGAATGGGAAGCCTCAGTCTAACCAGGCCTACTCATTCACTAAAAAGAGTGAAAGAAATCAGTACCTCCTCAAGACATGCAGCTTCCATGAAAGGAAATGTATTGGATTTGCATGGCAAAGTTTTGGTAGTGGGGAGGTTACAGGGGTGGCTTTTGTAAGAAGCTGCTGGAAGCTTCCCCTGTGTTCAACAGAGCCAATGCCAGCCAGCTCCAAGATGTACCTGCTGCTGGCCAAGACCAAGCCCTGTGGAGAGAGAAGCCCAGGCTGGAGCAGGTTTTCTGGCAGGACTTGTGACCCTGTGGGGGACCCACGCTGGAGCAGTGTGCTCCTGAA
>JANZLQ010000078.1:2294930-2326415 GCA_026212715.1 Elanus axillaris | reverse complement strand
GGGGGGGAAGCAACCGACCTTCCCGCCCGGCGTCCGCGGGGACGAGGGAAGCTTGCTCTTCCCTGAGGAATGTGCCCCCGCGGGGGAGCGGTTTTTGTGAGGGGAGCAGTTTTTGTGAGGGGAGCGCTCGGGGGTTGGCGGGGCACGGCTGACCCTTGTGCCTGGTCTGTGAGGTGGATGCGGAGATACGCGGGCGGAGAGGAGGCGGTGCAGCAGGTGGGACAGGAGGCTTGGGGGCACGGTGGTCAGCTACCCCCGCCTTTTCAGCAGCTCCCTGAGTGATCCCTGCCACCGCTGAGCCCTGCGGCGGCTGGACCAGGACGAAAGTCCTGCTGCTCCAGGCGGGAGAGTGTGTATAAACCACTGCCCTCTTCTGGACCGTGGTTATCAGCCTGAGGAGCTCTTGATCTCGGAGATCTCACAGAACTGTCCCCTGCTACTATTATGAGTCCTTTTGAGCATCACCGTGCTAAGACTTCTCCCAGTCAGTGACACGTTGCCTTGTTACAGGATCGGATAATAAAGCACTCTGTTCTGTACGCAGTACGCAACCCTGTTATAAAATATTTGCCGTTTTGAAAAAAACATCCTGTGGTGTAACTTAGCAGCTACTTCCTAGGCCTAAATGGTGTGTGTATGACACCTAAAATTCAAGTTATTCTAGGTATGAGAATGGAAAATACAGTTTAAGGTATTTCCCACCAAAAGTAAAATAGGACCATAAATATTATGGTCATAGATTTCTGACAAGCTTAAAAAAAAATGTTTCAGGACATGCACCTTCTCAATTCATAATTTTCATTTTGCTGTGTGAAATGCAAAAGACCTACCCAGTCCAGCCTGTTCCACTCCTTGAATTATTCCCAATGTAAAGTCATAAATGAAGGGATTAGTGGGAGCACTGCATCCGAGTCAGTAGACAAATTGGTAACTGATGAGAATAATTTCAACTGAACAGTAATAATTTAAAGGTTTTTCCTTTTGTAAAACGCTTTTCCTAAGAAGTAAGGAGATTGGAAATGGAGCGGCTGCCTTTGAGGAGTCAGTTGTAATGTTCAATTATGCCTCAAGGGAAGGATCAGAAGAATTTCTAGTAAATATTGCTTATTTAGCATAGTTTTACTCTGCCACTTTCTAAGGAACCTATTAAACTAATATCTAAGTGCTGCACATGGATTACAGAAAATAATGGCATCTGCCTAGAAGGGACAGTAAGTTATCCGTTCCAGCCCAGTTTTATTGCAGCCGCATGTACCTCTGAGCTGTAGGCCGTGTTTTCTTCTACTTTGGGCAAGATAAGAAAGAGTGTTTCTTGCAGAACAAGAATAAGGTAACATTTGCAGAGCTCTGCCTAGTGCTTCAGAGTTTTGGGCTTGCTGATTAGAATGGGTTTTTTTTTCTCCAACTCTCCAATTTATAAGTAGGACCTGTTAAAATGAATCACGCATAGTGAACCAGGACTGCTGCAGTGAATATTGGGAGGACGAGAGAGAACAGCATGAGTGCATCTGCTCAAAGCTTTTTGCACTGGCAGAGGACCATTAATGTATACAGCAGAAATAGAACAAGTCACAAACATTAGTGTACTATGTTCTCATTAGCTCCAGCTGTTTAGTAAATAGGCTGTTCTTAGTGTGGGAAGTGTGTCTTTTGCAATCATTTATCCTGAGCCAAGTAGTAGATAGTGATCTAGCTCGAAGACAGCCAATTCTATGTACATTAAAGAAAGACAGAGGGAGTTTCTTTATTCTTGGCAGTTGCTGGTCTTTGAATGTGCATGGTCAGACATGTTCAGTCTATGTGTCATACTGCAGTAAATATAAGAGGAAAGCCTGACATTCCTCCCAGCATTTTCTTTAGTATTCTTTGAAACTACTTTGTCCATGTTGCTTCTCATTTAATTCTCATCACATACTACACTACCTGCACAGCATGTTACTGGCTTATTGTTTATATTGGTTTTATCCTTAATACTTATCTGTGTATGTTGAGTGGTTGCATTCCTAGCCATGTAGGACTGTGTGACAAAGTTCTTATGCAACTACAAGCAGCTGCCTCAATGGAGTTCAGAGGTGAAGAAGTGAAACTAGACGGCTCATCACATTTCAAGTGATCCCTGCTAAAACAAACATAGAATTAGATTTAAGCATAAATTGAATTCAAGAACTACAACATTTTGATAGGAATGGGATTTCTTTGCTGGATGCCACCTGCCACAATCATGCACTACAAATTTATGTCACATACTTTACATTTATTGTGTGACATTTTCGATTAATAATCCCCTTGAGATAATATACACAAAATTCCTATTTCAATTCATTGGAAACTTACTTGTTCTCATAGTTGGAGACCATAATATAAATAGAAGTACCCTACAGATTTTCAAAACATTTGTCTACTTAATCCAGTTTCACTACTGTTTTTAGTAAGCAAAATATTTACTGTAACATTACTTTGTGTTTAATTATTTTAGCAGTAAGACAGCTGTATGTATAATCTTTAAATATTCCTATACTTAAGGTACAAACTTCCCATCTACTGTAAGTTATTTGCTGCTTCTATTCTAGTTTACTTGCTGTTTAATAAAACCTTTCCTTTCTCTGTGGCTTTTCTGGAGTAAGACTTAAAAGGGCATAAAATTTGCCTATTTGTGAAACTTTGTGCATTTATCTACTCTGAGAACATATTCAGATACAGCCACTTACCTAAATGAGTGATCACAGCTCTCAGTTTTCTGCAAACTACACAGGAAAAAGAGTAATTTGCAATTTTGATCTAAAATATTTATGAAACTAAGTTGATACCCATTACACTATACATTCCACATTGTATATAGTTGTAATAAGGTATAAACAAACATCGCATATTTTAATATAAAATATTTACATTTGCGATACAGTAATTTCCATATTCTACTGCATTTTAAAACGTCATCATAATTCATTAACGTAATTGTGAAATAACTGATCAAATTATTGAGTAGGACGGTGCTAGTACAATACGACAGTTATAAACATACTTGTATTGCGTTGTGAACGAATTTCAGGCCATGGTTCCAAGGCATTTAAGAAAAGTATACCCACTACTGGATCATCTAATGGTCTAAGTTTAGCCAGGTCGCGCATGTTTACACAACCGTATTTCAAACTACTCTGCTGCACTAGCAAGAGCAGACGCTAGTGGTTTTCTGTGGGGGTACACTGTGACCGCACTGCCTGGCGCTCTCATCTGAACTGCGCCCAGGACTCACCCACCTGCCTGATGTATCCTCGGCATGTTTGTCAGTAGCTGTTCCTGGGGTCAGTCAGACTGCTCCACAACCAGTCTCTTGAAAAACACCAGGTCATTTCCCTCTTAATCCTGAACAACGTGCCGCTTTGTGACAGTTTGGTGTAGGGTTTGGGGTGGTTAAACCCTCTTCACCCTCCAGTTACTCACCCGTAACTACCAGTGGTGCAGGCTGTGAGCACTGCTGACGGGGTGTTGCTGGGGAAGAGGTCCAGCAGAGGGGGACCCCAGGGGCCTGTGCCCGGAGTGCCCACTGTGTGGCTGGGGCCGCTGCACTGACCCACCTGACTTTCTTCTGGACCGCACCATCTCCCCCACTGCAGGAGAGGCAGGTTGTGTTGGAGACCATCACGCCAACTCGCTTGGCCTCTCTCCTGGACTGCACGGTCTCCTCCACAGAACAGGGAAGTCATGTCACATAACATTAAATATTTATCTGTGACTGGAAGTGCTTCAGTATCCAAGTCCATCTGGTCCCCTCACTGTCAATTCAGTCTTAAACTGTGACACACTTTTGCTGAGTAGCATAAATAAAGTTGCTGCTAAGGCAGGGGCTGGTCACAGAAATGAAATACATTTGTATTGAAATCCCTTGTCTAGGAGAAATCTTCCTTGTGTAGCGACCACATACAGCAAGAGAAGGTGCATGTAGAGATGAAGCAGAGGAGGTTGAGCTGGCCCTGCTGGGAGGAATTCTCAGTAAGAATAAAATGAACATCCATGCCATTAACATCCATTTTTTAAAAGAGTTGGTGGCAGTGAGAAGAGCTGCAAAAGCTCAGGGCAAAGACGACAGAAACAAACATAGAACAGAGAAGGCAATGTTTTTGGAGATCTGTGCTGAACATATCACGGCATAGAAATGGCCATCAGCAGATTTCTACTGAGCTGAGAGGCAGATTGCTGCAAACGTTTTGAAGCTGGGTATCGCCAACTGCATTACAGCACTGTTAACTAGTGTGGAGAATGCAAATAGCCAGAAGGTTTTGCACATGCCATGCCATTCAGAATGCCTGCCTGCCTTGAGCTCAGGGTGATGAACACAGCGAAGCATGCTAGGCTTTTCTCACCGGGGTAGCTTTTCTGTGTGTTAACCACATAGCTAGCTCCTTTCTTCCTGTCACTCTGTCCCAGCTCCTCTGAAAACGGAGACCTCTCTTTCCAAAGGGGAATATCTTTTTTGGCTAAGACATGTAGTTTTGTTCCTAGCAGTTCACCCAAGACTCTTTGGGCAAGAAAATGTCAATGGTGATTGACTTCTAGCCAGCAAGACTCTTCTTGCTTATTGAAGGTCCCTGCTACCAGTGTATTTGTCTAGCCTTCCAGACAGAAATCCATGATGGGTCCAGAGCGAGTACAAGGCATGTATGGCCACATTGAATCTGTGGGGAAAAGTGACGACTGATGTAGCCAACAGAGAAGCCCACTACTCTGGGAAATGTTTAGAGATGATACTTTGCCCTCTTGAGCTAAAATTCAATCACCTCTGATACATTATCTCTGTTTTGATGTATGATTAGTAATTACTGGAGGGAAATAGAAAGGGCAAGCTTTCCTGCATAGCTTCATTTTACCACCAGTTTTGACTGGAATTGGTGATGACTAGGTCAGGATGTGTATTTGCATTTCCTTTCTCAAAACTGAGTTGTGTGGTTCTTGTGGTAATGCAAGAAGAGGAAAGTCTCAAGAAAGATCCAAGAGAGGCAGATGGTACAGCCTCCACTTAGAGCCACTGAGGTAGAACACATTATTAAGATGTGGCCAGTGCACCCACATAGCTTACGCTGAGGTCCAAGGGAAAAAGAGGAGGAGGCCACAAGTTTTGGAATATTTGGATAACTGCAGATCTGAGGCAAAGATTAACAAAAAGAGTTGAGCGAATGTCCTGTGAACATCCAACTGAAAGAGGGCTGAAAGAGGCACATCTGAGGACATCAATGAATATTACATCTGAGCACAGAAAGTGGGGAAGATAAAAAGAAGGAACTATCAAAACAAAAAGTCTGGGCTAACTAAGAAGGGTCTAGTCAGACACAGATGAGCAGAACCACAGACAGTTTGAAGTAACCTGTCCAACAAATTAATGAACAACCCCTCTGAGCAAATCAGTACAGGCAGCTTCAGTTTATACTGGATCAGTGCTTTCAATCATTAGACCATGATGGTTTTGATGTAGTACTAGATACCCTAAAATTTGAATTACTGTTCTATAGCTCACAGCACAGGAAATGTGCTTACTGTGTGCTTCCGACAATTACAAAGCCGTTTAGAAGGAAGTTTATATAATAATATTGTATTTGTGAATATTCTTTTCTAGCTGTCTTAGGTTGTTTATCTTTCCAGTAACCTGTTTACTAAAAATTCCACTTGCTCAAATGCATTGTTTCAGGTTACCTATGTCAGCGTACAATTCTTAGGCTTTTGAGGATTAATTTTTCAGAAGTCTTTGAGAAAGTAATTACAAAAATCAGATGCATACTTGAACTAAAAAAAATAAAAAAAGAGTTGTACCGCTGAACATGTAAATGCACACAAGAGTCAGCCACCTACTCAGTCTTAAACATAAGCATTATCTGAACTTACAACTCCCTAACAATTACTTGTTTCAGATCAGCTATAGAACAATTTCTCAGGTGGCCTCATTTGTAACAGAGCTCATCAGCAGCAGTTCCTATTTATTTCAATAGGAGTTGTGTAATTCAACAGCTTGGAAGATTAGACAAGCAGTGTTTAAAAATGGTAACTGCTAGCTGTTTCACACACTTTTCTATTTTCATTATATATTAATATTAAGCAAAGAAGATCAGAAATGCATTAAAAACCTTTTGTTATCCCTTTAGATCCTTTAGCACATTGGTATTTCTGGGTCTTGAATGTTTCTCCAAGATATCATGCAGCTGTCCTCCGTTATTTGTTTCAATAGTGGTGTTTCTGCTTAGCATTTTATTCTTGCTGTATTTACTAGGAGAAAGGTAAATAAAGTACCAAATGCAACAAACCAAATGTTTTTATGTTTAGGTGATGGTCTCCTGTTCTATTTTCACCCAACGAACAATGCTTATCTTCTCTTTCCACTGCCTATTTATATTGCTCCCATTTACCTGTGTAGATTCTTCATGCTCCTTAATGTCCTCCTGTTTTTCTTAAAGAAAAGTAAGAACACATTACCTCAGTCTTTAGTTGAAGTAAGAACATCCAGATCAGTGGTTCTTGTATGCATCTTGGTCACTATGATGTAGCCACCGTTGGTAGAGGTAGCAGAAGCTGCAGTAGCAACAGCTTTCAGTATTGGCCAGGACAATGTGTTTGACTACTCAGGAATTATTTGGGCAGCGCTTTGCTATGGCACATGTGTATTAGAATTTGGGAATCTCAGTCTAGGTCATCTTCAGTCCAGCACAGTTTCCAAGAGCATCTCTCCTTTTCTGAGCACTTCAGAAAGCTGAATCCTGATCGCAGCATCTCTTTCTTAGATTTAGGATTCCTGGCTGTCACCTGTAAGGAAAGGAAACAATCTTTTGAATTACTTTTGATATATGTGCTTTAATACCTATTGAATTCATTTTAATGTACCAGAAGAAAGTTTTTCATCTACACAGTGTGTTGAAAGTAACTTGGTTTGATACATGTATACCTGTAGGGGTTTTTTCACCTAAAGAATACAGAAGCAGTAGTCCTCATTATTTTATACATTTCTTTTTGAAATCTACTGTGAACTTAACTTTAGTAAAGTGTTCTTTTAGAATATTCCTGCATTTCTTGCAAACTATGAAGCAAAGAATCTTAAAAAAATGATACTGTTTTACCTCACTGACGGATCTAAGTATGAAAAAAGCCAGCGTATCTATTTTTGCAACAAATCTATTAACTGTTATACAATATTCATAGCCCACGTTCTCTTAAAACTAACTTTGCAAAGAACAACTTAGTGATTGATACACAGTGTTCCTATGTAACAGCTAGAGAGAATACATTTTCTGGTACTGTGTCTCATAGTAAGCTCCTGCCTAAGTTGGTACCATTCTGTGACAGAACTGTTACAATAACAACTCACCTTCTTTTTTAGTTAGTCTGTTTTTACTGAGCTTTTTTTATTCCACATATGCTCTTCTGCTTGAAGCTTTTATACCAAAAAGCCTTTGAAGAGTGGGAGTTGCTCTTTAAATTTAATCTGGAAGTAGTGTGGTTTCTTTTACCTTGGCTGTTACTGCTGCTCATATTCTTTTATTTCCAGGTAGTAAGTCCAATGAATTTGTCAGGTTTTCATGAAAAGGCAATACACATTATCCAGAAACTTGCAACATAGTATCAGTTTCTGTCCCATTCAACATTTTCCTCCTTCTGACTCTTCAAAAGTCAGAAAATGCAATTTATGTATCAATATATTTTCCAGTATTTTGCAAACTTTATTTGACCTAAGTATCAGAATCCCATTTACCTTGTAATGAGTTCTAAAGTTAGCTCTTTACCCAAAGACAGGTTCTTCTGTGTTCCCTTACCTTTTGAGACATATTGAACGCTCTACTGAAACATGACATTTTCTGCTGAGTTCAATTCTCTCACGACTAATGACAGGAAAGCACGGGAAGCTCCTTTTTTACTTTACGTCTTAGCCTTAGTTTATTGAAAAGGCACCTATTAGTTCCAAAGGCATGCATGTGAATTCCTCAGGTTTGGTAACCTGTTTTTTTCAGTTGCTCATAATTTTCTAGCATTTCTCTCAAAATATTCTGGACTCAGTTCTCTGGGGCATGAGCAATGATGATGAAAGAGTAGCCTAGCATAAAGACTGAAAACACAATGAAATTACTTGAAGACACAGAATAGCTGAAGTTTAAGAGATCAAAGTACAGATGTATTGTTCTTTGTGACATTTAATTCTCAAAATAAAATGTAAAGTTTTCCTCAGCTTTATCGTCAGAACATCCACTCTCCCAAATAATAAAAGCTCCTAATTTTGAGTTGCTGTGCAGAACTGAAGAACACTCAGAGCAAACAATCCTTTCTTTTCTGATAGTTTTTTTTAAAGTACAGCAAAGCAGGAACCATGCTACCTCTCAGGTTACCATAAAGACAGGGCAGTTACAGGCTATATCGGCAGGCACATTAACCAACCCATGGGAATGCAGCACAAGGTACAGCAATCAAACATAACCCAAGGCACATACTCCAGCTTTAAATTGCTTCACCGAACCAGCATGACTGCTTTCAGCCATAAAGGCAAACAGCTCCATAGCGTGGCACAGCGCGCAGTGCTCCCAATCTGCTGCCCAGTACAACAGACGTGCTCCCACGGAGCGCGCACACAGAACACAGCACTCCCACGCCTCCCTCCAGCTTCCTTTTAATGTTTAAATCTTCCCTGATAACTTACAATCAGTTATCAAGTACTGCATTTCATGAGCAGAACGAGGATTGCAGTGCCTGTCATCCTACCCTTAATCTATGCTACTCCCATGCTGTTCATGACAGGATATCCCATGATCCCTAAAGTTGGTGCTCCCTTCAGGGTTGTTAACTATGCCAGGGACATGGCTTGCTTAACTGGTTCTGTAACAGAGTAGTACGAAGATGCAAATACTGTAATAGGTGAAACTACTTTTTGAATTCCCTCTAAATGAATTAGCATGTTAATGGGTCAGATGCATTTTTGCAGATTATAAAAAGCAACAGTTAATCCTTCAAAAAGGCATGAAATAAAAATATTAATTCAGTATTCTTTGGGTGATTCTCTGGAGTTAAATTGAAAGTTTAACAGCATTCATATCCTTACAACAGATGTCTGTAGCACAGCATGTTAACTTAATGTGTAATCCTTCATTCTGTTCTTTGAGATTCCAGTGCAATTTCTTCAGTTGTTCTTCTGTGATGTTTCTACAAGGTGTGAGGAACAATTTTACCAAGAAGTAAAACCTGCTGATTTAATTTGGTCAGGAGCCTCATTGCCCTTTTGAACTATATGCATAAACACACAAAACCATTAGGTTCTAATGCTGGTCTGGATGTCCTTCCCTTAGCACGACTGCTGCTTCCCTTTCCCCTGCCTTGTGGGCCCCTCACACCACCTCCCTCACCTCTCAGGCTCCTGGATGGCAGGCAGCGAGTCTCAAGAAGATGTGAGGAAGGGCCTGCGTTACCAGGCCTGCAGTGGGCTGCCGCTGGTGGCCAGCAGACCTGCTGGGAACACGAACGATGCTGGGAACAGAGAAGAGGACCAGTGACGGACGATTACCAAGGGACACAATACTGGAATGATACGGGCTGAGGACTCAGCTGTCCCGTGAATATACCATGGGTGTGAGGCGGGGACGGACAAAAAGCAGCTAAGAACTAAAGCGATACAAGGGGGTGAACAAAATCTCCCAACAATGAAGGCTGTGGCAGATCCAGAGGACCACATTCGAGGAACTCGCTCAGCAGAGGCTGTGCTACTGTCCTCCTCATGGCCTGCTTCCTCCCATGGCCCACCAGGGCAGAAGGAACGGCCGCCATTGTGAGCTGGGGAACGCGTGGAGGCTGTGTGGGGCTGGGGTATCAGCCCGCGATACACAGGGAAAGCAAGAAAAAGACAGAATCCAGGGACGGTGTGGAAGCCTCCAGATCTCACCTGTGACTCACCTGAAAGTTGCCTTGATCTCCACGGCAGAGACTGCTTCAAAGGATGAAAACCACTAGTTTAGAAGAAGGGAAATTTGGAAGGCCTTTTAACAGTGAAGACACCAGGGAGGGTCACCCCAGGAGGTAACTGGTATCACCTGTTCATCAAAGGAATCTTCCAAAACATGGCCAAAGCATCTGATCATGCTGCACTGTGGAATAAGTCCATCTTATTACCAATACAAATAATCCTATGTTACAGTACTGGTTTTCTCATTCTAATATGTATTAAATACAAAATCCACTGATAAGTACTGCTAGTGGTGACTCCTGCTTCACTCACAAGTAACCCTACATGACTGGAGTGCCTCCTCCAAACAACTTTTTCAATAAAATATTCCCCAGTTATGGATTTAATGTTCAGTTCTTGGAGTATAATAGGTTCTAGCTGATTTCTACTAAATTTGTTATCGCATGCCAGTAAATCTTCTGTCCTTTAAAAATTAATTTTATTATTTCCTTTTCTCTTTTTCCACACACGCAATCTTTCAGCCACTCTTTCACTAGGATACATGTTGCTTCCACGCTCTGCTCACAGATGGGCTTTGTATTTTTCACTGAATATTTGCAAAGGGCTTAATTTCCTCACATGGCCAGTAATCAGTTCTGTATGTGAAGTAAATGCAATAAAAAGTTTTAAAAAGGTAAATGCACTCTGGCAAGTGCTTGTTTCTCTTTAATGTCTGTTTTCTATCATGGATTTTGTTTCTGAGGGCCAGAAATGCATGTAAATCTTCCTGTGTCTTCAGAAGGTTATTTATATATTCGGACTGGATGAACGCCCACTTCTTCATATCTTTGTCATCAATTCTTTTTCAGCAATAAACTAGTGTACAAATATGTATTACTGGTAAGCCTTAAAAATCTGAAACAAAACTATAATATAAAGCTGCAGAATATAGCTACTCACAGTGCATTGTCAAGAAAAATTGCAATGTCTATTGCACTGAATGTGAACCCTGGGGTTTCACCCTCATTAAAAAAAATCAAATGGATCAATATTAAAAAAAATCATTTTCATAGACTGACTCTCAAACAGAGAACTGATACCACTAACAATATCGACAGGGACTGAGACGAGTTCTTATAAAGGCAGTTCTTACATAGTTCTGACACTAGAGCAAGAACTTGCTTATGGCACTATTTGCCTTTGTAAAGCTCCATGATGATAACACTTCATTTCAAAAATATTTGATTTATAAAAAGAAATGACACTATTAGCTTAGTTTGCTAAACAAACCCCAAATGATGCAAATTTGACATTCATTTATCAGCATTAACCTGACTACTATTTTCTATCCTCGAGTGTGAAAGTAAACCACAGCCTCTAACACTACCTGTTTGTGCTGCTACTTCCTTTGTGGAGTTTTGGTTTTTTTAATTCCAACATGTTACTTTTAAATCTTTTTTGGCCTATTTTCTTTGAAACCGTCATTGCTAACATCATGGAAATCAGTAAGTATACTTAGGCAGAAACTTCTACCCAAACAACCTAACAAAAGAAAACACCCAAATCAAAACCAGTTTGGGGCATGCTTCTTACTGAACCAAACCAGAAAAGCTCCAGAGTTCTTAATGCAGCCCACAAATAGGCACTTCCCTTTTGGCCAATAAAGTTTTACATCTTTTTGCCAGTGGTGAACTTTGTTTTTAATACGCCATATATTTCCCTGATGCTTTAGCTGAAAGCAAAACCTGCTGCAGCTTAACTACATACTTTTGACTTTTGACATAATGAAGCATGGACACACATTTATTACATTACCTTCTATCCTTCTCATCACAGTGGTAACGCAGAGGAAAGTAGGGTGTCTCTGTCTTTCCATTCTCACTTTGCTGCTGTTTCCATCTGCTCTAAGAAGCTGTGATCAACTGTTCCACCTACTTTACTAAGAGTTTGCTTAAACATTGCTCTTGGATGTCTTCATTTTCTTACGTCAGCTGGTTTCCTTGTGACTGTTTCACAAGAGAGTCTGTATATTGTTATCCAAAGTGCTTATTTTAGATAACTCCAGCATTTCCTCCTGATTGTGACAGAGGTAAGCTGCTAGTTGATGATTTTCTGGGGAGAAAATTATGTTCCTCTGGGACTTCAAGCATATGGGAGACAGACGTTATGTTACTGAAGTTCCAAGGATATGAAATAACACATAGCATTATGTAATAAAAGGATCAAATTAACAGAACATACACTGAAACATTATAATAAAAATGCATAGTGAAATCATTTTTTCTGCCCCCTTGTAAGATCTCTAGCAGAAGGTCATAGCTAGGCAGTACTCAGTCCTTCAAGTCTCTGTAGGTGCTCAATGTCACACTGAAATCTCATAATCATTACAAATAGTGTGCTCTTAAAAACTCTTGGTTACAATATGTCACTAAACACACTTTTTCAAAACCAAAGACCCAGATTATTCACTGGAACAAAGAAAGGAATGAAACTATACCAAGCAGTAGAAGCCTGTTAATTTTAAAATTATTTTTACTGCTCAGACTAGCAAAAATAAAAGCTGTTTAAAAATGGATATTCCTTAAATCTTTGACTGCTTTTCAAAAAAGCTGTTCAGTATTCTGAGCATTTTTTGTCTACTGAAAATTTTCAGTGACCTAAATATAAAAGAGCACATAGAGAACCATCTCAAAAACAGGGTCAATCATGGAAGTTACTTTTGCCAGCACTCACTTACATAGTCCATTACATTTTCTTTCCCCATTAAATTTTATTAAGTCCTGGTATTTTTGTTGGTTTCTGGGTGTCATCAGTTTTAATTACTACTGTCTTTTTTTTT
Organism: Elanus axillaris; assembly: GCA_026212715.1. Lineage (NCBI taxonomy): Eukaryota > Metazoa > Chordata > Aves > Accipitriformes > Accipitridae > Elanus > Elanus axillaris. The sequence continues at coordinate 2,313,678 of JANZLQ010000078.1, read as the reverse complement.
TTTTGCTGAGTTTGAATATTTTTAATCTATCCCTTTTATCACCTCTTACCACATAAAAAGTAAAGAAACTAACTTAATCTTTTGTCATAGCATATTTACCATACAATTGCAATCCTCTGTATAAATTAAAAGCAAATTAAAATGTATTTTAAATTGGATGGAAACATGTAGAAAAAGAAAAAGCTGCAGAAACTGAAGCAGGCTAATCATAAACAAAGCTAATAGCCTAATTACAAAGCTTACCATAAAAAAAACAAAGCCCAAGAATAAACATAAAAATCTAAATGAAGGAAAACAACCCTGTTCTCTTATTCAGACAGGCAGACAGTCAAATTTAAACCCTACGCATTTCATATTATCTGTACGCATAAATACAGATACTTGAGGCTGTTTGACCTTGGCTTGTTACTTGACCATTCCCAGGTACCATATTATAGGATGGGAGGTCTCAAAATTCTGCTCCTGAAATTAGTAACTTCAGCAAAGAAGAAACTGTATCAACTAACTAAAGACCTTTTCTTGTTGGTGGTGGTGGGAGGGACACAGACTCTTTACTGTCCTTCTGCTTGGGTTAAATATTCAAAATCAGCATAAAGCACATCTTACCCCAGATATTAGTGCTGTTACTCTTTCATTCTATCCCCATTGACAACATTATGTAACCAACGATCTGTAAACATAGTAGCACTGATTATTGTTTAGAGAGGCCATAAGCTGCGAGGCATAAAGCATTGCTGGCAATGATAGTACCCCATAAAAGAACCTTAAGAGCTAGCACAGTAAGGTGAACTACTGCCAGTAACATTGAATAACTTTTTGAAAATACTTGAAGTATAGGTAGGACCTAGGTCTATTCTACCAACTGTGTTTAAGGAAGTCATCTGTCTGTAATTTGCTTGACCCTCCATATCGTACGAAGCAATGATATGGAAGTTCTTTCAACACCGACATATTTTTTTAAGTTGTTGAATTGCTTACAGAACACTGGAAAAATCCTAAATTTTGTCCAAAATCAGAGGTTTGAACCTATGGTGGAAATTAGAGATTTATTTTAAATAACATCTGCACTTAACAAATGCTAAGTTTTGACAAATAACTGTCAAGGTACATCAAATTCTTAACTGGTAGTATATTTCCAGTTCTAGTTTTAGCAACCAAAGGTGAGGAGATGGGGAACATGAGCATGGAGAAGAGGACAGATATCCTGGTATCTGCCTGGAACAATCTCTCCCCGCCTTGGAGTTTCTTTGTTTTGGCTTGTTGTGTTTTGAGCTGCAAGAACTCTGCAAATGGGTGTTCCCAGTTTCTGGCAGCCATATGTGCTGCCTACCATCTGTTTTCATTCCACTGTGCTATGGAGACAAGCATACTTTATTTTTAGTGTTTTACATCTCCTGATGTTGCACATAATAGGGATTATATCTCATGTCTAAGCCACTATATGTGAAAAATATTCCATGGATAACTGATGAGTAAAAGCAACATTATCACACAGGATCAGATGAGATAATTTTTATTACCTACTTCTCAGTGCAAGTATATAATTCATATGCAAATTTGCTTGATTCATGTATACCTGTGCTTTCTCTCTACATTGCCTACAAGTGGCCTCCTTCATATGTTTTAAATATATATTTTCCCAGCAACCTCCTGGGGTGTAGGAAATTACTACTACAATTTTGTGGGTTGCCACTAGTGGTTGGTATTCTGTATGCAGCATTCAGAGTCAAAACAGGGTATGAAGAAATGAACACCTGTATGATCAACTGTAGAGAGACAACAGTGCAGTACAACAAATATTTGTTTGAAAGGAGGAATTTTGTGCACAGACTCCCATATAGTTCTGTTGGAAACCATGCGCTCCAAAATTAATTTGCAAGCATTAACTGGATAGTATAGTATTTATATAAAATTTGATTGAAAAGATTTCACTGTTACATCTTAGTGCAACTTTGGAAAGCACCCATGGCACACTGGACAGCTGGTATTTCTTTAAAATGCAGTGATGAAACTGAATTCTAGAAAACATTGCTGGTTTTACCTATATTGACATTAAGCCATACATTTCAAGGCAACAGTATTTTTTCTTCCCCCATATAGCCTCCCCCTTCCTCAAACTTCTAAGAAGCTGAGTAAGCACTTACATTTAGATACTTATGCCCTGATCGACATCTCCTACAACTCAACCAGTATTACATCATTGCCAGCATAACTTAATATCCATACTTTTAAAGCACATTGCAGCACAGATCTTTCCACTATACAGTCTTGCAAATTCAGGATACTGTAAATAATTATTAAGCAACTGTCGATGAGGAATTACCTCTGGTTTCAAAAAATAATTAAAAATTTATTAAGAGTTGCACTGAAATAGAGACCACCAGAGAAAATTAGTGCCTTTAAAACAGCTTATGCAGGAAGAGATTAAAAACGTTCACTGTTTATGGGGTACTCTAAAAGACATCTGACGGAGTTCCATTTAACTTTTTCAGATTAGTTCTATTCAGTTGGAGTTTTTTACTCATTAATTCTTTCCAAAAATAAGCATTTTTATTCACTGCATGTGATCTTACAAATACGGAAGTACTTCTTGAATAGATTAGATGGGCGAGGCATTCTTCAATCTTTTTAACTCATTCAAACATTTTAATAATGGACTTCAACTACTCTACTATTTGAGTGGATGATTTTGTTATCTGCAGCTATTACTCTTCCCCCACAGATTCTGACCAAAACTGTGAGAAAATTACTTTTATCTTACTACTTTTAAATTTATTCTGCATTCTGCTTTGAAATTACCAAATGCAGTTAAGCTGTTCTGCAATTCCTCCTAGTCCTCTATTTTAAGAAATACAAGGCAAGAAATAATTTGTCTTAAGGCAGTATCTTTTTTCAGCTATCAAAATTATGAAGCGGAAATGTTTTTGTTCATTGGTGTCACTAAGTTGTCTTTTTTTGCCTTTTTTCTTCCAACACAGTATACAGATTAGTCTAAAAATACTTTTCTGTTGGGTTCCCACTCGAAATCTCAGAACTAGCATTTAGCTGAAACTAAATACAGGAGGAGTTTTGAATGGAGACTGGCAAATTTCCTTTGCATCAGTCAAGTGTCAAAGAATACCCTTCCATACAGTTCCCTGTCACTGTGTTGTTCTGTATTAAGGGAGTGAGACTCTCTCTAATCCCCCTCATAAACCGTCAATTTACATTCTGAAGCAAAGTATATAATCCATCATACATCATTCTGTCACTCCTGAGCTGCCATCAACTATTACTTTTTAAGATGTCTGTGGTATAATTTTGATGCCTATGCTCACTGTGCATATGCAGTTTCATAATAAAACCTGAATAGTCTTAGATTTGCTTAGATTTGTTGAAAGGTCATCAAACATTTATTTCAATGTAAATTATTTTTTACAATATTTTCAAATCAATACACTGGTTGGAAGGGTCAGAAAAAGGAACAAAAAGCCTTAAACCCACTGACCTTGAGAACATAATCCCTAATTTTCACTTATTTTAAAATAAAACTGTATTTTTAATTTTGCATTATAGTCCTCTAATAGAAAATTTCTTGTACAATCCAGCCACCGCTTTCCACAAATTCTCTAATAAAGACTATTTAATCTGAACATTCACTCCATACTTTATTCAGAGCACTGCTACATCTGACACCTTCTGGGTAGCAGTTTTTATTAAATTTAATGAAAAGAAATTTAAACATTGCATTAATGAAAAGAAAAATTGTATATAGTTCTACATCAAACTTGGGAATAGTATTCAAGGCAACTCAAGACAATAGCTTAAAAAGTGATTTCAACCTACATGCTTAATAAATCTTTTAAAAAGTGGTCAAATCTAATTTATATAATTAAAAAGTATTTCTAATGAATAATCTATTTTTTTCACAGAAAAAAATTCTGATATTCTTACTCATTTTTAAGTCTAAATTTCGTATCACAGGCCATGACAATTTTAGGTACATAATGAACAATTCTTTGAAAATCAGTTTATTTTCCTAGCACACCATCATATTTGCAAACATTTCTAGGTATTAAACACAAGTTTAATACTTAGATATCTAACAAGATAATTTCAAGATTGCTTCAAAATTTATCTTAATTTCAGCTCTTCTGGTTATTACACAAAATTATAAATTTATTTTAAAATGTCTAAGCCTTCTATTATTCTTTAAAATGCTTTAAAATCATCACAAGCATCCGTTGTAATAGCAAAATGGAATTCAAACTGTTTTTCCAAGAAGTAGAATATTAAAAAAAACCAAAAAAAACAGCAAGCCAACCCCATAACTCCAAATCAAAATCAATTACAATTGCTCTGTGCTCTTATGATCATGTTTTGCTTCCTAAAAACTGTTACCTTTTCATCATGAAGTTTAAGAAAAGGGTATTTAATGGTTCAATCAATTTTGGTATATGTTTTTAAAGCGAAGAGGTTTTCATTGTGATGTTTACCTATTCAATACACGTGCAGTTTCAAGTTGCTTAAATGGAAGCAGTGAAACAGGAAATAAGCTCCCAGCAGTATGAACAGGAACTGCCAACCAAATCTTCATATTGTATCCATGGCATAACGTCTTCAAGGAATCCAAAGAACATCTCTTCGGTTCAGGTACTCAGAGGTCACTGAGTTTTATAATTATCTCCAAGGAATTTTCTTTACATCCTGTTAAGCTCTCTCTAAACAGCTGTGCGTGTTGCCATGCAGCTTCACCATCCCCACCACTGAGAATCGCTTCCAACGTAACTTCCGTTGCACCAGAAAAATCTGAATAGGAGCAAAGATTTTTATCTATTGGAGGAAAAGATAAACACAATTCAGTAAGCCACTGCTCCAGACAGCATATAATACTAGAATGCATGTTAAAAAGGGTAAGTTGTAATGAATGCTAAAGGATTTCAGCTGCAACTACTCAAATTCATCTGTCAATCAGTGGCAGAAAAAAAAAACAGCTGCAAATTTTTTGTTATTTATTTAGTGCTCGTGCTCAGAAAACCTAGTCAAGATTGAAGCCGCTACACATAGCTATCCTTCCTAGTAAAACACACAAGTATCTTGTATCCACTCTGTGTTCTTGCTAACCCTGCTCTGTTGCAGGTAGGGCTGTGTATATTAATAGAACTAGGTTTTGAACCAGTTTGTTTAAATACACAGTATTTTCTTGACCTTGCTAAGAAAGATGGAGTTGGAGAAGTCAAAATGCATTTGCATTTCATTTTTAGTATTTGCACAGTGCTCTCTCTATATAACCTATTTATTTACAGTTACACCTTTGCTGCATGATATAATCCATTATTTGAATTCAACACTTACCTCCTATCAGAGCAATTTCTGCTGTTGGAGAGCAAAGTCTCCACTTTATTCTTCCACTATGAAATGTCTGACTGCTTGTCCTAACTGAAATGTTATCTATTTTTAGACCGACTGACTTGCACTCAAACTTCCAGCTGATGGAAGCAGAGGATGACCCCTCTTTTCGGGCTAAATAAACCTAAATGGAAAGAAGACATAGTCAGCATGCAAAAAACTGAGATGACCAACACACATTTAATTAATCATTGTAACAAGGACATAAAATCTTAAGATAACACACTTCTTTATCAAACCTCTGAACTTTTAAAACTGTACATAGTACAATTTTGTATATAATGTCATTCTGAATCCTTAAGTCTATTCCACAGTTAGGTAATTGTACATGTTCATAGTCCTTCACTAGGGAACACTAATTTATTTCAACATGCTGGGTGAAGTTGAAGCCACAAAAATACTTAAGTTTATTATTTAAAAAAAAAGCAGACTTCTGTTTTTTTATATAAATGCACAGGCCCACAACACTTTGGTTGTTCATTTTGGTTTTGCAGAATTGCTGATGAAGAAAACCATGTAATAAGTATTTTAGATTCTTTAGATGTGGCTGCTGGCTGCACACCACTTCTCCTAGGACCTGACATGTTTTTGTTAGAGCACATCATACATGCTAGCCATATATAAATCCTGTAGTAACATTATTTGAACTGTTAAGAGATTTGCATAATTAAATGCAGTCCCAATGCTGTTCTAAACTTCACCTGGCTGAACAGTCAAGCTCATATGTTATCACTTATTAAAGTTACTATGATCCCTCATAAGAATTTTGTAATAAGCATCTGATGGTCTTTTCAAGTCTAACATCTATTGTCAGCAAACCAAGATAATGGACATTACAGATCAAAGAGTCAAAACTGCCATGATCCTTTCAGAATCCTTAGTTAAGAAAACTTATCAAAATTCTGTCATGTCCAGGCTTCTGATTAATGTCATACTGAATGGACTTAGACAGCTCTTTAGTTTTTAATGTGGAAAGAACAACCCTGAATAAAATTGTATTAAAGCACAGTAGTATGTTTTACTAAAGGTCCCACTCTAATACAGAAATGTCATTGACAGACTATAAAACAGAATTTTAGTGCTTCTACGCACCAGGCATAAAAATGTTAATTCTAATGTTTAAGAAAGCTGAAAAACCCCAAAGGTGTGAGGTGTTAAACTGAAGATCACCTATGAAAATGTAACAATTTAATCTGCTTTCATGTGAACATAATGTTATTGCTCATGAAAGTGCTGAACTCCACACAATTTTTTAAAGTACCTCAGCTAGCTCTAGCAAGAGATTTCCCTTATCAGATCCTACTGAATTGCCATATTTGAGTAAGGAAGCCAAAACACTCCATTAATTACTACTTGGTTGAGGTGCACTAAACAGGCTTTTAGGGTAAAAGTTAAAACATTAGCCTGTCTCATCTTCCATTATAATATCCAAGCATTTAATCAGAAAAACAGAAGTTAAAGTCTCCTTCTGTGTCTTTTTGACTGTCCTCTAACTTTCACACCTGGCTCCTCCTTTTCCAGTATTATTAAAAAAAAGTCTGAATTTAGTGGGAACACCCCCCCGCCCTTCAAATTCTCTTCCACTGGAGCAATTCTTCTGGAAAACAAGCTTTTAGAAAGCCATGGACCTCAGATCTAAAAATTCTTACATTCTTATTATCACCTATTGTCGTCTGCTTGTTTGAGCCCTGGATGCCAAGTTATCTCCTGGTAATCTAATTAAATTTGTGTTTTGTACCTGTTTGAGTTGTGTACCATGAAGTCAAGTGACACTGAATAGCAAGAAAATACACAAATATGATGGACATGGCTACTATCAGATTGTCCAAGATGATCACCTATCTGAATCATTTTGATCAACAGCAGTGCAAAGACAGAATATGTAAATGATGGTTCTTTTCTGTCACTCCTGGGCTAATACCTATAGTGGCCTTTACTGGGGCTTTTACATTTAAATTCCTTTCCATTCATCACATACTAAATGATAAACAAAATATTTCTGTGAAGGCTCCTTTGGCTGCTAAGTTTCTTGGACAGCTGCTGAATCAAACTCCAATCATTTCCTTGCAGATCTATTAGAGGCATTACAAAAAGAACAGGCAAACCCCAACCAACCTTTCCCTCTGCTGTCTCATAATACAAACAACCCTCAATGGAAAGTAATTTTAGATTCATACACAGACTTTCTGCAGGATGGTGTTCCCATAGGACTAAAATGCCTTACCCACAAGCCTGAGATATACCTGGATCTGTAGCTCTTAATTTCTCAAGGCCATCCTCTCATCCTTTATCTAGAAAAATTTAGGTGCTGTTGAATACAAGGGTAAAATCTTTCTGTCTGGTCTTATAGATTGGTCAGTCCCTCCCTGTTTTATCTGATTAGTAGAGCTCAGCAGAACAGCAGGCTTGTAATTGGTTTCAGTGCAAAGACAGTATGTTTCTTGCAAAAGTGAGGATACCTGATCACTAGAGACTTGAAGATACAATGTGCTATCAGATTTTTAGCAGATCCTAGGGAAGCAGAGAACAGCTGTCCCTCATTCTGAGATATTGTTACTTCTCTTTTCCTATTATCCCACACTGTTGTAACATCTTTTGCATTGTTCTCCAGTTTCTTCCCTTATTCCTTCTCTTTTATGTAGAACAACCTCTCCAGGCTATTCCCCCATTGCATATTGCAAGTCAGTTATGTATACACCCAGCACAGAAAGCCTCAGAAGACTGTCATATATACTTAGCTCCATTTTTCATCAATGGAAGCAAACCATTGCCTAAGCTAGAAGAATGTTTGGCCAGAGATCTTTCAGACTAGTAAACTGACAGGGGAACAAAGCAATAACATGCTATAGTCCCTGACAGGAATGCTCAGTTCCACAGTTGGTAGCTGTTGCAGGAAAAGCTGTTTGCTAGTAAATGACCCCTTCCCATCTTACAGGCATCAGTTCTCTTCTCAGATTTAGAGCATATGACTCTTCTGCTGCTCCGTGTCTTGACAGATGGGAAGGATTCTGGGCAGGGTATACAATAATCTGCATAACTGACATGTTTTTGCCTTCTTGCAGATGGAACTGTAATACTTAGGATGACAATTTCTTCCTTTGGCTGTGTATCAAAGAGATATGGCACACCATAAAGCTATTCCCCAAAACAAAACAAGTATCTTTTTTGGCGAGAAGTACTACCTTTCAATAAAACAGTATTGTACATTTGCCCAAAAGCATAAGACAGAAGCCATTTTTTAAAAATTTGGTGCTTTAGCAAGGATTTTACCTATCTGCAGAGAATTTGGCCATCCTTTCTAAAAGAAAAGCTGAATTTATTTCTAATTTCGTAAGTCATATGGCAATCTTACCTGAAGCTTAACAGCAACATTTACTAACATCAGCTAAATTCTATGGGCACCAAGAGAGGTTTTGATGCCAAACATTGGCAAGGGTTTTCTATTTTAATTGAGTTATCCTGTTATGATAGATTCTACGCTTTTAATAATTGTTATCCTTACCATTTTCCAATCTGTTTCAACCTTTCTCCAGACAGACTCTGCCTTCCAAACACCTGCTTCCCAGCCACTTATTTTTTCATTATTATTGGAAATCCGTGTATAACTATCTTCTACTATATTGTAGATGAGGTGGAAAAGTTTAGATGTCTTCTCTTTTTCAGAGGGAATAAAAAGTACTTCTCTTCTTTTCTGAAAAACGCAAAAAATACAAGCACCTTCATTCCCCAATACATTTCAGTAACAGTATGTTACTTTTAAACATCATGCCATGGTTTTCCAATTCAGTTTTGCTGCCAACTGAAAAAAATGTAATTTTTAAGAGAGGTCATGGACAAAAGCATTTCTGTAAAACAGAAGTTTTAAACCAGTTTCCTACAACAGATCTGCACCTCTTCCAGAGAGGAGCAGTAAATTTTTTTTTTAGATTTTCTTATAATTACTTTTAGAAGTAAATTACTAACAAAATAACAAAAATTAGCAAATTGAAGTAAGATATTAACATGTTAGAAATAGAAATTTGTAAGTTTTGTATATTTCTTGTACAATCAGAAGTAAATGGTTATTCTGAATAGCAAATGTAATTCTGTGACTACCATACACAGGTGTTTGTATACAGCAGTTTACAAATCAACTTCAAAAAAATTAAGACACAAACTTCATAACTTCACAGTATTTTTTTTTAAAGATTTGTCATTGTTCTTATGAGTTTGAGCAAAGCATAAAAATCTTCTAAACTATGGAGAACTGAAATAATCTCTTAGTTTCTCATATTTAGACAATCCTATGAAACTCTTTAATTTCACCTCACTCGTTCTATTTAGGATTGTCAGGCATTCCACATGACAAGATCACTACAAAATAGATGTAACGAGTGATTGGGTAAGTTACACTTTTGCATGCCATCTCAAGCTAAATATGGCCATAGTTCTGGGAAACTGTACCTTAGCATAAAATAATCAAAAATAAAATCTTGCTTTCAGAAGTAGTCAAAAACATTGATATGAAAATCAATCGAGTTTACTATTTACGAGATTGTTCCATTTACACAATCCTAATTACTCCCACATTGTTTTATCAACAAAAATATTTGGTCAAAACTTGCTTTCAGGCTTTAACCAAGAGTAACTAAAACCACAAATAAACATTTTTTAAAGTTTTCCCAACTGCTTTCAACTGCCTTAATCTTTCTAGTTCTGTCACACTGTAACTAATTAAAAGGGAAAAAAATAATTTTTATTAAACTATAAGAGTAAACCACACTTTAAATCAAGGATTTCCAAACATTTTTAGAATAAACAGACCACCATCAATCCTCAAAAATTACTTGTGGACCTCTGCTGAATTCACATCACACTTGCACCTAATGTTTTTGCAAGTTTCACTGTTTGAACTAATCTGTAGGCTACCTACGATGATGTGCTTTTCATCTGCAGACCATAATCATAGAACCTCTATTTAGCTACCTCTAAGATGGTCACCAATGAAAAAGTTAAATACCTCTGGACCAACTTCACCTCTGGCTACTCGCCAAGCCATTGAACCTGATGTCCTTCCACCATATTCTCTGGGTTTAGGTGTTTTGGGAGAAATAAATTCAACAAGCTCCACAATTGTTCTTTCCAAGAGCTCTCTTCTTCTACTTTCTGACAAAGATCGTTGTCTCTGGAAATACATTTAAGAAGCAAAGTAAAAAATTCAAAAAAATGGTAATTGTAATTCTGCTCTACAGTGACACCAATAGGGAAGAAAGAATTGAAAAAAAACAGACTAACATTTAAAGTCTAGACTGTTAGAAACATTAAACTTGTACCACAGGTGCAAATATAAATCAGTCATAACTGCATAGTTATTCCAAAGCAGTGCTATTTCTCTGAACTTGCATGAACTAACTACATGGATTTCTTTTAAAATAAGGTTTGTGCTATGTTTGTAATACATTTGCTTGGATGATAAAACACTTCCATAGCATATTTCATAGCTATTCATATGTATTCCATACCATAGCTCTTCTTGATACTGTTTGGCGGAACAAGAAAGCAAGCATAATTTTTGGCTCAAACTTTCGTTCTCTGAGGTGTAGTGATTTGGCTGGCAACAGTCTTGGGTTTGTGATTAAGGCCAAACAAAAGATTCAGTCTCTGAAAGAGTTGTTTCATGGTGACTGACTCTATCATAAACAAACAATGACATTCATATTTTTGCAGATATCAGAAAACTGACAAAAACATATCACCTACACTTCCAGATAAATTAGTGGAAAAGAGAAAGAATTACATAGTATGCTTTCTTTACCCACATGAATAAAACTATGGGCATTTTTGGGGTACACACAAAAAAAAATTCATTGTAAGAGGCTAGTGTTTTGTCTCCATGATTTTCACATCAAATATACAGAGGCTCCACGTATCAGCTTTTTCCTTAATCGTAGATACACCCCCACAGGCTGGAAAATTAAGTTCAACATTGAGAGTGCAAATGATTACACATCATCTTTTTTTCATACTTTGGCGATTGCCCAAGGCATGCACACTCGGCCCACTATGACCTTGAAACTTCAGGCCAATAAGTATTCCAATTACCTCAAAAGCAGTCCTGACCCTAGAAAGTTTTTCTATTAAGGATCAGAAAAAGAGGCATTTGAAGTGTTTTTGTTCCAGACAACAAGCTGGAACTGGATAAAGGAAAGTAGATACAGAGAAATGATGAGAAACAGCTCCAGCTGAACAAATTCCAGCTGCCAAATACCAGTTCTAACACAGCAAGGGGGCAATACACCTCTGCTTGTGTTGATGGATGACAAGCAGGGACTCCAGCATTTCCTCATGAAACACCAGGCCTTCCTGAATCTAACACTTGCCTGGGCACTTTGGATATCCATATACAGTACTACAGACCTCACTCCAGCTCGGAGGAAGTTTGATATGGCTTGCTCTAAGTTAACAATACCAATCTACAATTTTCTTTGAGCCACTCTGATGTAAGGAAACCCACTGTCAGGGGTCATCACCACTGAAATTAGTGATGCCATACTAAGAACTGGTTGCCCTTGTTCTGCAGCTGTTGTAACAGTATCTAAAAAAAAACCTGTTGAAGAACAGTGCTTCAACACAAAAAGGGTGCTTCAGAAGACAGGCCTCTTATGTATGATACAAGAAATTAGTAAGTTCCTCAACTGTTAAGAGTACAAGTATGCCAATTCTAGTCATCTCCGCCCCACCCAGTAGACTCTTGCATATAAATGCTAGCAGCAGGCAAGACATGCATAATGCAGAGATCAGCACTGCCTGTAACTACATTTCCTACAAATGACATTGTCATGAACAGCATCCATGTACTGAAATGGATTCCAAGAACTCCTATCAACTGCCATGGCTCAAACTTCCTGCTTTTGTTTTTCCTTGAGGTATTGCCCTCTACATAAATGCTCAGGCTCCACCTGTCTTTGGCAGACAAAGGGAATAGGAAGGAAGAGGGATTTTGAACTGCAGTTTTAAAATCAGTTCTGCATCATGTGCAAGTTATACTGTTCATGCTTCCTGAAGGACTGTGATTTCAGGAGATTGATAACCTGTGATTTAAGTGGACCCATTGCTGGGTAAGCAACAGGTAATTTGAGGATAAAAATTGAATTTTACACCTGTAAACAAGGAATACTGATTCATCTCATCTGGAGCATCTCTCCTATGAGGACAGGCTGAGAGAGTTGGGGTTGTTTAGCCTGGGAAGACCTTATAGCAGCCTTCCAGTACCTAAAGGAGGCCTACAAGAAAGCTGGAGAGGGACTTTTTACAGGGGCTGTAGTGACAGGACAAGGGGTAATGGCTTTACACTGAAAGAGGGTAGATTTAGATTAGATGCAAGGAAGAAGTTCTTCACTGTGAGGGTGGTGAGGCACTGGAACAGGTTGCCCAGAGAAGCTGTGGATGCCCCATCCCTGGAAGTGTTCAAGGCCAGGTTGGATGGGGCTTTGAGCAACCTGGTCTAGTGGAAGGTGTCCCTGCCTGTGGCAGGGGGGTTGGAACTAGATGATCTTTAAAGGTCCCTTTCAACCCAAACCATTCTATGATTCTATGTTATTGCAGCATTTTTAATGAAATGTCGACTTCCTCTTCTAGTAGCACAGGCTGCATTTTGTTTCTAGATATGTAAGGGTAGACCAGAAGTGCTCTTCTTGTCTTCAGCTTTGTAGCTTCCCTGTTCCCACAACACTGCTCAACTTTGCCTTTTGTTCCTTCCACAATGTTTCTAGTGCTACACCTTCTGTATCTGTCTAAAATATGCAATTTAAATTCTTCATTCTGCTGCTTTACTTGCTCTGTTGTATAACTGCATCAATAAAAGTTGTCTTCTAAAGAGCACTTCACAAAGCATGTGTCTAGATTTGCAATGCACAGTAAAATCTCCTTGTACTGGAGTCCTATGGTGATTTAATTCTCATGAGTGCTGGCACACTACGTCTCCCACTAAAATTGTGGGATTGCTCTCTACTCTCCAAGAGTTTGGGAGTTATAGTTGCTTTTGAATTTTGCTTTTTTTCTTTTGTCTCTCTGCATAGTTGCTCAGTAGTTTCTTCCATCATGTTTGACTGACTTAGGTAATACATATTAGGATAGGAACTTTACCAGGACAGATGAAAGACACTGTAATGAAAATAACATTTTCTGGTAACAGCAGCTGTCAATCTAAATATGTATCTGCTTCAGTGGTAAGCATATGGATTCATGGGTCCTGCAGTGACCAGAAGAAACTTCTCTCCTGGCTGGGAAACCTCTTCATGGGGTAGAAAAATTCTGCAGGTAACTGTTCTCATCCCAGGTCTGTCCATCACTGAAGTCAGAAACAATAGAATAATCCCTTGAACACAGGTTTGTACCACATTTTCAGTCTATTCTACCTCACTTAGAGGAGTTTGATTTTATTTATTTATGTCTCTAGAAGATGGTGCTTAATTTTGTAGCATGCTGGAATAATTAGGCTGTACTTTATTCCCTTGATTTTGAGACTGTATCCTAAGCAAATTGATTTAGGTGTTAAAAAAATTTGCTTTGACATCTATGCCTCTGAATGCCAGATAGTTTGCCTTCATCCAGAAAATGATAGGGGCCAAGAGAGATTATTCTCATTGAAATGCACCTTGTCAAAACAAAAATTTCAGAGATGGGAAAACTGGTCAATTCCAAAGGACAAATGAACTGTTCCAGGACAGACCTGGGACGTCTGGTCCTAGAGTGGAAACCCCTGTGGCCAGGGCTGAGTTCTCCCACCTGTTCAGACAGCTTATATGTTTGGAACAATTGGTGAAATGGTAAGCCGGCTGAACTGGGAGCTGGCTGTGACTAGTCAACAGAAGGACTGAGAAGCAGGAACGTGCCTCAAGTCAGTTTTGGTTTTGTTCTTTAAAATATCCGAGACTTATCTTAGAGACTTATCTGAGAGTCTGGGCAGAAGCATTCTGTGTTTGGGAATCTGCATTTCCAAACCTTCCTTAGGAGATGCATACGTTTATCCTTTTTTTCTTTAATCTAGAAAGAACAGATTTTAAGAATGAGGGGAGGGGGTTGCTGATTAGTGCCCTGTGCTATTATAGGCTGCTATGGGATTGAGCACAGCCAACCCTTCTTTCTGAAGCTGTGCAGGTATGCAAAAGAGGAAGAAAAAGGCATGAGGGCAGGCAAGCCAGGATGAGGGACCATGTGGTGCTGTGGTTATTTTCAGCCAAGAGGGAGGAATGCCAAGATTCAGCCACTGATTTAAAACAAACTAAAGAACAACAGCAAACACCACCACCACCCCCAAACAAAACAAAAAAAACTCCACACAGGTGTTTTTATACATATTCTTGTCTTTGATAGGAGTGTTGTTTGTTCTTTCAGGATGCTCTTTGGATGGGCTGAAATACTGTTTTGAAGCTGCTCTGGATGAAATGGAATAGGGGGATCTTGTGTGTTTTGGGAAGTTATTGAAAGCCTAGTGTTACTGTTTGGGACTGGAGGTGCGCTGTCAATCTGAGCTGAGCAGCTCTGAAGAGACCGGCAGAGGAGGAGTGTCTCTTCTGTGTGTTGATTGGATATAAGTGCCTGATGAGATCTTGCTCTTGCAGCTTTTGAGTTCAAAAGCTTGATGTCGTGAAACTTAAAGTCTTAAACCAGTGTCAGAATAGAGGGGTCTCTATGGTTAGACAGCTGGTGAAACACTGTTTTCAAGATTTGCCGTTATCAAAGTCCTGGGACTTTCTTTTTCTTGAAGGTCTCATTGTAAGTGCTAACTGCTGCAGCCTAAGAGAAAACTCAGCTGGCAGATGTCGCCAGGGAGTTTCTCACTGAACCAGTAGCTCCTTTTGTGGGAGTTCATTTGCTGCTTTTCACTAGCAGGGAGGATGCTGAGAGGTTTCTTTTCCTGGTGCTCTAGAGCTACAGAAGTCATTGGTTCATTAGTAACTAAGGAACAGAAGTGTTTACAGGAAAAGCTCTTAGAAGCTGGCAATAGACTTTTCTCTGAAAGAAAAGTTGTTTTGATCTGCTGTTTGTTTTTTTCTGAAGGGTGAGGGATTTGTTCAGAGTGATCCAACTGCTGATGAAGTATCTTGTAAAATATGACTTGGGAAGCATAATTAATGTTACACCATCTGATCAGTCAAGCAGCCCTACAGAAGGGACAGAGAATAATGACTTTACCTCAGAGGGTTTCTTAGTCTTGCATAATGTCAGATGACTACACTAAACTTGATACTGGGCAACATAATATGGGAAGAGAATGCGATAAATATGGAAATCTGGAGGATGTCAGCTGTCCTAAAGTATGATCTCATTTTATGATCTCTGGAAAAGGTATTGCTCAGGTATCTTTAATGATACTTCTTTTGTACTCTCTTTAGTAGGGACAGCACTGTAATTTTTTATGTACCTCCTCCTTTGACATAGCTTCAGTACTTAAAGGAGAGTAACTGGACCATCGGAGATGTTACCTATAATGGACTCAGATTCAGTCATTACACAGAAGTTGAACTAAGTAGTTACAAAATTGGGTTAAAACTCATCTATTTGGGGCAGTGAGGGAGGGAGTTCAAACAATAAAGCTTGCTCCCATACTAATGCATTTCCAGAATATCTTTGGGTTTTCAAGAAGCATTGTACTTGAAGGACTGATCCTCAACAGGATTGCTTTGTCATAGGGTGAGCAGTGGGGCCAAAGGACTCCATATTAACATGAAGGTCAGTGTTGGGTTTTTTGGTTGGGATTTTTCTTCTGCAACAGTTAAAAAAATGTAAATTCTTACGAAGTGGTGGAGCATTTGCAGTACTTTTTTACAAATTTATGGTAACTGTTGAGAAATTGGATCTTGACTTATGGGCTTAGGGAGGTAGCAATAGCATCCTGCCATTCATATGCTTTCATATTTGCTTCAAATTATAAGTGGAGAAAAGTGATGACAAATTGCAGGGGGAGATAAGTTTGTTCTGTGAACAACTAGCCCTGTTGCAGAGTTGTGCTGTGCTATAGCCTCTGTTTTTAAACTTCTACTCCCAGAGGTGCTGTTGTGGCAAGTGAAAGCATCTTCTAAGTTGGGAAAGTACTTTCAGGAAGGTGACTGTATTGAAGCCCCACAAAATTAATTTATTTAAGTTTGAAACCTGGAAATAATTCTTCTTTGGACAGGAGAAACCACATCCCAATAAATGCAAGTTGATATTGGATCACAGCAAAGCTTTCTGGGGTAGCAGTGCTGTGCTCTGCCTCATTTGGGCTGTGAACTGAGGACAAAACTGTCTTGTAAATTCAAGCTTATGTCTACACTTTGAACTGAATAAACCTGTTAGGTGGCCAGCTTAGCTTCCACTCTGTTAGCTTTTACTGATGCAGACCTATAGCTTATGCTGACATAACAGATGATTTAATATTAAAGATCCATATTATACAGGAAAGAACGTCAAGTCAGAATGAGCATAAAGATAGTAATGTGGAATTTTCACCTATCTTGGACTTAGTTGCTGTGCTGATCCTGAGCAGGATAACCTTGAACTAATGTGTCACATTGGTCTTTTCAAAGAGGGTGGTGAAGTTTGAAAGTAACTCAGTGCTCCTGAGATAAAAGGCAGTAAATGTAATCCTGTCATGAGGCAGATATGTTATCGTTACTATCCGAGGGAAGAATACCAAGGCTGTACCAAAGTGTGGTTGAATGCCAGGTTGCTTAGTGTTTGCTTTTGAAGACGAAGATTAGCATTTTGGAGGTCCCAGTGGTTGTAGCATTACATATGAGTCTTTAGGGGCAAGTTGAAGTCTTGCATATTATCCTGAAATGTTAAAAGCATGAAAAAGCTGTAATGTAAGTGTTCCCATTTAAAAACAGATGATCAAAGACTGAAGAAATACAAATGTAAGGAGGAATTTCTCATTCTGTTGCATGTAAGACCTTTTATACGGTTGTAGGAGAAGAGGGAAGAAGATGACTGTAGTAGTCATTAGCTGCTTCTGAAGCTCTGAGAATTCCACTCCAAGTGATGGTGTTTCGTGGTGCATTTTTTCTGATCTGAGCTCTCTGCAGGTTTATACTCTGTATGCCCAGATTTCACTGTATTAAAATAGTGCTCTTGTAGCATTGATCACCTTGTATCTGTGTGGATGCCATTTTTGCTGCAGCAGGAATAGTTTCAAAGATGTTGAAAAGTGATTAAAATGCTTCTTTTTACAGTAGGGTCTATGAAGACAAATGACAGCTACAGAAAGAGGCTTTCCTATAAAGGTGTTAAGGATTTGTAAGGAATTCTGTCTTCAGACTGTTGAATGAGCTAATTTATCACTAGAGATTAATTACACTTAATTATATACATACATTGAAAGGCTCACAGTCTCTGTGCTCTTGCCCATCTTAATTTTCTGCATCCATTTTATGCTCCTTAGGCTGCATCATTACTTACCTCATTAATGTCCTTCATCCATTCTTGCCTTCTGACTCTTGCACCTTAACTGGTCAGCCATGCTTCCATCCTCTCCTCCTCCACTATCATTCTGTGATATATTTTCACCATAGCAAAACTAGTCCTGTTTTTCCTCCCGTGGTTGAGTATAACCGGGGGGAGAAAGAGAGCCCCAAACCTAAAAAAACCTAAAAAAACAAACCCACAACTAAAATGCAAGGACCAGTGCTTTTAGCAATAAAAATATAGTCCTGAGTCTAATATAGCTATTTGAACTTTTGCAATTTGCTCCAAATTTTGGGTACTGGCCCAGGAATCTTGTCCCTGTATATGTGTGTTTAGTGCTTTGATGTTGCAGAAGGAATTAAATCATTTTTCAAGAAAATATAGTATCTCTTATTCAAATAACTGCTTACTTTGTAAATTTGTGGCACTGCTGATTCTTGTTCATGTGGGCCAAAATGTCTGGGAAATGGGCATTAGGATCTATTAAAATCAAATTTAGAGTCAATTAGTCTAATAACTAAATCTGGTGTTTAGCAGAACCACAGTAAACTGTTGCATAGAGAGAACAAATTATGTAGTCTTGGAATTTATATTTGATTGTCATATTGCAACAGACTATAGATAATAGAAAACTATTGTATTCGGTTTCTGTGGCAAGGTTTTGGTAGTGGGGGGGGCTACAGGGGTGGCTTCTGTGAGAAGCTGCTGGAAGCTTCCCCTTTGTCTGACAGAGCCAATGCCAGCCAGCTCTAAGATGGACCCACCGCCAGCCAAGGCCAAGCCAATCAACGATAGTAGTAACGCCTCTGTGATAACATTTTTAAGAAGGAAAAAAAGTTGTGGGACAGATTGGATCGGTGGCCGGGGAGTGAGAACATGTAAGAGAAACAACTCCGCAGACACCAAGGTCAGTGAAGAAGGAGGGGGAGGACAT
>JANZLQ010000078.1:2275433-2287911 GCA_026212715.1 Elanus axillaris | reverse complement strand
GCTGGACCTGTAGTTTGTGAACAGAGAAGGGCTTGTGGGTGATGTGGTGGTTGGAGACCATCTTGGGCACAGTGATGGTGAAATGATAGTTTTTGATTCTTGGAGAAGTAAGGAGTGGAGGTCAGCAGAACTGCTACCTTGGACTTCCAGAAGGCACTTTGGCCTGTTTAGGAGACTGGTTGACAGAGTCCCTTGGACGGCAGTCCTGAAGGGCAAAGGAATCCAGAAAGACTGGACATTCTTCAAGAAGGAAATCTTAAAAGCGCAGAAGCAGGCCGTCCTCGTGTGCCGAAAGACCAAATGGTGGGGAAGAAGACCAGCCTGGCGGAACAGAGAGCTTTGGCTGGAACTCAGGAAAAAAAGGAGAGTTTATGACCTTTGGAAGAAGGGGCAGACAACTCAGGAGGACTACAAGGATGTCATGAGGTTATGAGGGAGAAAATTAGCAGGGCCAAAGCCCAACTAGAACTTAATCTGCCTACTGCCATAGAAGACAATAAAAAAAATGTTTCTGTAAATACATTAGCAACAAAAGGAGGGCTAAGGAGAGTCTTCATCCTTTGGATGCATGGGGAAACATAGCGACAAAGGACGAGGAAAAGGCTGAGGTACTTAATGCCTTCTTTGCCTCAGTCTTTAATAGTAAGACCGAGTGTTCTCCAGGTACTCAGCCCCTGGAGCTGGAAGACAGGGACCAGGAACAGAATGAAGCTCTCATAATCCAAGGGGAAACGATTACCAACCTACTATACCACTTAGACACACACAAGTCTATGGGGCTGGATGGGATCCACCTAAGGGTACTGAAGAAGCAGGTGGAAGTGCTCACCAAGCCACTTTCAATCATTCAGCAGCAGTCCTGGCTAATTGGGGAGGTCCCAGTTGACTAGAGGTTAGCAAATGTGACGCCCATCTATAAGAAGGGCTGGAAGGAGGATCTCGGGACCTACGGGCCTGTCAGTCTGACCTCAGTGCCAGGGAAGGTTATGGAGCAGATTGAGTGCCACCACACAACACATCCAGGATAACCTGGTGATCAGGCCCAGTCAGCACAGGTTTATGAAAGGCAAGTCCTGCTTAACTAACCTGATCTCCTTCTATGACAAGGTGCTTAGTGGATGAGGGAAAGGCTGTAGGTGGTGTTTACATGGACTTTAGTAAAGCCTTGACACCATTTCCAACAGCATCCTCCTGGAGAAACTGGCTGCTCATGGCTTGGACCGGTGTGCTATTCACTGGGTAAAAAACTGGCTGAATGGCCAGGCCCCAAGAGCTGTGGTGAATGGAGTTAAAGCCAGTCGGCGGCTTTCCACAAGTGGTGTTCCCCAGGGCTCAGTACTGGGGCCAGTTCTGTTTAATTTATCAATGATCTGGACAAGGGGATCAAGGACAGCCTCAGTAAGTTTGCAGACAACACTAAGTTGGGTGGGAATGCAGATCTGCTTGAGGGCAGAAAGGCTCTACAGAGGGATCTGGACAGGCTGGATTGATTGGCCAAGGCCAACTGTATGAGGTTCAACAATGCCAAGGGCTGGGTCCTGCACTTGTGTCACAGTAACCCCATGCAACCCTACAGGCTTGGGGAAGAGCAGCTGGAAAGCTGCCCACTGGAAAAGGACCTGGAGATGTTGGTCAACAGATGCCTGAATGTGAACCAGCAATGTGCCCAGGTGGCCAAGAAGGCCAACGGCATCCTGGCCTGCATCAGAAATAGTGTGGCCAGCAGGACTAGAGGAGTGATCATCCCCCTGTACTCAGCACTGGTGAGGCTGCACCTCAAATACTGTGTTCAGTTTTGGGCCCCTCACTTCAGGAAAGACACTGAGGTGCTGGAGCAGGTCCAAAGAAGGGCAATGAAGCCGGTGAAGGGTCTAGAGAACAAGTCCTGTGAGGAGCGGCTGATGGAACTGGGGTTGTTGAGCCAAGAAGGTCAGGGGAGACCTTATCGTTCTCTACAACTGCCTGAAAGGAGGTTGTAGCAAGGTTGGCTACTTCTGCCAAGTTGCAAGCAATAGGACAAGAGGAAATGACCTCAGGTTGCGACAGGGGAGGTTCAGGTTGGATATTAGGAAAAATTTCTTCACCAAAAGGGTTGTCAAGCATGGGAACAGGCTGCCCAGGGAAGTATTTGAGTCACCATCCTTGGAGGTATTTAAAAGACATGTAGATCTGGCACTCGGGGACACAGTTCACTGGTGGACTTGGCAGTGCTGGGTTTACATTTGGACTCAATGATCTTAAAGGTTTTTTCCAACCTAAACAATTCTATGACTCTATAAATACTCTTTTCCTATTCTTAGCTATTAAACTAGGGATAACAATTGAGTTGATTTCATAATTGCAAAGAACCAGACACCGGTAGCAGTCTAGACAACCAGGTGTAATACAAACATACTTTCTACAAACACAGCTTAATTATGGTAGAACATACACAAATCCCATGTGAACAAGTTGAGTTTGTTTATAAATTCAGCAAATGAACACCTTTGTCAGCTTACCCAAGACAGACACAGGATGTCTTTATTTTTCTACTCTAGCAGATTTCATCACACTAGACCACCAGATTCTTCTGGCCCATATTCCTGTGTTCACAACAGGTGTTAGAATCTACTCACACACTGTCACTATTCCACCACCTGGAAATAACCCCACTTTACCTAAATAACAAGTTAAAAATCCAGTCTTCCAAAAGAAATCCACCCCTTCTAACTCCTAACAGTTTTTAAATGTATATTCTGCTCCAATGCCCAGAGAGATAGTCTTCCTTCTCAGACTCATAATCATTCAGGTAAGTCCTCCTATTAACCCCATCATCTAGGCCACACTGCAATCATAGATATTAATACTTGGTTATTTTATGTACTATGGTTTGCTTGTAGTCACTGTGCAGACAGCTCTAATGACTACAAAGATACAAAAATAATTTATAAAAATGCAGTTTAAAGGAAGTTGCACCAAATTTGTGCATCAGCTCGTTTTTCAGGGTGGCAAAAAAAAGCTAGGTAAGATGTGTGTTTTACTTATTTAAGCTCAATTCACATCTTCAGCTCAATTCACATCTTCCTCTGAAGCTGTAATCATCTTTTGTACAAAAGACTCTGTGGGGGCCCTAACTCTATTGAACAGATTGCCAAGACCATGAAGAACATGAGAAAAGATGATCTGTTTATCACTGCAGGAAAACTTGACTTCTAATTGCAGTAAAATTTCCATTTTTACTTATTATATGTGAAAAACATTTGTGCTGAAACACTCAGACAACGTATTATTGCTTACAAAATGGATATGCTTGTATATTCAAACTTTCTTATAAATACTGAATGAGAAGGTTTTGAGTACAAGCCATATTCTCTTTTCCTAGATAACAACATACAAACCGGAACCCATGCATGAAAATGACTGCTATCATATGAATATTCTTCTCTTGGTTTGTAAAATGAATCCTTCATGAAAATACTGCATGCAAAGAATGACAAATTTGATTTATCTGAACAAAAAAACAGTTGGCTGTGACATGCATCTATTTTTGACCGCACAATCCATCTTTCTAATGGAAAGTGGTGAAGGGAAACAGTAAAATAAAAAAGTCTATACTTCTGACCACATGACTGTAATCTTCCTAGTATTTATGAGCCAAAAATATCTATTATGCATTGTAAGGGAAGTCCGAAAAACAGGTGTCCCCCAGCACTAAGCAGTTATTTCCACAGGTGACAGTCTTAATAGAGCAATACAGATAAAACAAATAAGCTGAAAGGGCCAGATACCTATACATCTCATATACAGCCCATTCCCAAAGGAATGTTTCTACAAAGCTCTTCAAAAATGCTTTCAGACTGTCACAGTCCAAAACAGTGCAGATCCATCCCTTCCCCTTTAGTGTATCTAAATTAAGGTCTGGAAGCCATTTTGAATAGATCAGCTTGATGGCCTGGGAAGTACCACCTGGAAACACCACCCTCCTCCTTCCTTCCCTTTTTTAATAATGTGCACAGCCGAATTAGAGCAGTCTCTCGAAGGTATACTGTCTTCATTTTCCTTTCTAAAGGAATTTAAACAGTTTTCATTTATTACTGCTAAGTCTCTTTTACCCATTGCATTGTCCTATGCTGCTGAATGAGACTGCTTTGTACTTGTTTTCCTACTTCACAGTATAGCTTTATAAAAAGAGAAAAACTACTAAGAAAATCCAGTGTCAAATGTTCCCTAATGCCAAAGGCACAATTGCATATTAGTGTGTGGTTGTATGAGACATCACAAAGTCATTTATAAAAATTATGAGAAAAGCTTATTTTTGGTTTGTGAATGAACAGCTCTCCCATCAAGTTAGAAAACTCTGAAGCAATTCTGCTATTAAAAGATTTACAGCAAAAATGATTTTTTTTTTGTTTAAATACAGTCTTGGAAGCATATATTTTTTAAATATTTATCTTGTACAAGTAAGATTTTACTATACTGCTGAAACAAATCTAGAACTCTCACTTGAAAACAGAAATAGCCATTTTTAACTGAGAAAGACTTTGTACATTCAAAACAAATCTGCATTTATGAAGAAAATACAAATTTTAGCCACTGATGCCACAAATATTTATGCCTATATTTCACTTCCAGGTCCAGGAGGATGGCATGTGAACAACCCCGTTTATTTAAGCATTAGCAATAAAGGTGATTCTTTGTATCAGGTTGTGTCTTGGAAAGGTCTCATGAAAAATCTTGCCAATAATATCACTTTAAAAAGAGAATGAGCACTTGAAACTTTATTCTGAATTTGGCATTGTAGTACATATGGGAAAACTGCACTCTGACAATTTTAAAACAATGACTACTCAAACAAGAAGCTCCCCTCCTCTTGTTGTAGCTACTTCACTCTAGATGCAAGGAATATAACAGTAGGTACTCAGCCCATTTTGTTTCCCTAGCATTGTTTACTATTAATTCAGAAATTAAGAGTTAAAAATTTCTATGTGAAAGCAGTAAAGGATGGATGACAAAATGAAATAAAAAAATAACAGACATGAGGAGAAAGTAGAAAATTTGAAAATTAGGAAGAAGGCAATTCTAATTTAGAGAAAGCATTTGGAACCTGCAGATATATGACCAAATCCACACACCTAGAGCACAGCAGATATATGCATCATCCAGACGTTTGAAAGAATATTTCTAGTTTCATGCACATTATAACTTGGTAGCATTACCTTTGTCCAGTCTTGTAGCATCTGCTAGCTTTTTTTGAGCCTTCCCTTTCAATTGCTGGAGAGGAATTGAAGCTAGTGCTTTCTGCTGAATAGAAGGGTTCTCATACATCAACACAAGATGCTCAAATTTTGTCTGAAGTGTTTTCAAGATATTTGCAGCCTGCAAAAGGATTTTCAGTCAAAAGATGATTTATGACGCCTTAAACCAGAAGAACCAAGCTCTCCTATTTTAGCTTGTCAATCACAATTCTATACTTACTACATTATATATTTCTTTGTAGGTGAAATTTTTATTGATATCTTTACAAATAAACATTGCAGACACCACCCAAACTGTAAAGCCAGCCTCATAATCTTTGAGCATTCTGAATAGTGTCCTAAGTAAAAAGCATATTGATTCAGGGAGAAGAGAAAAGACAACTCTGATAGCAAAGTTGTTGACTTACTTCCGCCCCTACTTCTTTTGGACACCTTTTACCTGAAATCCACAAAAGAACCTGTAATTCATTGAATTTCCTGGACACTGCTGCACCAGTTTGCAGAACTCTATTATTGATGAACACTGCTTTTCTATTTCTTATTCATAAATGCTGCTTGTCTATTTCTACTTCCTTCTCTCATAGATAGCTCTGATACAGATTTGAACACATAGCCCTGTGACCATATACTGAACAGTGTTATTTCACTAGAAATCAAATGTAAGAACTAGGCTTCTTCACTCAGTTATCTTAAGTGTCACTTAGTGGAAACTACATGTTGTACCCAATAAGGTACACCCTTATCTACTAAAATAAATAGCTATAGTTAACAGTAGTGGAGTTAGTAGCTCAGCAAACTACTTCCATTTTAAGGGGGACAACACAAAGTGAAATGGGATTTTAAAATTAAAAGTCTGGCATATTTTGGGGGGAAGCCTGTGGTACTGCTAAACTACCTTTTCTCTAATGCTAGACCATGCTTCAGTCTTTAGCCTTATTAACTACCATGTTTGTTTCATCAAAAATCTATATTTTCCTGAGATGCTAGCAGCAAATGCAACATAATTAAACAGATGTGAGAACTCTTCAGGAGATAACTTCTTTCAAAGGAGCATTTAAATTAGGAGCAATCATTTTGATGCTGGACAGTACTATAGGACCAGTCCTTACTTTTCATAACTGCTGAAATGGGACAGAACTGGTTTTGCTCTTCCTGGAGCTCATCAGCTGTAGGTAACTGGTTTAACATCATAAACCCAATTGTGTTCAGATTCACTTTAACGCAAGTTGAAAGAACTTAAATAAGGGAAGTTAGGGACTGCCAATGGCTTATAGATATTCATGTTCTGTCGGCTTCCAGAAAGAGTGTTCAGAGATAGTGCTCAGCACAGCAGAAACTCTCCCAGATTCTTTGACAATTCATTTTTCCCACTGCCAAATACCATCAGTGTTACAGTAGTGCTTAACTGTTTTCATGGAAGACACTGTATACCAATGAAGTCTTATGCAAACATCTAGATGTGTGGTGAACCTCACTGCAAATGTAACTTTGGCTACCTCTTTCCTCCTATAATCATTATGTCATCCAGGAAGGGATCAGAATGCATCCACCATAATAATGTCTAGCCAGAGCTTTCCTTTCTCCGAGTCTCAAGGATGCCTTATGATAAGAAATGCAGAAGAACCACAGATGAGGTAAAATAATGATGAGTTGGGTCCCTAGTACAGTGCCATTTAGGAATATTCCTGTGCTGTCTCAAGTAATCCATTTTTCCCTGTGCTTACTAGGACTCCCATGAACCACAGGTTTAACACATAGGCAAGACATAAAAATGCTTGCACTACAAAACCCACTCTGAATCTCCCTGACATCTGACAGCAATGCATACAACAATTTGCAGTATACTCACCGAAAAACAAAACACCTACTGCTGTGCAAGTAAAATGGCCAAGTCATAGCCCGAAGATATTTTATGTACTTATTTCCAGACTATACAGACAAAATTCAATGGCTCAGAGAGCGATCAGTCTAATTCCCTGAAAAGATCAGCTGAAATAAAGCATTCTAATAGAGTGCCAACACTGCATTAGCAATGTCTCTAAATTGTAGTAAATTTGGTCCCACCACCTATGTTGAATCTCAAGAAGCATGGAAAAATAATAGTTGCAGAGAACTGCATTCACAAGTCTAATGGCTAGCATAGGACAGCCCAGAATAACTAACTATAAATGAGAAGGATTAACCTCAGAATACATCAAGTGTCAACTTGAAATCTGCAACATTTTTCTCATTCAAGATCAACACAACTTTTAAAGCATCCAGTACTGACCAGTACTGCAGCAAGTCACTCTAGAGGTTTCCTATTTCACTTCCAACCACCACTGCAGAAGTGGCTGAAACGGTAAAACCCAAGAAGCAGACAGAAAAAAAATATTTTTTTTTCCAAATAAACCCAGCCAGTATATTTTAAAGGCAACTACTGGCATACTAACATCATTAAATTAAATGGCTCAATATTCAAATGCCTACAACAGCTCCTTTTCCAATGGACATTATGGGTGATGATAGGTCACTAAGTGCTCTCTTTCCCCAAAAGCCATCACTTCAATCTATGCTTTGCCATTTATCTTCCACTGATCTTGAGCAGGTATTGGGAAAAAATATTATGTCATAGTTCAGCATCCAACAATATACTGATAATATCATTTAAAAGAGACAAACTCTACTTAGGGATGTATGAGAAGAAAGCTTTTGGAAGGCTTGATTTTATACCAACTATTAAGACCAAAGTGACACTGGTTCTAGGGGGAAAAACTCTTCAGAAAATAAACCAAAGCATCCTTCAAACCTTCTATCAAAAGGTATAACTTCCTTTTGCAAAGTTGTATGAGGTGTTAAGAGTCCTCTCCCATCAGGCCAGGTAATGTCAGGTGAAAGGACTCTGACTCTGTCTTGATAGGGAACTTCACCTTAACCTCTTGGACACAGGAAACACAGCCCACGTAACTACATATTTGCCCTTGCCTGGCTAAATTCCTGTATCTCACAGCAGTCATGTGAAAAAAGAAAGCCCTCACAGGCTACACAGAGGTCATAATGCATGAACTGAGACAACAATTATAAACATTACAGTTGTGCTCCTATTCTTTTGCTGGCTCTCAAATACCAAACACAGTATACAGTCCTAGTCTTAGCTTCCCTCACAATTTTGTTCCTCCACCTTGTTGTTCCCTTCCAATATAAATCAGCTTTTTTTCCCCAACACCCTGATCAATAAAACATTTATGGACATCTTCAACAAAATCTCTTGCTAATATTCTATTTATGGCACGTTTCATGTTGAAGTTGCATAGAGATTGAAGAAAACACTCAAAAACTTCAGAAACAATTGGGAAGAAAAAACAACAACAACAAAAAATTCCTCTAGTCCAACCTCCTGCTCCAAGCAGGGTTAGCTATGAGGTCAGACCAAGTCACTCTGGACTTTATCCAGTCAGGTCTTGAAAACGCCCACATTGAAGACTACACAGACTCTCTAAGCAACCCGTCCCAACAGTTAACTCTTCTTCAACCTTTATATTCAAGATTAGTGTGCCTACAAAAGTTTTCAGGTTATAATTACCATTTCAGGAGATTGTACAAGTGATGTTTCTGGTTGCTGACAGGCAGGAGCAAGAACAGAGTCAGCAGGTCTTGAAGGCTGATGTGCAACTGTCTCAGTGCTGGTCACAGTTTCAGAGGATCCTGATCTGTGGATTTCATTCGACTCATTCAGTTTGCTATTCCTCTCTCCAGCAATTAAGTCTCTGATTTTACATAGCTGCTCAATCGAAGCTTCCTTAGGGAAAACCAGGTGAGTTTCTCCCTGAAATTTAGACAAATTAATTCAGCAGTTAATGCAGGTCTAAGCTAGTCAGCAGTCTGTTATCTACTGCTAACAGCTATCTCATTTACTAGAAGTTAGCACACTAAGGCTTGGCATGATTCAGCCTTCAGATTAGGTCCCTTACAGCGGAAGCTATTAGATCAAGCACCTACAGTCACTCTAGAGAAAAAGGGCTCATAATAACATGCTTTTATTAGCAACTTATTTTGTAGAGCCACACATGGACAACGCAATTATGGTTGGGCAGAGAAAGCAACAACAACAGAAATGAACAACAAATGCTCAGTTCTCACAGCATAGCAGTGAAAGCTAGGCAACACAGGAGGATACCCAGTGTCAGAGGAAGAAGCCCCTAGAATGGCATCTGCTGGTAATTCTCTTCTATACTGATATCTTTAACGTTGTGTGAGTTTTCAGATGGGAAATATTCTTATTTAGACCTGTAACCAGCTTGATTTCCAGGTTCCTATTTTTGATTGTAACATGATTGCTAGTAGCATAACAGAAGATCAGTAATTATGACAGAAGCAAAGTATCAGCGCACTTGAAGAAACAGGTTACCAAAAACATGAATATCCTGAAAAATTCATAGTTTAAGAGTTTCAGTTTCTACTGCTGCAGCACTTCTATTTATTAAACAGAGTAATTTGTTTATCTACAGTAACCTTAGGTCACCTATCCTTGCAGAAGCAGTGCTTCACTTGAACACTTACAATCACCACGAAACTAAATGGAATGTATCAACCTAGCAGTGTCCTCATTTTTTAATTGAAAAAGTTGGCTTACCAAGCAGAGACAAAAGGAACAATTTTAGTTATCGCAGTTGAAGAGAAGTTTGTGAGCTCCAGCCTCAGCTGACACAATAACCATAAGACTGAGCCAAGACTGACGGAAGTGGGAGTAGCTCTTTATAACATGTTTAAAATGACTATGTTATTACTGCTTGAGTGCTTCACTAGCTACCTTGACTACCTCTTGGCCAAAACACATCATTAGAAGTCATCTCCTGAGCACCAGCATGAGAATAAATCCACAGAACATTTCTCCCTCTGCAGTCACCATTTATTTCAGCACACTTCTTTTAAAATCAGAACAACTACACTAAGTAACCTCAACAGAAGAGAAGGCAGAGGTCTCATTACAGCTGGACCTAAATAATACGATGTACGTACCCATACAGAAGTGTGGCATCAAACAGACAAATTAAAGCAAAGCTAGAGCAAGAGCTTTGCACCATTAAACCAGAGCTGTTTTTTCACCCCAGCTCTCCTGTAATTTCAAAGGCTGCTTCTAGCTTAACAAGCTTTGGCAGTTTAAGTTCCACCAAGACAGGGACCATTCCAGGACATAAAGCAATCTTCAAAATACATCTTTTTGACTGCAACAGAATCAAGATTCACTCAAGACTATTTTGGGACAAGTTTCATAACTTAAATGGGTAAAAGTCCCACCCTCCCACTACTTCAATAGTCTGTTGCCCTCCACCGCTGTCATGACAAGACTAGTACTTGTACAGCTGCAGTGTGAATTGGCTGAAAATTACTTCGTTTTGGGGGGGGGCAGGGAGGGGAGTTAATTTTTAATCAGATCAGCTTACCTTATCTAGCGGACTATGGGGCCACATAAGCCCTAATGACAGTAAGAACAAGCAGCAGAAGAGCAGGACTTTATTTTTCACCCCTTCCAAATGACGGTTTCAATGCACAGATTTACAATATGGAAACTCTTGTCTGATGGTGCAGTCTGACATCCACCTAATAGTGGGCTGCTACTCAGAGAAGGGGGTTTCACCCCATTTCCCACCATCTCCTTTGTGCCAGCATAGATATGTATCCGACCATTAAGCAAATTAGCAGTGCACCTGAACAGCAGAAAGTCAGTCTTATCACAGATCAGGTTAGCTTTAGCTCCACCAGATTTCTGAATTAGCCTCATCTAAAATTTCCTGTTGGCTCACTGCAGGTATCTGCAACCCAGGATTGAAAGAAAACAGCAATTGGCTTAAAGTCCAGTGCCTTGCAACAGGGAAAACAGAAAAAAAATATCCAATTTTAAATTTTACTATGTAAACTGATGAAGACACCAGAAATCACTAAATTATACTCACCTCTTGAAACCCCATCTCAAATAAACATTCAACGGCTCCTCTGACAGGCACCAGCCTCGTGGAAAATGCTGGATTTCCAATCCGAATTAATCTATATTTTTCTTCATAAGGATTCCTGAAGAAATTGGAAATTTTAATTATGATTGTAAGTTAAGTGAACACTTAAAAGCTAGATAACTGTACTAAGCAGCATTAGTCATTCATCGGAGATTTTTTAAAAGTTTAGTTTCATACACACCATGTAGGTAGAATGTGAAATCCACCTAGAACTTTGACTCAATTCTTGTCCTTCTGCATTCAACTCTGAGAATTACAAAGTGGTTCTAAATTTTAGTTTGCAACTTAAGTCCATAAATACATGCTTTGTAGTCCTAGCCAGCAGGGCTTAATCTGCAGTGACACTTATAGACAGCTTCACATCCCCCTCCACCTGGCAGCACTCTAATTGAACTCGTCAGCTGGAAGCCAGATGGTTTTACGCCCACTACGGAAACTATGCTAAACTTCCTGGTACATGGATGAAACTACTGTTGTCTCTTTACCTCTTGAAGGGCTACCTCTCAGTTCTGCCTTGCTCCTTTCTTTAGAAGGCGTCAGCCCAGGACCTGCTGTTCTCTGTCACACATCACAGTTTTTGCAAGTGGTTGACAAAGCAGATATAGACAGGGAGGAGCTGCTCACACATCTTGAGTTGCCTGAAGACATCAAGGTCAATCATACATACTGGTGTGTGTATGTATACCCTACAGAGACGCCCGGCAAAAAATTCAGCTATAATTAACTCTCGATACCGATCTTACCGAGTCAGAAGAGAAAGGCAACAGAAAATTCAAGTTACTATTTTAGCATTGCTTGTTATGCATCCACTAATTTTCAGCTGCTTAAATGCTTGCAGAATCGGGGCCAATGCAGGGTTTTATGTTTAACACATAAAAAAACAGGCCCTCGGAACAAACCAACCGGCAATAAAGAAAGAAATAAAAACCCAAGCCAG
The DNA here is from genome assembly GCA_026212715.1 of Elanus axillaris. Taxonomy (NCBI): domain Eukaryota; kingdom Metazoa; phylum Chordata; class Aves; order Accipitriformes; family Accipitridae; genus Elanus; species Elanus axillaris. Next base: position 2,275,750 of record JANZLQ010000078.1, on the reverse strand, counting down.
TACACACTTACATAAGAAGTAATCTTACTTTTAAATAACGACAGAAAGAAGCGAGATGTTTGTCAACTTCGCTATTACATAACGGAACTGAATCATACGGCTCGTCTTTGAGGTGGTCCGCCTGTAAGCCCAGAAATAAACTGCTGCCTGCCAGGGTTTTGTGATAAATTGCTTCTGAGGCCGCACTACCGACCCGACAGGCCCTACCCAGCTCACAAGCAGACTCCGTTTTCTTAAGGACGTGCCACGCCGCTGCCCGCCCTGCCCACGGACCCCTTCGGCACCCACGCACACTCCAGACCAGCGAGTCACGGCCG
>JANZLQ010000078.1:2260249-2273404 GCA_026212715.1 Elanus axillaris | reverse complement strand
ATAGAATACGTATATAAACTGAGTTATTTGGGCAATAAAGTGACATCTGCTTGATCATATTGGTTGTGTGCAGTGTCTGTTACGTCCGTGTCAACGAGGTGCCACTGTCTTAAAGTAATAACTTAATTGTTCTTACGTGTCATCTCAGGCATAGCTAGCAGCTTGATCTCAGTTCAGATCATGCACTACATCTGCAAGCAGCAGCCACAGCAAATAGTTTATTTTTGTGTATTGGTGCTGTTGGCATATTTGTACATGTTCTTTCAAGACACTCATGTAAAGTTAGTGATCAACCTGGCTTTGTTCACCTGTCTTCTCTACCAGCATTTCAGCACCCATGTGGAAGAGCACACTTTCATAGAACCATAGAATCATTTGGGCTGGAAAAAACCTTTAAGATCATTGAGTCCAACAGTTAATCTAGCACTGCCAAGGCCACCACTAAACCATGTCCCTAAGCACTACATCTGTATGTCTTTTAAATACCTCCAGGGATGGTGACTCAACCACTTCCCTGGGCAGCCCATTCCAATGCTTGACAGCCCCTTCAATAAAGAATTTTTTCCTAATATCCAACCTAAACCTCCCCTGCCACAACCTGAGGCCATTTCCTCTCATCCTATCTGCAGCCACCTGACAGAAGAGACCAGCCCCCACCTCACTAAAACCCCCTTTCAGGTAGTTGTAGAGAGCTATGAGGTCTCTCCTCAGCCTTCTTTTCTCCAGACTAAACAACCCCAGTTCTGTCAGCCGCTCCTCACAGGACTTGTTCTCTAGACCCTTCACCAGCTTTGTTGCCCTTCTCTGGACCTGCTCCAGCACCTCAGTGTCTTTCCTTAAGTGAGGGGCCCAAAACTGAACACAGTATTTGAGGTACGGCCTCACCAGTGCTGAGTACAGGGGGATGATCACTTCTCTAGTCCTGCTGGCCACACCATTTCTGATACAGGCCAGGATGTTGTTGGCCTTCTTGGCCACCTGGGCACATTGCTGGTTCACATTCAGGCATCTGTTGACCAACACCCCCAGGTCCTCCTTGTCTGCCAGGAATATGACAGCAAAGTTGGCAGCTGGTTAAGGATGGGTATCTGACAGCAGAAGAGGGATCAGATGAGGACTGGGAATAGCACAAGGGAACAAAGCATTGGCAGGAAAACTGCGCTACGGAATTAGTTGTGGTGGAACACAAAACGGACCTGGAAGAGACTGCAAGGTCCTGAAGAGCTCCTCATGCAGGTGTGTTTCAGGGCCTTGAATTCCATGGTTATGCACTGCTTACCGCCGGAGTTTTCACAGTTCCTACCAGCTCAGTGCTGCAATGTGCTGCATTCAACGTGCTGCAATGCGCTGCACGTATGCAGCATTCAGGAAACCGATGGGAAACGACACGGTTTCCCTCACGACCGTAGCGTCACCCTCTCGCGTATTATTCCACTAAGACCGTGGGTTCGCTTGGGGGTTTTTAGTCTTTTCTACTCTTCTTTTGCATGTTTTAAATGCGTGAGCTGGGCGAGCGGGGGGGGGGGGAGGTGGGAGTGATTTCCTTGCCTTTTCCAGGCCTCAGGGCTACTTGCGCTGGCGACCTCTGCCCTGGACCGGGCCGCCACCCCCACCGCCCTCCTCTGCTCGCCGGGAGCAGGAAGCGCTGCCGGGCCGCGCAGTCCACCGCCGAGTTACCGATTCGCTCGCGTGGCTCCTTACCAATCGTGACATCGGGGATCGGCTACAAAGCCGTATCACCTCATCCTCCCCGTCTTCCCCCGTCTCTGGAGTGGTGCGGCCCCGCGCCGTCGGAAAGGGAGAGGCAGGCAGAGCCAACCACCGCGGAGCGGGGGTAGAGGGATCGCTGAGGGCTAGGACGGAGGGAGGCGGGGGCTCGCGGGAGAGGCTGCCCCTAGCGGAGCCGGGCGGGCGGTAATGGCGGGGCCGGAAGCTGCGGTGGTGCAGGTGGGCTCCGTGGCGTCAGGGTTTAGCTCCTGGTTTAAATGTTAAAAGCAGTGAATGCCCTTCAAACACCTGGTGACGTCCGAGAGCTCTTGTTCCCGGGGAGGAATTACACCCCCCCAACGTTCCCCCGCTTGTTTTTCTCTTCGGAGTGCACAGTAGGTAAGGTGGCATTGCTTGGGTTAGACAAGGGCCCCTAATTATTTTAGGCCGGTTTACTGCATTTGATTAAAAGCTGTATGTGGCTGTTAGGCACGTGCTGCTTTAAAGACCTCTGCAATTATATTATATATATTGCCCTTCTTTATAAAATCCAAGCTAACTGGCTTAAGAAATTAAAAAGACAAATCTGGGTCAGGATTTAACGCAGTCTCCTTTAAAAAAACCCCATCTGCATTAGTAAGTGCTATTTTTAGCTTTTTATTTTTTAATATCACCGCTGCGTACTTGTGCTGCCACGGGAAGGAGCGGGTCCATGTGTTTGAGCAGGAGCGCGTGTTCCTGGCGGCCCCGTACGGTCCCTGTACAGCTCCCTGAGCCTTACCAAAGGCTTGGCGATCCGCCGGTGCCCTTTTTGTGAGGCGAAAAGCAGGGCACTGGTTGAAGCCTGTGTCGTCGGTGTTGACGGAACTGTGCTGCAGCCTCGGCCCTGCGCCGGTGTGCCGGATGCGCGTGGTCAGACCAGCTCCCAACCTGGCAGTGGCTGAGGTGAGGCGAGGCAGAGGGGCACTGGTACAGTTAACTGCTTGGCATGGTCCTCTTGTCCCGCCTGAAGCATTTGTGCCCAGCAGCAGCCTTCCGCCATCACTTGACATACCTCATGATACTTGGGGTCTGGCGGTGTTACCTCCAAGGGAGGCGGTGTTGCGGTACATCTTGCTCAGATGCACTTTAGGTACTGTCCTCTGAGAGTTGAAACACCCCAAGGCTGCTAAAGGGTAGGTGGAGGTAGAAGGATGTGGAGCCTTGTCCAAGATATGTAATTGCCTTGCTGCCAGAACCAGGAAGAGTTTCTTGGACTCCTTCTCTTCTGAGTTTTTTAGACCATTCTGCCTGACTTAAAGGTCGAGATGATGACATCCTTAACATGATAATGGTAAGATGTACACTTTCAGGTGAACGCACACTTTCTCCCTTAGAAGAATGAAGCTGTTAATGCTCGTTGTTGATATCTCCAGCCACCTGGTAGTTAAAGCCATGAGGGGAGTTTTGCAGCAAAACCAGAGTCCCTTAGAACTAGAGAGTCCCTCGCAGTCCACAGTGGTGCAAACTCATATCCATTAGCAGCTTAAGCTAGAAGAGCCCACTAGAGGCATTCACAAAGTGAATGTGTTTCTATGCCCTAATGCATACTATGTCTGCAATAACACATACTATTCCTGATTACAAACACAGAAAATTGCAGGGTTGAAAAAAGGCTTTAATGTAAAAAGCAGATTATTAATTTAGCGTACTTGGAATGTTTTTCACGTTGGCAGCTTTACTGTTGTTGTTTGTGTCTTTCTCCACCCCCTCACCCCCCTCCTCTTAGTTACAGGAATGTGCTTGAAGTGATTGATTTCCACCATGTTCTCACAGTGCTCGTGGGATCTATTAATGATGGCAAATCTTCATCTCCGGAGTTTCAGTTTAAATCTGCATTTACGAAACCACAGAAGAGCTTTCAGCAAGTCACTGCCTGCATGTAAAAGGAAAGTAGTTGTTACAGGTATTGGCTTAGTGTCCCCTCTTGGTGTGGGGACTCAGTTTGTGTGGAAGCGCCTTCTCCAAGGAGACAGTGGGATTGCATCGCTAGATGGGGAAGAATATACAGGTGTCCCATGTAAAGTGGCTGCTTGTGTGCCAAGGGGAAACGAGGAGGGTCAGTTCAGTGAAGAAAGCTTTGTGTCAAAGTCAGAGATCAAATCCATGAGTTCTGCCACTGTCATGGCCATCGGTGCAGCAGAGCTAGCAATGAAGGACTCTGGCTGGACTCCCCAGTCTGAACAGGATCGCTTAAGTGCCGGTGTGGCAATTGGGATGGGAATGGTTCCACTGGAAGAGATTTCTGATACAGCTGCTTTATTTAAAACAAAGGGTTATAACAAGGTCAGCCCGTTCTTTGTCCCGAAGATTTTAGTCAATATGGCAGCAGGCCAGATCAGCATTAAATACCAACTGAAAGGGCCGAATCACGCTGTCTCAACTGCTTGTACCACAGGCGCACATGCTGTTGGAGACTCCTTTAGATTTATTGCCGCTGGTGATGCTGATGTCATGTTGGCTGGAGGGACTGAGGCTTGCATTAGTCCTTTGTCCTTGGCTGGATTTGCAAGAGCTCGGGCCCTCAGCACGAGTTTTAACTCAAGCCCTAAAATGGCATGTCGACCATTTGATTCACAGAGAGAAGGGTTTGTGATGGGAGAGGGTGCTGCTGTGCTGGTCTTGGAAGAGTATGGACACGCCGTAGAAAGAGGTGCTAGGATCTATGCAGAAATTTTAGGTTACGGACTGTCTGGTGATGCTTGCCACATAACAGCACCTAATCCAGAGGGAGATGGTGCATTCAGGTAAGAACTATATGTTGGTTATGATGGCTACTTCATATGCTAATTATAGTGGGAATATGTATTTCTGTTACTGTATGCTTTTCCTAGAGAAATTCAGTTCAATCTTGAATTAATATTCCAAAGGCCTGAAAACTTAATCTGAAAAATGAAAGAGCTTCTGGTAAGGTTTTGCCCCAATTTTATTTTATTTTTTTTAGTACTGAGGTTAAGGCCAGTTCTTGCTAGAATCAGCCTTTTTTGCATAGAGTTGTGAAAACTTTCTGTATGTGAAAATATTTTTGCGTTTGGTGCCTACAGCTGTTCACACAAATAAGTCTCAATGGAAACTGCTTTTTTAAGATTTTTGTGGTATGATAGAACCTTTTCACATTCTCCTTCACCCTTTGTCCATAGAAAAGAGGGACCCCACTGCAAAAGCAGGTCATGTCATTTGTTGTGGTCTGAAAGGGAAATAGCATTCCTAAAGAAATCCCAAGTGATAAAAGCTGTAGAGCACTTGGAGGATCTGGTTTGTTAGAATAATTATTGTACATGTAATTAGCATTAATTGTGGCTATTCTTATTTAGAAAAGACTTCAGCTCTTCATAGGGGAAGTATTTAAATCAAATGCCGGTGCTACAATCATGTTTAAATACTTCATTCTGATACAGCTAGGAGTGTTGGTGGAGGGACGTAGTGGAAATCCACTTTAGTAATGTTTAATGAGATGGTAAAGCTTCATCATTGTTAATCTCATCAAAACCAGTTCACAAGTAGATTATGTTAATCTAATCTTTATCATTGACCTAATTAAATTGTCAGCTAAATTATATGTGTAAGTATATGTACTGTTTGTGAGCCTTGTGTAGGCTGAATACTATTGCTGACATTGGCGTCTTTAGTAAAGATTTAGTTTGCATTATTCTGAATGTATGTGAATATTTAATAACAAAATTCAATATATCACTGCACAAATAGATCAAACTTCTGCGTTGTATTGTAAAGCTGTGTTTGCATCTTTATTGGATTATCAGATTTTTCAAGAAGTGTAATATATCAGATTTCCCTTCTATGCTATTGGACTCGTATTTAATTGTTTTGCAGGCTTAGGTGTGAGTTGAGTAATCAAGAGTGTCTTATCTCAGATTTTCAGACTTGTTTACCCTTGAGATGATATGGCAATATATTGTAACAGAATTTTTGTATATTTTATGATTGCAGTAGCATATAAATTAAATTCACAGTGGGAAGTAGTTGAAAGTTAATCTTTGTATCTCCAGAATGTTGAGCCTTTCCACCCCTGAGATGAGATAATACATTTTAATACAGTCTTCAAACCAATATTTCGTTACTGCAGTGGTGTATGGATTAAATCTGAAATGTATACGCTTCTCTTACTTTTCTGTAGGGATTTTATTTGCCATGTCAAAAAAATTCAGGGCAATATATTTTTTGTCGTCTTCTAATAACTACTTCAGTTGGAGACTAATACATATGTTGGAATAAACCTGCAGGAAAGGAGAGGCAAAGACAGGCTCAGAAGCATGGATATAATGTGTTTTCTACACAGTTAATCTGTTATCTCCTTAAGTAAATATGCTCCTTGCAGCTGACATATTTAACTAAACTAATGTATCTCTTTACCTCACAGCTGATCAGTAATCTTTTTTGCATCAATGTTGGCTTACTATGTAGTGATAGTGAGCATCAGTGGCCTCCAACCTAAGCTGAGCTGGATGTTTCTGAGGGTAGAAGGCTGTACTGGAGATAGTTAAGTTTGTCCACCAGCCTGTTCTATCTTTTTTTTTTTGAGCTTCTTTTTTATTTACTTATTTTTCATAAATTTCAGAAGAGTCAGTGGTCCTTTGCTCAGAGATACTTTCTTAAACTGTATGTGTAAGGAGAGACGTTCAATTCATCCCCTTCTTTCTGTGGAAAGTCTGTGAGAAAATCACAGTATGGAGCTGTATGGATCTTTCTGTGGTTTTCATAAAAGAGCATGTTTTTTAGAGGCAGTCACAGTCCACAGGTTGTCCGGAGTCAGAATGGAACATACAGTGTCAGAGTAGAAGAGTGTGACTTTCAGTAAATTTCACTTTATATATAAAGAATTTGTGCTATCTCCTTGCTGTTGCAGGGGCAAGGACAACTTCTAGCCTCTAGAAAGAAGAGGATGACTGCAGAATTTTTCTTTCATTTCCCAATATTTTTGATAGAGCAATTTTTATTCCTAATTCCCTAATACTGTAAATATGAGGGAAAATAAAATGTAAAAACTAGGGAATCTTCTTTTCACTTAAAATGGGAAGGGGATTTCTTGGACCTTTGTACTGGATGTTAATGTGTTGTTACACTAGAGAAACAGAGGAAACCTAAATTTTTGTAATAATTTTAGGTAGTTATTTCTTTCTCAAATGTTTTCAAAGTTTGCATTGAAAAGGGTCTTTGATATATTAATGTAGTCTGTAGAGATTGTTTGTTATATCTTCTTTCTTTCTCTTTGTATTTTTCCCAGCTGTGGAATTTTTAGCAGCAAGTCTGATTTTATAGTGGACCTCAGCACTACTGTCTTTCTTGAGTGGCTAAATGTAGATGCTGTTGTGTTTAGTTAGATGAATCCATCTCTTGTCATTTGCATCCCTGGTAAAGTATGTCGTGCAAGTTTTCACATTTGATAAACACTTTAAAACACCATGTATTTTTGCTTTTGTTTTGTACATGTGTGTTAGTGACAAAAATACAATGGGCAATTCAGCATTCTGCCTTTTTCTTTCCTTAGGTGTATGTCTGCAGCAATAAAAGATTCTGGGATCAAACCTGAAGACATAACATATGTCAATGCACATGCAACTTCTACCCCTCTAGGAGATGCTGCTGAGAATCAAGCAATCAAGAGACTTTTTAAAGATCACTCATGTAATGTTGCAGTTTCCTCAACAAAAGGAGCAACAGGGCATCTCTTAGGGGCTGCAGGAGCTATTGAAGCAGCTTTCACAGCACTGTCCTGTTACCATGGGATTTTGCCACCTACTTTAAACTTAGAGAAAACAGAGGCAGGGTTTGATCTCAACTATGTTCCGTTAACAGCTCAGGAGTGGAAAACTGAAAAACGGCGTATAGCACTCACAAATTCATTTGGCTTTGGTGGTACTAATGCAACTTTGTGCTTTGCAAGTGTTTAACTTATGCTGTGCATGTTATGAAGAAAGGCGCTGACAATGTTTTTCTGTATTGCCACCCTTGGTGTGTACTGTGATCTTTTCTCAGCTTTGAGAATTACTCTCTTGATGTATAAGAACTTTATTCACCCTAACATTTACATCAGTAATTCTTTTAGAAAGAGGGAACTTCTTTTACTCATTTTAGTAAAAATAAATAAAAGACCTATCCTTTGTGTGGTAACGATGTTTTTGTTCTTGACTAGAAGAGAAGACATTGATCATTCTGTAGTTTTACTTCATTAGAATAGATTTTTCATACACATGCAGCACAGAAATTGCTTGGAAACATTTATGCAAAAGGGAGGCTGGCTAACAAGTTACTGCTCCATAGTTGTGACTTGATGACTTATTGTGTGATGATACAAGGTTTATGACGGAGCTACCCTTTGTCACCTGTTCTGTTTATAATTCTGCCTTTTTCCTCATCTTAAGTTGTTTCAAATATTATAGACTTAGGCACATTCTTCCACAGAGATGACATTCAGGAGACAATAGTATAGGAGTTCATAAGATTTCTGACAGTGGTTCATTTTCTTTTCAGCTTTATTAATTTCCATATATTGCATTACCTCATTAGCCATGGCATGGAGTGGTAATGGTGAAGTATGCATACAGCATGGCCTACACACCTTCCATGTGGCACAGGGATAGAATTAGTAGGTGATAACCTGTTTTGTTCTGAAATTTTGGACAAGAATGGCAAGGTAGATATTCAAGTAAGGTATTGAGGATTTCAAGAATAGTTACACAGAAAGGAAAAAGGCCCTTGAAACCCCTGACTGTTCTGCTAAAGTGGAAAAATAGAACTAGCCAAACTTGGAAAAACAAGGAATCTTTTAGAAAAAAAAAAAAAGCATATGCAAGAAATAAATCTGGGTCTTGCATTGAGGGTGAGAAAGGGGAAGAAAGATAGGGAAATTATATCTAAAGCTGACATATTGATAGTGGTTTAGGTCATTTCTTGCAAAGAACAAGTAAAGGGCTTTGGCTCTTTTTTCTGGGCACCAGTCTGCATCTTAGCCAAGTAGTGCCTCAGTCGATAGTGCAGGTGTGAATGAAGTTGGACATCCCTATTGGTGGGTTAGTTTATTAAAAGGCTTTTCACCAGTTTTCTTTTTGAAAATGTCAGTCTTAGCCTTTGACCCATGTAAGTGGAGACAAAGTAACTACTGGATTTAAAATAAAGGACATAGAAAGTAGCTGTACTATAAGTAAATTTCATTCGGGAAGGAGATCACTAATGGGCTATCACAAAGCTTAGCAGTACCCTAAAACCTCATTATTTATACAAATGGTCTGAATGCTGATATGGAACAGCATAATTTTTGCATTTGCTGTCTTTACTGAATAGGAAGTTAAGGAGAATGATGAGAGTAATGCAGTTGGAGAATGATTAAGACTATTTCCAGAAGCTGAGCTCATACAGAAAAATGCAGTCCAAAATAAATTAATGAATAATAAGCCTGGAAGAAAAATATAATACCAAAGGGAAAATCTGAAAGTGTACAAACTAGAGAGAGTACAGGAATTTGCTGTCAGGAAAAATACCTGCAAACCTCTTAGCTTGTGATAATTAATAGTAACAGTACAATGAATGAGGATCTGGATTGCATGCAATACAAAAAGCAGAATATAAAATTCAACATTACTCTGCAAATTATATGCAAAAAGGAATTGACTTAAGGAATTCAGCCTCCAGGAAAGAGCTAGCAGCAGGGTTGTGAATTTGGAGGAAATAATCCAGCAAGTTTCTTCTGGAGATAATATTGTTTCAGGTAGTTGTAATCCAAGGTAGAATATGGGAAGACTAGATAGTGATGCATTATTGTGGAATGGAAGTACAGTCTAACTAAACTTACCCGATCTTGTTACATAGCTGCAGAGCTGTAATTAATACTGTGACAGAGAGATACACTTCCCTTTCCCTCTGATAGCAGAGATCATGGCCCCAGGAGCGTTGGATGCAGACTCTTGTGTACCAACCATGAAAAGACAAATTATACTGTCACACAGAAAAATAAAACAGAAACTGAAATTATTAAAAGATCTTTCTCCTCACTCCAGCTCACTGCAATTTAATCATCTGCTGCAGGTAACCTTTAAACCATGAAAGCTTTGTGACAAGTTATTTTAGGTGTTTTGATTATGGATAATTTTAACAGGCCTAGATGCAGTAGTAAATAGTGTGCCCTGAAGGGAATTAAGATTTAAAAAAAAAAAAGAGTAGAGCCAAAGTTCAACCCCTGTCTATTTGAATTTTGTTTGTATAGGTTTTATTTTTATGTACTTGTTTGGAGTCATCTCTTTTTATCACACACCCTGCTGAGCTGATCAGGGACTACTTACTGCTAATTATTGCTTTATTATGGTAGCTGCAAACATAACAGGAAAATAGATCTCTCTATGTTGCTAAACTATTAAGTAGGCAAATTGACCAACATATTAAACCAAAATGCTTTCCCTTAAAATGCTCCCTTCATCTTAATAATTGAGAGATGTAATGGTCCAGAGTTTGGATTTAAAAAGCTTAATGTTTAGACTCATAAGCTTGGAGTTACTTGCAGTCTGATAAGCAAAGCCTGGAAATGCTGAGAGTTTATTTTGAAGGCTATTTCTGAAGTGGTGCAACACACTTGTGGGAGCCAGATGCTCCAGGCAGGGTCACAGAGTGGCCAAGGCTGGAGGTCACCTAGTCCAGCCCCCCCGCTCAAAGTAGGGCCAGCTAGAGCAGGTTGCTCAGGCCCACGTCCCACTGGGTTTTGAGTGTCTCCGAGGACAGAGGCTCCACAACCTCTCTGGGCAATCTGTGCCAGTGGTTGGTCACCCTCACTATAAGAAGTTTCTTTCATTTAAATGGAATTTCCTGGACTAAAATTTGTGCCCAGCCCCTCTTAGCTTGTCACTGGACGCTACTGAGAAGAGTCTAGCTCCTTCTTCATTTCCCTCATCAGGTATTTATACACATTGATAAGACCCCCCCAGAGCCTTCTCTTCTCCAGGCTGAACAGCCCCAGGTCTCTCATCCTCTCCTCGTATGTCAGATGCTCCAGTTCCTTCATCATCTTTGTGTCCTTTCACTGGACTTGCTCCAGGATGTCCATGTTTCTCGTGTACTGGGGAGCCCAGAACTGGACCCGGCACTGCAGAAGTGTCTCACCAGTGCCGAGTAGAGGGGAAGGATCATCTCCCATGACCTGCTGCTGATGCTCTTCCTCATGCAGCCCACGATGGTTTTGGCCTTCTTTGCTGCAACGGCAGCTGGTCCAACATGACCATAGGTCTTTTTCTGCCAAGCTGCTTTCCAGCTGGTTAGCCTGAGGAGGAATGGTGCATGGGGTTATCCATTCCCAGGTGCAGGACTTGGCATCTCCCTTTGTTGAACTCCATGAATACCTGTCAGGCCATTTCTCCAGCCTGTCCTGGTCCCTCTGGATAGCAGCACATCCACCTGGTGTATCAACTGCTCCTCCCAGTTCTGTATTGTCAGCCAACTTGCTGAGGAATCTAGCCCAATGTCTAGGTCATTAACGAAGATGTTAAACAGTACTGGTCCCAGAATACATCTCTGGGGTACTCTGCTGATGTCTGGCATCCAGCTGGACTTTGTGCCACCACTGACAATCCTTTAAGCCCAGCGGTTCAGCCAGTTTTCAGTCCACTATCTACTTATCTAGTCCATACTTCGTCAGTTTGTCAATAAGGATGTTACGGGAGATTGTATCAAAAGCATTGAAACTGTGATGCTTTTTAGCAGTCCAACTGATGTTAAAAGAAACATCTGTCTGAATATACGTATCCCCTCAACAAAAAACTGCAGACACTGATTCCTGGCTGCTACTGATAATCCTGTCAGGTTTCCTTGTTGAAATGTGCATTGAGACTAAGAAATGAATATCATTTGAGAAATCTCTCAGTCCCAGTTATTTAGTCATTGGTCAGGTGGAAGCCAGGTAAAAATAGATTACTTAAAATCCGTTTTTGATATGAATCAAAGATTTTTACTTAAACTAGTCTTTCTAGAAATCAATGCATTTGAAACAAAAATTGGAATTATGACAATGTGCATGAACTCATTTATTTAAAGGAACCTAATAAAAAGTTGTGTTATAAAAAAATGCAAGCAGCATGTGTTTGCTGAAATCTTACAAAAGTCACACCACTGTTCAAGGTTAATTACTGTTTGTCTCTAGAAACAGTTTGTTAAAATGATAAACCTTATTTAATTTTGGACTTCTATAGCTTTTTTTGCAAGTGTGGAGAGAATATATTCCTCAGCTTCAGTTTAGTCAGGTTAGTTTAGTTCAGTGTGCATAAGCTTTTTTTCAGACATACAGCACATTTTTTACTAATTGAAGAATTCAGAAAAAGATGTCTTGCCACTTCCTAAATTATTTCAAATTAACATCCAGATAAAGCTTGAAAGAAGTATGGAGCAGAAGGTTTTCTCTTCAGTAAAAATATGATTCATAGCTTTCTGGTATGATAATAAAAATTAAGAATAAGTGTATACTAAACTGTAATTATTTCAAGGCATATAGGGCATCCTTTTGAACAAAAAGCTAACTAACAGAATGACTTTATTTAGTCGCAGTTCAGCATGTTTTCCTGCTTATCAGCTGATGATAGTTTGCCTTTCTCTAGAATGGAAGCTCTAAGTGTACTTTGGATCGTATTTCCTGATTTCTCAAGCCATGAGTGAGCCTGTAGTGAAGAGAAATGCGTATTACAAAACCACGGGTGGCTGGTGATCAGCCTTGTCCCGTCAACCCTTCTCACCCAACCTGACGGCCGGGGCCATGGATGGGACAGCCGTGCTGGGGGGAGTCTGTGCCAAGTCCCTTGGCTCTGTCAGAATGTTTGAGGTGGCCTTTTTGTGGGACCAGCCTTTTGAGTTTGGGGACCAGATGGGGCATGGGAAAACAGTTGGTACAAAAGGCTCCAGGAAGTTTGCTCCCAATTTTTTTGTGATCTAATTTGTCTTTCCTTTTGTGTCTTCAAGTTTGTTTCCATTTTAATGAAGTCAAAAGCAGACTTGAAGGACAGTTGGGTGGTTGAGTATGCTTGTTGAAATAAAGAGAAAAGTCTTTGTGATAAGAGATATGAGAAGCTTTGCTGATTTTAAAACATGGTTGGAAGTGTTCTAGGAAATGGATTTTTGGAAAGCAAAGCAGGGCAGTATTTCAGAGGTGAGTAACTTTTCAGGTAGAGTGGAAAACAACTAATATAAGTTTGCAGAAAGATTATTTTTGCGATCTGTTGTTTAACACAGACTTTTTTACTTAGTAAAGCTTTATATTGATTGCTGACATCTATCGTGGTTTAACCCCAGCCAGCAACTAAGCACCACGCAGCCGCTCACTCACTTCCCCCCCACTCAGTGGGATGGGGAGAAAATCAGGAAAAGAAGTAAAACTCGTGGGTTGAGATAAGAACAGTTTAATAGAACAGAAAAGAAGAAACT
>JANZLQ010000078.1:2240953-2260149 GCA_026212715.1 Elanus axillaris | reverse complement strand
TTTGGCCAGTTTGGGTCAGCTGCCCTGGCTGTGTCCCCTCCCGACTTCTTGTGCCCCTCCAGCCTTCTCACTGGCTGAAAAAGCCTTGACTTAGTCTAAACACTACTTAGCAACAACTGAACACATCAGAGTGTTATCAACATTCTTCTCATACTGAACTCAAAACATAGCACTGTACCAGCTACTAGGAAGACAAGTAACTCTATCCCAGCTGAAACCAGGACAACACCAGAAAAAAAATTAAATATATTTATATTTGAAGCTGTGCTTCTATTAGAAACAAGCCAGGGCCAGTTCTGAATATAATTGGCAGAGGAGTCACTTTACTACTTTTTGAGCAATATATGGAGTAGTTCTACCTTGGACAATTTCTGAGGAAAGGTTTCCAAATACCTTTTTCTTCCACACTGTAGGCTTTTGCCCTTCAGCAGTATATGCTTATCTTACTCTGAAGTGAAAAATAGATGTTGCTGTAACAGAGAATGAAAAGAATGTATACTGAATTGTTAAGTTTTTCTGCTCCTGTCCCCCTTTTTTTCCATTTTAACACTCTTACCTCTTTTCCTAATTTGTGTAAATAATACCTTACCACTAGATTTTACCAACTGAAAAAGAAAAAAACCTAACTTTGTCTATATTTTCTCAGTTTGAATCATGAAGGTGTGCATCATTTGAAAGCAATAAACAGCCCAGACTTTGGAATGTAGATAACCTTGCTTTATAAAAGTGCAGATTTCAAAGAGAAGCCAAACCTGATGTGTTTCAAATGCAGCTGGAATAGTGGAGTATACTGCAGAATGGAAATAATTAGTGCTTTTAAAGGCATGTAGAAGTCCTAATCACACTGACTCACCAGGAGTGTCTTTGTTCAATGGCTTGTGAAAATATACCACTTCAAATTCTTTGGTAGGGCTAAAAATGGACTAACATGCTTGCATGGTACTTGAAATACCTAGACTACATCCTTTTTCTTTCAGAGGCTCTCTGTGCCACTTCAGTCAAGTTACTGAGGTTCAGGTTCAAGTTTTTAAATATGCATTTATAAATATTCTCATCTTCCTTTGTTTTTAGTGTACAAATCACATTTCACCTGAAACAAAAAGACATTTGATCCTTTGTGAGTTTGGGCAAGTCTTCCAGGGCTTCTGCTCATCCTCTAGGCACAATCAAATCTCCCTTCACCTTAGAAAGTGGGGAGAGTAATAAGATTTAGATTCTGTATTAATGTTGGCCCAAACTCACTAGCTAGCTTTCACAAAATAGGAAATTGAAGCTGGGATTAGCATTTTCCACAGCTAAGACCATAGTGAAAATGTTCCTTCCTTCTGGATATGTCTATCGGGATCATGCAGGCTCTTCAGTTTAATCAGCATAGATTGGCTCATCTGAGATTAGAAATAATTCTCTATATATCACATTTTAGGCATATACCTTTAGTTCCCATTTTTCTGAGAGGAAGACAAACTCCCATTCGATTTCTAAAGCTAACACTTGTGACAGGAAAACTAGGATGAAGGCAGTTTTATAACCTAAGTAAAATGTATAATAGTTTCTGCTTGGGCAGTAGATACCATTCCAACTTTTGTAACAGTGATGATTAATTTTAACTTGGTAGAAAGCCAATTTCTACCTGGAGTTATTGAACTGTAAAGGGATATGCCAGTATCAATTGCTTATAGTCAGTACCTCTGTGTAGGAGGCACAATAATTTTAGGATGACAGCTAATATGCAGGAATACTGAACTTGTAGTATATAATGCTATTGCCGCCCAAGGTCTCTGGCAAAATATGTTAATAGGAGTGAAGTGAAATAAAATATTAATAAGAAGGATTGAAAAAATACCAATGTTTGTAAAGAGCACAAGAAATGCAAAAGAGGAACTATAGCTGAAAAAGAGAAGAATATTTTTTTAATGTGGGTCTTGTAGTTCTCCTGGAGTGCCATAAAGCAGATCAGATGTTAAATAGCTGGACATCCATATGTTAGTTAATATCTTTTGTAGTTTCCCTTTTTTGTCATCATCAGGATCTTGGTGTTAAATGTTATTGCTTTAAGCAGTGATCAGTTGTTGTTTCATGCCTAATGGACTGCTTCCTGGCGTACAGAATGCCATCAAGCGTGCTCTGGGCTGAAACGAGACATAAAAGTAATCCCAGGGGTTAATTTAGGAGTTAATTCTCATAATGTTTTGAGGTTGCTGGAAGAAAGAAAGAAAAAAAGCAGATGGGTGGCTGACATTGGGCTTGATATGGAATATTTGTAGACAATAAGTTCTGAAAGGCTTTCATAAAAGAATACTTCTACTTGCTATTTAATTTTTTTTTAAAAGGAGCCATTGTAATTTCTGTTTTTTCCCTGAGGACATTTTTTCAGGAATGGTGTCTACAGCCTAGAGAGGATTACATGCAACTTGGTATCATCTATCTGTATTTAATGTGAAATTTTTTTAATGCTGTCTTGAATCACCTAGGAATGCTCAGGGAATTTCTTAAATCAGTGGTGGGAGTTCTCTTGGCTCTTGGGAAAATTGGATGTTATTTGGGTAGCAGAACCGGCAGGTTCAATGACCTCCATAATCACTTCTATCAGGAGCCAGCCAACTTCTCTAAGCTTGGTGACCACCCTAAGGCCCTTGCACGTGTGCAGGAGGCCAGGCCAGTACAGATGAGATTGCAGTTTGCTGGTCCGGCTCTAATAAACCTTGATCTGCACCCAAGCCAGAGTGCATAAAGAGAAATACTGCAGGCAGCACTACACCAAAAACAACCTCTGGAGCCAGGCTTGTCCCGGTGCTGCGCTTTAGCCATCCCTTGCTTACACATTAAAAAATGCCTAGGCACTTATATAGATTGATTCATCCCAGCGACGGGTCTTGTCTCAGCTATGTCTGTTGAAATATCAACAGAGTGACTCCTCTCTTGGATAGAAAGGAAAGGCCATAGCTGTGCTGGGACTGGGAGGTGGGGAGGGCACTGGGTACCCATGAAGTCCCAGCTCATTCACTCAGCTGAGTGCATGGCAGTCACACATGCAAGCTTCTGTTGGGGTGTGGGAGAGGGAATCAAAAGAAGTGGGTCCCACAGACCACCTGGCATGCAAAGGAAACTGGGAGCAAGTTTGGGCAGATGGGAGCATTGCCTCATGTGAGAGAGAAGAGGAATGAAGGGACATTTTAAAGCCTCTCACAGACAGGAAGATGGGGACAGGGCGAGGAAGAGACACACGGTATCAGGTATAGGGATAGACGGTGGAGCCCAGAGGACCTGTCACAGGGAAGGACCTCCAGAAACAGAAGGAGATGAACAAGTGCAATTAAAAGATTTGTTCAGGGGTTATTACCTAAATATGAAGTACATTGAAAGATATTAAGTATGTGTTTATCTGAACAAGATCATCATCTTGGAGCTCCCATCATCTGGGAGCAGCAAGTTTGCCAGCTATAGGAGGATTTCCATGCCTTTTTGGTGGATTCTAGTACATAATGAAGAATTAAAATCATATTGCTTTCTCCTCACAATCCCAGCTTAACATTATTCTCTGCATTGTATTGAGGTAAGGTCTGGCAATCAGTAAGAAATTGAAAGATCTGTCAGAGCTGGAAATACGGTTCTGGAAGCACTGCTTTCTAGCTCATGTGTAGTCCCTTAGAGTTCACTGTCTGTCCCATTGCCTTTTCTGAGCAGAAGCACGTTACCTGTAAGTTGAAACTGGTTTATAAGGATATGCAATAAGTTTCTTAATCTGGATAAAACTGAGTCTGATCTACATCCTGTAAGTCAACCTTTGATTTTTTTAAAATGTTTTATTTAATTTTATTTTAAGTATACCTTTAATTTAACTGCTAGGTAGGGGATGTTACCGATTTTCACTCTTTGAATCAGAACATGAGGGGATCACCTCTATCCCCCTGTTTGGAAAAGGAGGAGAATGAGAACCTCTGTCATGGTTACAAGTTAGATTTTATCAGTGCTTTTTCCATATTTATGTAGGCAAATTACTCATAACATATGCCACCCTTAGCAGAGCACGTGGGGGTGGAGTTTATAGAAATAGTTCACACTGAATTTCTTTCAATAACAGCGATAAAGGAAATGACCTTTGCTTGAAGGATTCAGATGAATTTAGAAGTTAAAAAAAAAAAAAAAGATTTAAAAGCCAGAAGTGCCAGGAGAAGTAGATTCCTGAGACTGGTAGCAAATTGTACAGGGAGTCTATCACTGCAACAAACTGAAGGAGTATTAGTTTTTCTATTCATATCTGGTTTAGAGATATTATTTTCATAATTCAGCAATATAAGGTGGAATGAGAATCGAGGACATCTTTGTTCTGTGTTAGGCAGCTCAGACGTGTGTGGAAGAGAATGTTCAGCATGACAATTGCTGAAGCCCTTGAAAATAACAGAACATGCTCCCCCAGAGGCAACTGTAATATCCAACAAACTCAGTGAAGTTACTGCTGGATGCATTTGGGATTCTCTCCAATGTCATGCTTATAATGGAAGTGAATAATTTGGCCTTTATTCAATTAATTAGCCTTTGTTCCTCCTCTGACTGGCAATGAGGGTGCTGGTTACGGTGGTTGTGTTTTGAATGTGAGTGCCTGTTGGGAAATGATACAAAAGATCTCACTCCCATGGATCACCTTGCCTGAAATAATCATGCTTACTAAATACTCTATTTATGGGTTTGATCCACAAATTTTACAGACCCCCTGAGAAGAACTTATGTCCTGTGTCACTGGGATTGTACTGAATGATTGGTTCTTGGTCTGCTGGCACTGTGGAATAACACTGTCCTCTTCTGAAACAGCTGAAAAAGAAAGAGCATTGTGGTTCACACTATATTTGTGAGCCCGTGGTTCACTGGCTGACAGCCAGGCTCATTTGCCGGCATACTGATCTGTGGTGGGATGTTATGAATTTCAGTCCTGCAGTGGGCCCACTCAGTCTGCACCTCGTGCAGGACGCTATAGGATAGCTTTAGGAAGAGGCGTGCTTTAGGGTTTCTGGAAAGAAGTTTAATGTTCCTCCCACTTAACTCCAGTAGTCTCCAGAGAAAACCTTAAAAATCCCTCGCTTAAAGTGTGTGTGCTTAGTTTTCTGGCTGTGCTCAGTATAACAACAAACTCTGGAGGCATTTCCACGGCTAGTATATGCTGTTGAAGAGATGGGCTCACCAGGGTGTTTGTGTCTGTGACACCTACTGAGCAAAGGACTGTGTCAGAACAGTTTCAGACCACCTAAAGCCTGTTCCCTGTGCCATGTGCTGCCTGGAGAGCTGCTCCTACTGACAGTATTTTAAACCATTTCCAGTGATTTCTGTTATGAATGGTATTCAACATTTAAAACCATCATCAATTGTCAATCCTGTGGGAGGAAATTGGAGACCTGCTCGAAGCTGCTTTTTTGCGAAGCAGCTGTTTCTGCTCTGAGTGCTACTGTTTGTCCATCGCTAATGGGTGACGCTGGGGAATCAGCACAGAGCCACCAGAAACCACAGCAGAGCATCTTCCGAAACTGGGCAAAATGGGTGAGCGGCCACTCCTGCTCTCCCCATGCGCCTCAAACTCACTTGACCGGTTAACCTTAGGGTTAACATTCGGGTTTGCTCGAGGGCACGTCCGTGTGGGTGGTTTTGCCCAAAGACCTCTTTTTCTCCGTCTCGGCCGAGGACTCTTCCCCGGTGCCCGGCGGTGGTTGCTCCCGAGCGGAGAGAACCGCGGGTGAAACCAGGGCGAGCACACGGTGGCAGCAAAATCTCAGTTATCCGAAGAGCTCGGGCACCCACTGTCAGCTCAATGATTGATTGCTCTCAGTCACCGCTTTCCTTCTCAGACCACCACCCAGCCATTGCTTACAGAGAAATAGAGCAGGGAAAGGGAGAAAGACTCTAAACACACTTCATCCAGCCTTTGGTTTTTTTTTTTTTTCCTTCATGAAGCTCATCTGAGTGCCTCTGTGTGCATAAAAATCAAGTTCGGACTGACTTGCTGAAGTGCACAGACTTTGGAGGGTTCTGCAGCTCTGTTAAGCTATGATGATACAGCATCAGGCAGGAGAAGCACAGGCAGAGTGGTGAAGAGGGGAAATTATTCCGTGTTTTCTAAGCAGCATATCCATACATACTTGCTGGAAGGAAGGCATCATGAGATTAAAGAAAAAGAAATTGGTTTAAGATGCTTTAGTACCTGGATGTCTTTGCTGAGATGGAGAGAGATCCCTGAAGGGACTATAAAGTTTGAAAATACAAGTATGTTGAGGACAGCTCAGTATTTGTTGTGACTCAGCTTTCTTGTTTTGGACCTTCTTTGTAAGTGTCTTAGGACTACTTATTTCCTACAGTAAATTGCAAATGAATTGAGGCAGCTTAAGAATCCCTCTACTTAACCACATACCAAATGTGACTCAGCTGTTGTTTCTGTTCTTGTTCCTCTGCTCTGGCTCCACCTCCCTGCATCTTTGTTCTGCATGGAGTGGCCTATAAGGCTGAAAGAAAAGAAGAATCTCCTGGGAACTGGTTCAAAAGAAATCCCTAAATTGCATTCATAGGCAAACGATAGTATTTATTGCATAATAATTGTTTAGAGGACATAGGAAAGAGAGTGAAAGATTAAAAAAAAAAAAAAAAAAGCAGTCATTGCTCCTGCCTCACGCTTGGTTTTAATGGACCAAGTGAAATATACCTCAAAAAATTCAGGAATTTGGCCCCAAAGATACTTCAGGTGTTTGAGACTGAATCCCAGAGCTGCTTTGATGGCAGACGGAAATATTTTCTTCCATGTTTTTTGTAGTGCAAGTGCCAGTCCTTGGGACCAGTCCCCTCCTGGCTGCAGGGCCTCAGGGCCAGCTCAGAGGCAGTGTAGTGGGGGGCTGCCCCGTCCCACTGTGGGGAGAGGCTCCAGGACAGACCCCTGCCTGGGGGAGCTGCTTTTGGCTGAGACCGTAGCGCTTGGCCCTGCTAGAGCTGCAGCTCCGCCATGTTGCAGCCAGGTTTGGGCCTAACCATGGCCCCTGCAGTCTCGACCCAGAGCCTGGATTGCCTGACCCGGAGATGCCACCTCCCGAAGTGCTGCAGCACCCTGAGGGAGTTCCTTCTCCCAGAGAGGCCATAGATGATGGCAGTCCCTGTTCATGAAGCGTGCGTCTCATGGGAGCTTATTCAAGTGGGTGCACATCCCTGGGTTGAATCACACTTGTCTAAGTTGGTGCAGTTTGAACAGCCGGTGCCACTCAACACCTGCACAGTAGGGACGTTAGGGAGATCAGCCTAGGAAGGCTTTCAGGTCCTTTCCTGACTTCCTTGGTCAAACCCGGCCTTCACTAAATTGGAAAACTACCGTTGCCTTCAGTGGGAATAAGGCTGTCAGTCTGCTCAAGAGCTCCAGCGCTCCCAGAAACCTGCCTGTTGCTGCAGGTGTGTTTGTACAGTGACTTGCAGTTCTCAGAGAAAAAAACCCAGTCAGCTGAGAGAGCAACGTTTTTTGTGGGTTTTGGGTTTTTTTCCTCCTAGATTTCTGGAGCACATAACAGAACCACGCCTTTCTGTGCTAACACAAGAAAAAAATACATCCAGGACACAAGGATGGCTGTTTCTTGACTCTAAGCTCTAACCAATGCTTTCAACGTGTATGGATATGCTTACGTATGTGTTAGGGCCCTGTGGGCACCTGTGGGCTGTGATTGCCCTGAGTGCCCCCAGCTGGGACCCCCACCCAGTTCTGCCCGCTGCCCAGAAGCCCATTTAAGCTCAGACCCAGCACTGAGGCTTGGCTTGAATTTTGTGGTGTGAGTATATGTGTGTCTCTATTCTACTCCCCAGTACTTCCTGAGATGCTGTCTGTACATCCTGCATTGGTGGTAGACCCCTGGCTTGTTTCCTGGCCTTTGGCTAATGGTCAACAGATGTTTGATGGGACCTGTTGCTGATGATAAAAAAATGGCAGATGTGATGAGAGAGATAAGCACATTCTTGCCAAGAAGAGGTTGGCTTCACTGTACAGGTGGATAAGGTCAGTTACAATAATGCAATAGTTTCATGTTATTTGCAATTTTGAAAAATCCTGGTAAATATGAGAAGAGCTGGTCTTAGCCCTAACCTGTGTTCAGGTATTCTCCTGAGGTCTTTGATGGGTAGACCATATCTAAGGAAAATGTTAGCAGTTGTATCAGTTTCTGCATTTCATTAAGAATGTAATTTATTTTGGGACAGTACTAAAGGACCCAGGAGGTCAGGACTGCTACGCTAGGTGCTGAACATGTATTCCTTTACCAAAATCTAAGTAACTTGTACTGATCAAGGAGCTTTCCAGAAGATGAGGGAGTGATTGACCCCAAGTGTGCTATTGACTCTTCAAAGTAGTTACCTCTCCAAAGAAAATGTCAGCAGGACCTTCAAATTTTCTGTTTTCTACACTGAAGGGTTAGAATGAAATTTAAAATACTGGATGTTCCTCACCAGGTGCAATTTAGGCTATTTGATCCTTTGGTTTTTGCTGGTGTTTAGGCTCTACAGTTATAGACAACTTGGAAATGTACATTGTATTGAGTCTCTGGGAGTACACCTATTCATCTGTAGGTTTTTCCATCATTATGAAATGCAGAAGGTTTGGGTTAGCAATTAAACAGAAAAATTAATAGTTCATTTCCAGTATTTGTTTAAACACAAACACACTATCTATTATAC
The DNA here is from genome assembly GCA_026212715.1 of Elanus axillaris. Taxonomy (NCBI): domain Eukaryota; kingdom Metazoa; phylum Chordata; class Aves; order Accipitriformes; family Accipitridae; genus Elanus; species Elanus axillaris. The sequence continues at coordinate 2,251,467 of JANZLQ010000078.1, read as the reverse complement.
ACTGAGGGTTCCAAGATTATTTTAGTGATAGATTCTCTTCTCTTTGCTTAATAGCAAGCAGTTAAATAAATTATTTGCAGATACACAAGGCAGGAATACTTGCTGAAGGAAACAGTGTTAACTTGCCTGCTCAGATTCAGGAGGACAGGCAAACAAAGAAAGTGGAGGAGATTGAGATGCATGGACCAGAACAAAGTACTGATTAAATAGAGATCCTAATAGTAGTATCTGAGGAATTTTTAATTCATTTAAACTGCTTTTTGTTTATAATGGATCTTTGTCTTCAATACATTTTCTTAAAATCCAATAATTCTGTCTTTTTGTGATGGCTAGGCTGTTACTGAGAGAAAACAACAGGAGGTACTGAACAAAGGTTGAAATCTGCATGGACAGTCACAGGAGGATGCAAGTAGAATGAGCCTTTAAAAGCTGGTCTTGAAGCAATTCCACCAGTCTATACCATTCAGCCCTCCAGGTAATATAAGAGACTACCACAACATGACACTAGTTTGCTCTTCTTTCAGAGGAGTGTTTTTTTTAAAGCTTAAAATTAATCTCGTAGCTTAATACTCCTAGTTAGAACAAAGATGGGATCAGCTAAATAATGAGACACTAGACATGTCTACCCATTTTAAAAATATATTTGTCCAAATTTATCTGTGACTTTAAAACTGCTCTACCAAGCCCAAATAAAAAATAATTCTACTAAATTCAATAGTTAATATAAACCTGTACTGCTCTCTTCCTGTGTTTTCCTTCCTCTCAGAACTGCCACATTCCTTTAGAATACCAAGACTTGGAAAGTAATGCTTCAATAGATTCATCTCCATGTAATCCATACAAAATTGAGGCATATATTGGTCAAGAGTAAGACCTTTTGCACTTACTCCTAAAATGTTTTCCTCCTGACCTTACATGTTGAATGGTTAAAGAATTTGAAATGGAATCTCTCTCTGGCTCAACTCAATTTGTCTGAATTTGGTACCAGTAAATTGATTTCCAAGCAGCGTGTTCTCCAAGGGTAGAACTTTGGAGGTCTTGTTTGGTTGAGCACTTCCAAGACCTCTGATGGGATATGTCAGGGAGGGAAAGAACAACATCAGTTGCAAAGGGGCAATAATGCTTGTTATCTTGTGCACTGAATTGTATAATTATAAAAGAAGCATATCCAAAATAGTTGTTAATCCCCAGCAGTATCCCTGCCCTGATCTCACTGTTTCAGAGCATGGTATGCTGTCATGAAGGCACTGCACACTCTCACTGGTGCAACAACTCTTATTCTGTAGTGCTGATGCTTTCTCATCTTCTCTTGTTATCTGAGGATTTTTCCTTATTTCCCTAAGCATTTCTTCCTATAGAAATGAAAGTAACAAATATTTCATGCGGAAGAGATCCTAAGCTATTAGAACTATCTAATGGAATGCTATAAAAAGCATTAAGTGAATTAGAGGCATATAAAATATATACCGGACACTAGCAAACTGTAGTTACTTAGTAGAATAATCCAACCTCAATGCCTGTGATTATTGCATTAGTTCAACAGTGTTTATTATCCTGGTCTCTGGTTGTAGCCCTTGTACTCTATCTTTATTGTTATCCTATCACCATCTAATATTAATATATCTCAACAGTAGGCATGAAGTACTAGTTATTGCTTTCTACAGACAGCATAGCATAGATAAGACTCGAGGGTAGGAACAGAAGATGACAAAGCAAGAATTCCTTGACTTGCGTTTGTCACATTTCCACTATTTTGCTGTGTATTTCTTGTTTTCATAAACACTTGTTTCATGAGATTCAGAGAGTTTTCACTGCCTTCAGGAAGGTGTGTTTTAACAAGGGGCTTGTTGAAAGAGAATTTTTCTTGACTGACCCTATTTAAAAGGTGGGTCAGACAAACAGAAGAACACTGAAAGGCAAGTCAAGTGTCTTGGGCAAAGCAAAGGGAGCTAGTGAGGAAAAATATCAGCAGAGAATAACTTGAATGCTGAACTGTGCCAGGCCTTGAGAACAAGAACTGAAATATTTTGCAAAAGGCAAAGAGTGGATTTTGCTTCTGTCCACGCATCTTATGGAATCTTTACTTTGATGAAAAAAGTTGGCAGTAAATAAATTGCCTCTGCAGCCTCCCCGGAGGCAGCATGTTAGGCTCAAGCCACCTCAGTGGTGCCTAACTGGATTTTCTACACCTGGACTGCAGCTGTGTGGTCCTTTTCAGGTTTCTACATGGGACAATGGCGCCATTTCACCAGGTTTCCTAGCGTAGTTATTTCTGAGGTTGCCAAAGTTGCATTTGGCAGCTGATTAGTTAAGCGAGGGGCTGATACACCTCGGTTTGCCTGCTTCCCCTGCAAAGCTGTGTTCCAAACAGCTGGCAGATGTTGATTCCTTGGGATCCAACTCAGCCCATGGCTAGACCATCTTGCTATGTGCTTGCAAAAGTTGCCTTCGGTCAGAATTTCTTGTTCAGTAGTATGGGTACAGTAATCATGGCAAGGGTATAATTGTATGCAAGACACAAAACCTAGAAATATTTATAAAATGCTGAACAAACGCCATCATTTCAGGTGAATCCCCCCTAGTGCTTAGTTCTTGCTTGGAACTACTCACAGTATTTCAAATTGTCTCTTACGCTTCCTTCTCTCTGGTTATTTTAATCTTGATACAATCACCACCTGTGTTGCCACAGACTTAATTCTTCAGGGTTTTCCTGTCAACCTTGTCTCTGGTTTGAAGTAAATAACAACAACAAAGAATAATCACCAGAATTTTCCAAGTGCTTTTTCATGTTTTTCAAAATACTCATATTTCTTCTGGGTTTTGTTTGTTTTGCTTTTTTTTTTTTCCTGCTGTTGAAATACTGAACTTATTTTGATCAACTTTGTTTGAAAGTTTTCAGGTTCTGTTTTTCCTTAAAAAAATAAAATCAAATTTGACCATTTTACTTGGTGATTCTGTGCTATGTTTAATCCAGGCAGACTCAGGTAGTACCAAAAAGCCAAGTAATAGACCACTAAACCCAAACTGATATAATCTAAAGTTCAGAGGGCTTAATAGCCTTGCATCAGCGTCACACTTCACTGAAACATGGTGAATGGTTCAGAGCATGGGAAGAATTTTCTCATATCTTAGACCATGTCACACTGGTTATACTAATAAATGTTTTGATGCAGTCACCAGGGCTCTTTTCTATTAGCACAGACTAGGGATGCTTTCCAGTGAGTTGTTTCCATAGGGCTGGGATACCTGATAAAAAGTGAGAATAAATATCCTGTGCAGTGGACTTGCTGATATGGTGACTTGACTTGGCAAAAGGAAATGTGTATTTGCTCAAAAGTGAAAATCAGGAGGCTAAATTTTAAAGTATGTATTCTGTGGAAAATGGTTTGTGTGAAGCATAATATTTGGATGGGGTGCCTAGAATATTTTTGTGTGCATTGAAAGGATGTCTTGGCTGCTAATATTAAATGCATTTTGATGACTCAAGTTCAAGATGAAAAAGAAACATGAACAATGACCTTGGAATTGGGCTATAGGTTAGGAACTATTTCATCTCCAGTGAATTACTCCAGGAAAGGTTTGTTGATAACTGTTAGATGACAAAAAAAAACCCAAAAAAACCCTCTCAAAATGACAAAATACCTCAAACCAACAAACCCCCCAAACATTGGCAATGTTTTTTTTAGCCATTCTCCTTTCTTATCTATCAAGGTTTCCAGAAGTTTTCACTTTAGAATTTACACTAGAGATGAAGATCAAAGACATAGAACTTCACCAACCTTCTTATTTTTTGTTCTTTGTAATGATTGGTAATAAAAATTGGCTAGAACTTTCATCTAGGATTAAGGTGATATTTTAAGTTTCTGAAAAGATGTAGATAATATACACAATGTCTACCTGTGCTGTACTTTCTTGCATTCAGGTCCAGACCAGAAGTAAAAACGCTGAATTACAAGAAAGGTTTTCCACAATCTTCAAGATCAAGCAGGAAAGGAAGTCTTTTCTTATAGGCATCACGGGGGGGGGGTGGGGAGGTAAGTTTTCCAGTTGTTAGTTTTGGAGGAAAAAGCAGACCTCAGAGTTCCTTAGAATCACTTCAGAGCAGTGTGCCCCCAGAGCTAGGACTGAAACGACAGCTTAATAGAATCAAAAAGCACATCTTCTTATCCTGTTTTTCCATTTTTAATGTCAGTGGTGCTTTGTACCACTGTGGTAGGTGAGTGAAATGTATGTTCACTGAAGTGATTGCAAGAATGGATAGCTTTACTAAAGGGAGTCATCAGTGCTTTTATTCCATGTGGTAAAACCGAAAATGCATTTAAACCCTCCTTTTTAGGCTGCATGCATACTAACTTCCCTTGAACTTTAGATATTCTTAGCCATGTTACATGCATAACAATGAATCTGCATATTATGCAACAGGTTTAAATTTAGCATGGCATGTTGGGAGGCATAAATTTCCCACAGACCCGTGCAGCTTTGTATCTGCCAAAGTGACACTAATAGCTGCCAATTATTGTACAAAGATATTTCTTTTTCAAAAAGAAAAAAAAAATTCATTGTGAAAATTTTGAGTGAGATCCTAGACCCACTGATATCAGTGGGAGTTTTGCTGCTGAGATTTTAAAAAGCTGATGCTACCTTTCTGTCAATTTTGAACAGATAATTAAATAGGGATGATATTTATCTACCAAGATTTAGTGTCAAATGCTTAATGTTATGCTTTTTCTCTGTGCAGTAGATGAAGTATTTTCTACTTTTAACAGGCTTACCTGAAAAAATAAAGCAAAATCTGTTTTATATTAAATGTGTTCACTTTCCATAACTTAAAAAGAAAAAGGAGAGAAAGAACAGAGAAAATCAATATAAGGCCACAGAAGCTCAAAAGCTAGCATTATAAAAATGACACAGAATCAGATGAATTGTTATCCCTATCTCCAATAGTGCCTTTTCCCTTCTTATTTTTTTAATGTGTCTTATTTGATTTTTTCAAACTGTGGATAAAATACTGATAAAACTGCTAAAATTTTTACTGCATTCGAATCTACTGGTATTACCATACTGTTATTTGTAACATTGCACTTGCCATATTATGCACTAATTGAAACCATTGGGTTAGTTAAAAACAGTGAGTATATGCTAATATTGGTGAAAGATTGTAAAATGTGAGTGCCTGGCATTTGGTTTCTACAAAACTAAAGTATTCAATAGGAAAATGTTGGTAGGCTGAAACATTGATTTTTCACTGAGAAAATATTTTGAATCCATTTGTCAGTCTGTCTGCCTGAAGTGCTGTAGTACACTATGTAAAGGCATGTCCCTCCTCTGCTGTAGTCTGGCCGCTCTCTCTGCACAAAACAAGGCAGTGCTTTGTCTGTGTTCGGGTGCTGTATTCATCAAGGGAGTGTCATGACTGCAGCGGTCACAGGAAATAGTGTCTGGTTGGAAGGTCCAGGCTGTGGGGGATGCCAGATTCACCTCGCCAGAAGCTTTATGTGCAATAGATGCATTTTAGGCTTGAGCTCTGACAACTTGTTTAGACAACTTGAGATTTGGAGGGATGGAGGAGACAACTTCACGTTCAGTAAAAATTGGAAGTACTTCAGCGTCTTATTCTGCCTTGAGATGGAACCAAATGGTCATGGATCAGAATTTCCTAATGGAAGAGAAATTCCATTTTCTAATTAAGTCAAGCAAATTCTCAAGCAAAATAATTTTATTTTGGAAATAAAACTAAGGCATAATGTCTGATCCTACAATGTACCCTGTACTAATGAATTGATATTTGTTTACTTCTAGTTAGGTTTTATGTGAACCAAATGAATGTAACATTGGGCTACTGCTTTGGTACCTTCTGGGGCTAAGCGTTGGTCAAAGAATTGCAGAAAATCTGTCCGCTTATCCTTTCCGATTGTCATTCCTTACAAACAGGCTATATCTGCAACTGACCTTAGATGTCACTTGCTCAATGGATGCTGCTTTGACCTTGTTGCATGGGTGACATCCCACTCAGTCTTCTCTTGCCTAGCAACCTCTTATCATACTTTGCTCAAAATTTACTAGCTAGCTCTCTGCGCTTTTATGAGAGATTCCTTCTGATTCACAAATAAACATGAAAAAAGATACTTAATCAAAAATTTCTCATGATTCTGTGCTGGCTGGATGCTTGCAGGTCCTGGTATGTGTCTAGCCTTGCTGGCCTTTTCAAAATTTTGACCTATGAGTCTTACAGTCTCTTTGCTAGTGTCTGTCCTCCTTCTTCTGGTTTCTGTTACCTTAGGGTGAAACAAGCAGCCTTCCTGCATATCTCTAAAGAAAATACTGAGTATTTCAGTTCAGCCTCTACACTGGCACACTCATACTTTTCTTGGTCAGCTAGATTAACTTCTTCCTTGATGTAGGTGGGTATATTTTACAGGCTTTTTATAGAGCTGTTTAAGGATCTGGGTGAAGAATGCTTTTTTATAGAAACTGGAAATTTTCATGAAGTTGTAACAACCTTGGCAATGTATTTTTGGGTTGAGGTGAATGGTGGAGAAAAAATGTCACTTGTTTTCCATTTTTCTAGAAGGTATGGTGCTAGTGGCACTACACTTAAATTTGGAGATGCAGTTCATCTCCCAGCTCTAAACTGGAATGAATTTCTTGCTTCTCCAAAAACCTGCTTTAAATGGGGCAGTGCAGAAACCTGACTGGATCTCTCACACCTCAGACTATGACCCTCACCTGCAGGGTGCTCTCAAAAATTCCTCATCCTATTCCAGACAAGTTTGGTATGAATTTTGAGGTTCAATCTGTTTTGAGGTTTAGTTTTGGTTTTGACTTGGGCAGAACAGAAATATGTCTCTAAATCTTGAAAGGTTTTGTAAGGGGAACTGGCTGTTCCTAATGTTCCTGTTTTCATGTGGAATGTAAAGATGAACTACAAGCCCTGAACAGCATTGTTTCTAATGCGTGTAAATTCAGCAGATAGATCTGAAGTGTATTTGGCAGTTGTCTTATTCACATGGAATTAAATCCATCAGTTGTTATCTGATAGATAAATTTTGCTGTGCATGTGCATTAGTTTCAGTTTAAGGGAAAGGTTATACTCTCTGGAGTATATCCTAGAAATGTAGTGTATGTCTGTGTGAATCTTAAATAACCAACGATTGAAAATTTTTGGCTCATGGTGATTAGAAAATGTACTGCCTCTGTCAATTTGTTTCTATTTTTGGAAAGCTGTGAAGTATCAGACTTGTAAATCACATCAGCTTTATCAACTTCACACTGTGCTGTTCAGTTTCATTTCCAATAGGAACGTAGCTATGTCTTGCGAACCACTGGAGTTGGAGATTAAGGGTCTGGTTTTCAGACAGTGGGGGCTCTGACTGCATTTTAATGCTAGTTTCCCTTGAGGTAGATACAACTGTTGTCACAAGTTTGGCAATTTCTAGTTAGAGGAGCTCCAGACAAACACATTTGCAGATTATGTAGGAACCAAAGCAACTCGGAATGCCATAGTCCTGGGCTTTTAAGCATCTGTTTGTTCTCTGGGTAACTGGTGACTAAATGTCACAATCCATTGGTTTTCAGTATCACAGAAGCCCTGAAGTGGTGTGTTCAGTACAAAGAATTAATTGAGATTGGACAACCAGAATTTTGTTCTCCATTATTTTTGTATGCTTTGAGATAATCAACCTTATTTCTTTTTGTCTGCAGCATTTGTAACTCCTCTTGTCTCAAGGTTAGCTTTCCCTGGGTGTTAAACCTGGCTCAGAGCCTGGGTTTGAGCTGTTTTCCAGCTGGTAAAACTCTGTGCCCAGGCCTGATTATGCTTTGCTTAGCCTCCTAGATCTTTGAAGGGCCGAACAAGTGAGATGACACCAGTGAGAGTGGTGCAAAGGGAAATGGGTGTCAGTCTGGGAGCCCTACCTCGGATACATGTGCAGTCCGAGCAGCTTCTTGGAAATGAATAGGAGCGGGCTTTTCCCCAAAGCAGTCTCTCTCGGTATATACTGCTGCCTCCTCCCAGGAATGGGAATCTCCACTCCCTCTCAGTGTTTCTTCTGCTTTCCATCCCTTGGGAAGTGGAGAAAGCAAATGGTTTGGGAAGCTCCTGCCCTCTTTTTCCCCAGAGGAAAGCATAGGGATCTCCTGAGTGGGAGGGTCTGAGAAACTTCCTTCCCCACTGTTCCCAAGAGGAAAGCTTTGGTATCTGCTTAGTGGTGGCAGCTGATTAACTCCACTGCTTGGCTGTTTGAGGGGTTTGTTCTGAAGAAATGGAGGGCAGTAGGACGACATTGGAGTCGCACTCCGAGCTGCAGGTCGAGCACGAGGGCAGTGTGGCGAAGCACCCTCCACCCCTCCCGCTGCCCCTGCCGCTGATGGGTAAACTGAAGAGCAGCAGCTCAGGCTGGTGTTCAGACAAGCTGAGGAAAGGGGCATTTCAGACAAGGTCCTTTTTTTCTCCTGGAGTATTCCTGTTTGCTTCTGATAAGTGGGTAGGCTACCAAGTAAAGCAGCAGTTTTGTGTGTCTGCTCCCTGGAGCCGTACCACTTATGCAGAGTCAGTGTGATTCGGGTGCTGCTGAAACCGATATATTTCACTGTATTACAGAGCAGTCACACTTTCTCAGAAGGGTGATAGAGATGTCTCCTTTGCCAGAGATTTGCCTCAATTATTTCTTTGTAGTTAAGGGCAGACGTTGCATAGCCTACCCTACCTGGAGTATCATTTTCCTGTCCAAACTGTTAACTCAAAACCTGCTTTTGTTTGGATACGATATGGAATGACTTTTTTTTTTAGTTTTCTCTGGCAAACGGAAATATCTGAGGGTGGATGAATCATTTTATTTGCCTAAGAAGAAACGTGTTTTATTGTAGGACACTAACATCTCATTTTTTAAGGAAAACTGGGATATTCAGAAAGCTGAAGAGGAGGGAGTGATTCTGCTTTCCTCTTTCTCCCAGGGATTAGAGATGGCCATTCAAAGCAGAGCCTTTCCTGAACTTGAATCTTCCCTCTACTGTTTTATAACTTGGTTCTAAAGAATTGTGAGGAAGTATTCTTATCCCATATTCTTATCCCATCTTACAGTGACTGTTCTAGTTTGTATTAGTCGATTGAACATCCTTTGGGCAAAAGCAAGAATGACTTCTGCTTCCTTATAGCAGAGTCTGTGCTGAGGATCTATCAGGTACTGAGTTTTGCTTTTGTGAATGAGCACTATTTACCAGGACAGCATTTGGCCACTAGAACATGAAAATCTCTTGGTGTAGCATGGAAGAATGTGGAAGGAAAATGAAATATGCATGAAGTAAGATTCTCTTCTGCCACGTAGAAAGTGTGAGGGAATTTGAGTTGGTGAAACACACAAAAAGTATGGAAGCAATATTTGAGAGTAACTTTTGGAGCCTTTCTTCTGATTTTCTTTTTATTAGAGAGCTTCTTTGCAAATAAAGCAAAGATGATAAGCATGATTCTTTTGGTAGTGTTTTGTTTTTCACATCTTCCATCATTAATTCAGACTGCTGAGCAGAAATCTTTATGGGCTTTTAGAAGGTAATTCACAGGGTCTTGCCTTGACTGGAGGATTTATATAAACACTGTGTTGTTTTTGTATTTCCAATTGATTAGCATGCAAATGCACTTGCACACTGTATTAGAAGACCCACAGTAGGGTCTGCAAAATCAATCTTGAAAACCTGGAAACTCTCCAGAATGAAACTATGCATTAGAAGTGCCCTTTGCATGAACATCATAAAAAAATCTTAAATTACAAGGACATATACTGTTTTTGTTGGGTTTGGTTGGTTTTTGTGTTTGGTTTTGGGGCTTTTTTTTTTTTTTTTTAAATCCTATAGGACACAGGGTAGATGGTGCTCATTTAGGACAGATTCATTTCACCTCAATTTAGCTGCCTACCAATTAGGCATGTAGCTGAAGCCAGATGTCTAATTATCCTCAAAAGTCAAAGGAGAAATAGAAGGAGCTATGGATGGTTATCCTTCCTGCTCATCTCAGAATACTATCTTGGGATGGGATGAACTGCCTCTGGAGATGTCTGCACCTCTTCAGTGAGAACAGAGCCTACATGACTACATTAGAGTGGGCCTTTTACACAGCTAAATTTAGATGAGATATATCCTCCCTTTAATGGGCAGTCATTCAATATTGTTTTGCTGCCCCAGTGTTCAGTATGCAGTGCTGGTCTTTATTGCCATGTTGGGTAACATCCTGTTCAAAGCCAGCTCTGAAGACAGAATTATTCATTTTCTCTGACCTTTTCTACAGCAATTGTCAGTATTTTTATCTGAGTGCTTCACAAACATGAGTTATGCGTATAGCCACCTTGGGAGATAAGGAGATACTATTACCCTCATTTTATAGGCAGCCTTTATTTTTGGCATTTCCTTGTATTTTTCAAATCTGACTTTGCAACTTGAATAATGTACCTTATGTAACTTTCTGGTATTTTTGTGGTTTTGTGTTTTTTTTTTTTGTATGTGTGTGGGTCGTCGTCCACCCCCCC
>JANZLQ010000078.1:2219233-2240853 GCA_026212715.1 Elanus axillaris | reverse complement strand
CCCCAATCAAACTAAGTAAGAAAAAAACATCCATGACAATCTGGTGATAATGTAGAGTCATATCTTAGTTTCCCACTCCCTTTCAGAGGGTCTCTGCTTGGCAGGCAAAATTTCTTCATCCTAACTCACATGGCCCAGGTTGCAGGTGCCCCTGAGAAGCTGAGTAATAATACCTCTTACTTCTCAAGTTTTATCCAGTTTCTGTCTTTAATCAGCAAGCTTCAGGGTAAAAGATATTATTCTAGTGAGGAAAAGAGTTAAGTACTGATAACAAAGTTAGGAGCACACTTCTGAAGCTGAACTTTCCTAGCTCTCATGAGAAGTCCTGAAGCACAGAAGTGAAGGGAATGACTCAGCTGCTACCCTGCAGTTGCCTTGCTAATTTAGGGGGATTTACTGTGCTGCAACTTTGGTCAGCCTGCAGGGTCCAATTAAGTTAGATGGGAATGATTTCTACATGTAAATTATTCTTGCTCAGAAAGAATAAAATTTCTGCCACAATTGGACCTTCTTCCCTATCTGTAAGATTTTGCAAATTCTGTATTCTGAAAAGTTACCCACTCTGCAGAGACTTAATGTTCTGGCTTTTTCCAGACCTCTCACAGGTACATTCCTGAAGCAGGTGCTGCAAGGGGAGCATGGCACTTCAAAAGCAGTTCCTTCAGCATGAAGATTCTGTGAGCTTTAGGTATCATTCTGGTTAACTTAGGAAAGTTAAAACAACTTAAAATCACTTATGTTAATGGGTACAGGTAATAAGGCAATTAAACGTTATCCCTTTTCATGATGGGCAGTCTTTTCCAACATCAGTGAGCTTCTCACTGAGATCTGACTTGCTTTGAGCCTCTGCTTCAAACAGTGGAAAAGAGTACCAGTTTTTTTGAAGCTGAAAAACAGTAGCATCTTCCCCCAAGAATTTTCAAGTCTGGTCCAAAATTTCTTGAAAACACTCATGTTGAGGAAAGTAGAATGGAGAACTTTATCCTGAGTGGTAGAAGCCATAAGCAACTGAAAAGGAGGTCTTTGGAAATATTGGGCAAATGTTGTGTCAGACAGTGCCTGCAGTAGCACTGTTTGTTCACTACAAATTCTTTGTAATGTAAAAAGTAAGTTTTCCAGTGCACATGTTGCAAGGTAAAATGGTGCTCATAATACCATTTCTTCAGAATTCTCACTCAATATAAAAAAAAAGCTGAACTTGTGACCATATTAAATAGGTGTTTTAACACTGACTGCATGTTGGTTCCCAAAATGAAATTATCATTGCACTGGGTCACAGTGAAAGGCTCCTGTGAGAACTCTTGCTGGAGTCAGGATTTTACCTTTGGGACTGCCTGTAGAGCATATACTTGAAAATGACATTCAATATGCTATTCTACTTGTAATTTTAAGTGAAAGAGAAAGTTATGTGCGAGACCTTCCTCTTACAGCAAGAAATGTTCTCTGTTTTGTATTTGATGCATACAGCTGTTAGCTTGATTTGAGATATATATTTTGCAATTCAGAAATGAAGAAAGTATTCTCTTGCTTCCTTCCAAGATACGAGTTTGGAATGTCTTCAACTGTGTTTGAGGAAACGGGAGGTTACTGAAATAACCCAGAGACCTTTTCTTGCATTCATTCATTTCTGGTTTCAATTTTCCATGTGTGATTTTTAAATTGTCCCCCAAATATCTGTAACTATGGCTTACAGATTTCACTGGTCTTGATAAAAAAATCTTGTATGATGTTTCCACGCCTTCTGATGTTTAGAATTTTCTCTTCATTTTAAGTGTTCTTTAACATTATGAACTATCATTATTTGAGGTCCTACAAATTGCAAAGAGATCTGAATAACTGCATGATAAAAAGATGCCTGCATTTCAATTCAAATACCATTACTATCTTTAATCTTGATGAGAATGCAAAAATTCTTTCTAAAAATCAAAAGATGTACTTATTGACCTGTGCAACCTTTGATTGTCAAGAAATGGATCAAGTCTTATTAATGATAAACACAAACTCATTTTAAGTTTAAGTCAGATATATTCTTCAGAAATTCACACTGGAAATCAAACTGCTGTGAGCATCGTAATTCTTTAAAAGTGTTATTGCACATGCCTGCATGTGTGAAAACATTTATCTTTACAGCATCCTTAGAAAGCCTATATTGCTGATGGCCCAGCAGTCTTGAAATTCAAAGATTGATCTTTTCCCCTGTATCTTCTCTATAATGAAAGGAATCCTTAGCAATGGCTACAAAGCTTTGTATTGTAAGGCTGTATAAACCTGGCTGCGGATTCCATTGCCGAGGACATCAAAAGGAATCAGTTTTCACCTATCTTTTCTCTGAACTTAAACTTCTGATATGGATTGGTGAAGCTGCTTGCTTTCTTCTGCATTCCTGTTTTCCTGCAATAATCCACATAACTTTTCCTTTGTGGACAGATGCTCTGAGTGAGGTCAGAACAATATAATGCTCCTACCTCTGCCAGGATGCAGTGTAACATGTCCTTGCCTCTGGAAGATGTAGTGAGGTTTACGGTTTGTAAAACAGGCTGGTAAATTTAGTCAGACAGAACTTGGTTACAATGGACTAGAAAGTGAAGGGCAAGACCAGTAATCTTTCAAAAAGTGCTGTATATTTAAAGATGAGAGCCCAATACCTTTATTTTACAATCTCCCTACATAGTCCGGACAGAGTCTGTATGTAAGTGCATACCATTTTTGGAGAAAAACTGGTTGTTTTCACTACCCAAATTCACTCCAGGTAGTCATACTCTGAGCTGGCAGAATCACAGCTGATTTGTGTTGTCACCTGTTTGCATGCCTGGAAGACTTAAGTAGTTAACACAGGAAATCAGCTGAAAGAATAAGCATTGTTACTTTCTCATGTAAAGAGACACAGCTCTTTCATTTGTAGTTATTCTTCTTCTCCATGATCTACCACAAACCCATTTTATGTGAACTGATAACCATGCATTAAATTTGTATTAACTCTGCTGGTTTAATTTCATATAATTGTATGTACATTTGAGTGTATACTATTTGAAAATCTTTTCTACCAGATCACAATACAGATTTTTTTTTTTTTTGAGTAAGAAACAGCCATTTTGGTGGAATCTGGCTGTTAAATAAAATACAAGGAACTGCAGTTTGAGATAAGATTGGTAGTCTCTCAAGTGGCCAGTATTAGTTGCTTTGGAATAGTTAAGACACCGAGGGTGGAGAATCAGGCAGTGTCTTGCTTAAGGATCAGCTATCTTGAAGGACATTGTTGTCTTCTGCTTTAAAAACAGAGGAAAATTTCTCCTGTTTTCTTTGGAAAAACACTTTCCCTCCTTTTTCTTTTACCAGTTTCATTCTTTTACAAAAAGAGCCTAAATGGGTATGTAGTAAATTCAGTGATATAGATGACAGAAAAGGTATATATCACATTCAGTCTTTGAGGACAGCTGAGTTTTGGCTTATTCCAAACTTTTCAAGGACATGCTTGAATGGGAAACTGGACAAAGTGATGGGAGAAAGTGGTGCCTTTTCTCTTACCCTTGTAAATTATTGTTATGAAACTATTTAAACCTACAGGATGGGTGGGACAAAACCCTTCAGTGTTTTATGTGTAACAGTTTAGTTTTGGGATTATCAAAATGTTATTCCAACTGCCAGATTTTGGACAAACAGAATTCTACCAATGACCTTTTTTTCTAAGATAGTGCTTACAATATGAACAATTTCTGGAGCCTGAACATCACAACTGCACACTTCCTGTGCCTGTAATATTATTGAATACAGATAAAAATCCAATGGAAGACCTATTGTTGAACTGAATTCCTATGCATCTAGCTATGTAGAAGAATCTGGCAGGACAGGCTGCTCTGATAAAATAAAAATGGATCCATCATGGAGGTGCTCACCCGTACAATACAGAAATATATATTTGGGATACAGTCACTGAAGGATACATTAGGATCAAGTTCAATGGGAATTTGCCTCTGGAGAAGACCAGTCAGAAATGATTTTTTTAATATATTTTCTTTTTACTTCATATTGGTTTATTTATAGCATCATATAATTAGTGGCCTGGAAGGTTTGTAGCATGGAAGCTTTTTTGGGACCAGTGCATTAAGGTCATGACACAATGGCTGCGATTGCCATTTTCATGTAAACAATACTATGGTCAGTTAAAGCACGTGAGGAATTTAAGCATCCTCCAGACTGTCAAGAAAATCTGCATAAAGAATAGGATGTGTATGCTGATCTTAGTTAAATATTAATGTCAAAACCAGGAGATGAGTTTATCTGGGCTTGTATAAACCTTATCTAAGAAGTTTCTTCTAAAGACATGGAGTGGGTGACCCAGTCATGGTCACCATTAGAAAAGTTTGGCAAAAGAGTGGCAATCTGGTATGTATTCAAGCTGCACTTCTGGGAAGGTTTATTTTTTAAGGGAAGTTGTGGCTGTGAATGATGGGAACTGATCCTACTGATAAGGATAGGAACTGAATGAAACTTTTGGGAGGTGCGTTTAGTGAAGATTCTTGTAGATCTCCTGGTCAGAAAAGAGACTAATGCTTTTTCTAGGAGTTTCACTTGAGAAAAGCCGATTCTGTTGTCAGAAATAAGTAAGTGCAGAATTATACACATTGGTGATCACCAGGTGCAAAGACAGAAATTTCTAGACACTAGTTACTGAAGAAATGGCGGTGGGTCATTGTATTAGAAGATAAATAGTTATGCTAGAGGCATTATTGAAGGACAAAAACCTGTTGTCAGAAATATATAATCTCAAGGAATTTTGGGAACATCAGGGCCATTTGTGATTATTTTGGAAATAACCTTGAAAAAAATGATAGGAGAAAGGGCAATAGGCCATTTTAATAGAAGACAACCAATAGTTCCCTATAGCAGATCAATGGGAGGTCTGGTGTTTGAAGCTCACAATAAGGAAAGAGGACTTTGGAGAATCATAATATGCTGTCAAGAATATTTAGACATGAATAAGTAGTTGGTTGTGGGTGGTTGTTTTTTGGTTTTTTTTTTTACTTACACTTACATTTGCTCTTGGTTTTAAGATAGTTATGCTGTTCTGTAGAAACTAACACAAATGATCAAGTCTCAGACAGATGAAGTATTAGCTTTGACTTAAGGTTGCTATACTACATATCCCACCAAGACAAGCCTTAGGAAATAAGTGATGCAGTCTGTTAGCTTCTCCTTTATTCATATGTGAGCATTTTCCTTCCACAATCCAGTATCTCCAACACTCAGAACAGGCATTATTATTCACCTATGCCTATTGCAGAGATACTTGCCTTTTTAACAAATATGTAGTATTTAACTGCCAGTCTGAAATGTGCACAGATGTAACGTGATGTGTGTTGATAATTATGAGCCATAGGAAAATGTTAGGCATTCTCAGAGTGGGTGGAGATGTATGTCCTGAAGAAGGGAGGTTATTGTTGTTGAGATGTATATACCGGTGGGTGGGTGGAATACTGATGAATCTATTTCTGCACCACTCTGCTCTGATGAGCTCTGTTGAGGAAATGCAAGGAAATAATTTTGTATCTGGATTTTCTGTCTTTTTAAGAACTTTGTGTAAAAACCAGCACCTATTCATGTAGCCCAACTATTTCTAGGCAGTAACAGTAGCATGTTTCCTTGAAGAGTCCTCTTATTCCCAAAGCTGTCCCATGGGTTGGTATCCTTCCTTCTTGAAGCTCCCTATAGGCATGCTCTGTTCTGACACCACTGTAGGCAAACTCGGCTGCTTCTGTGATTTTTCTCACAGTTCTTCTCCGTAACATGTCCTTCCCTCTCTCCACCTTGCTCCATTATAAGTTACTTTTGTCAGTGTTATAGCAGTCTCTGCTTTTCTTATAATGATTTTGAAGGTGGTCACCAATCAACATAGTACCTTAGATGCATAAATGTTTTAGACTTCAGAGCATAATTCACTGTGTTCTTGTGACTGAGCTTGCATGGTCTAAGAAGTTACTACCTCTCAGTTTCTATCTAGCGTTCCCCTCTGCCAAGCTCTGGCACTGTAACACTTTGGTCCTTTCAGTCAGAGACTGCAGCGGAGTGACCAATCTGTTGTGTGTTCTCTGTACACTTATAATACAAAGCCTAGTGATGCTGCATCTCTCACATTTCAGTTGTTTTTAATATTATTCCTGACATATTACTGAATATCATAATTGAATATCATAACCCATAGACCATTAAATATTGTGGTATAATCTTGTATGAATTCTCAAATGAATTTCTAAATGAAGAAAAATCCTGAAAATGTTTTGGAAAACTGCACTGCATCAGTTGCTTATTTTTGCTTTTCAGCTTTCCTCCTAATGCTATTCAGAACTTTTTGGCTGGATTTCTGTCTTTATGCAAATGACCACCATAATTACAGTTGAGTAAAAGGCATCTCTCTGACTTCTGTTGTTCAAAATTCCTTCAAAGCCATGGAGTATTGGATACTAATGTTATTTTGCATTTTAATGATTTCAGGGCTTCATATAACTTGCGATATAACTTCTGTAAAAAAAAACAAAAACAAAACCTGTCAGCATTAGCCTACTCAAATGCAGTCACCTTTCCTTCATATGTATTAATTTAGACAATGTATTGTATTTCAGTACACAGATGACTTTAGCATTACTGCCCGTTCATTTAGGGGATTAGCATTTATGCAATGCAGCAGAACTATGGCATTCTGTCTACTAAAGTTACAGAGAGGCATTATTTACAATAGTATGCCCTCTTTGAGTAACTGCTCAATTGTGGCTATCGCTGCTCTCCCACTCATTGCTTGTAGATGTAATCATCAACAACACCAAAATTTTATTACAGGTTTTGTTTATGAATGTTCGTTTTGGATCTCAAATCATGGTGATAGTTCCAAAATTAACTAGTTAAACAAGTGCTCTCTAGTATGTGACACGATTTTAACAAGTAATAATCCATATCCTGGTTCAGCATTAGGGCCAAAATCTTCAATATCTAATAATTTTGGGTGCTTCTGCTTTTTGATGTCTAACTTTAGTGATTATTCACCCTGATTTGTTCATTTGTGCTCAGATTGTGTGCCAAGAGGTTACATGGCTTCCCAACTGGACCTGTCTGTGGTTGTTTTGAGTATTGGCAGAGAAAGTGAGTGCCGGCTGCCTATAGATGTACCCTTAGAAGCAAGTGGGGCAAGAACCACTGCATCCATCAGAAATATTCAATGGATTTTTAGAGGGCTTCTCAGAAGCGGCTCTGTCAGGTACAGCTTGTTCTCCTCCCTTCCCCTTCCCCTCTTCTTCCTTCCCTTCTTCCTCCCTCCCTCCCTTCTTCTTTGCCTTTACTCAGGGACACGTAATTCAAGAGCCAGTGCATGGCACCAAAAAAAAGACTGTGCTTGATTTCCAAAGCTAAATGGATTGCTGCCATTGTATAAAGGCATTGCATAGCAACTTTCTTAAATTGGGTGGGCTATCAATTACTTTTCTAAAGGGGCTAATTGAATCTGATGACAGAGCAACCAATTTTTTGAAACACTGCTTTAAGACCTGTATTATCCAAAAGACGCATTAGATGGATCCAGCAGTCACCTTTATTGTCAATAGCTCAAAAAATTGAGAATGTCCTGAAATGGTGTTTGTTAAAATGCCATCAATTTGCATTTCTGTGCAAAAAAGGGCATGTTAGATAAAAAAAAAAGCTTTCTCTTTCATTTTCCTTAATTGTAACGTCCTTAACAATCTACCCTTCAAAAATAGTCTGTGCTTACTAATATTTGCAGAAAGCTCATGTGGAAATTTATGCAAAGTCAGGACTCCTGATTTAACAATTGCACATTACACCTGTGCTTAATGCTAAGAATTTTTCTGAATGCTCTATTGTATTTCTCCAGAAAAAATTGCTGTGGGGTAGATGTGATATCTGATTTAAAAATATGCCAACTGTTCAAATTCCTGAAGGAACTTTTGGTGCCAGGTGTATGAATAGAGTAAAAAGCCCTCTTTTATAAATGAAAAGCTGAGCACTGAACCCTCTCTGAGCAGGTTCCTGAGGTGTTCAGTAGCCTGCAGGGAGGGTTTGGAGATGGCTCACAAAAATGACAACGGTACCTCTTTCACTCCCTCCTGCTCTTCATTCTGGCCACACACACAAAGGGCCCTTTGGCAGGAAGCCTGCAGGGCCACCGTTGTTCAACCTCTCCCTGCCACAGGAGCAGTGTCATCCCCTCAGCCCAAGGGATGCTCCCAGGGCACATTTCAGGTTCAGTCTCTCAGCCTGGGTTACTTACTAATTAGGAACAGAGCTTTTCTCAGTACTGGAAAGACAATTTGGCATGCCCATTACTGCTGGGTTTGACAGCCTGTTGTGTTAAGCAACAGAGCTTCTGCTCTGGGTCCAGTTAATTTGAAGACTTAGTGACTAGTTCTTGTTCTTGAAGGCTACTGTAAAAAAAAAAAAAAGGTAATAGGCATATTTGCAAAGGGATCCACAGGGCTTTAGCTATACAGTGCCCATTAATTTCAGCAGAACACGCAAGACCTTATCTTCTTACCATAATATGTCTCATTGTTGTGGTTTAACCCCAGTCAGCAGCTAAGCACCATGCAGCCACTCACTGTCCCCCCACCCAGTGGGGTGTGGGAGAGAATCAGAAAGAAAAAGGTAAAGCTTGTGGGCTGAGATAAGAACAGTTTAATGGAACAGAAAGGAAGAAACTAATAATGATAATAATAATAAAATGACAATAAAAGGATGGGAATATAGAAAACAAGTGATGCACAATGCAATCGCTCACCACCCACTGACCGATGCCCAGTTAGTTGCTGAGCAGTGATCCCTCCCCACCCAGCTCCCCTTGGTTTCTGTCTAGACATGATGTCCCATGGTATGGAATACCTCTTTGGCCAATTGGGATCAGCTGCCCTGGCTGTGTCCCCTCCCAACTTCTTGTGCCCCTCCAGCCTTCTCGCTGGCTGGGCATGAGGAGCTGAAAAATCCTTGACTTAGTATAAACTTAATATAAACACTGCTTGACTTGTTGCTAAGTAGTGTTTAGACTAACTGAAAACACCAATGTGTTCTCAACATTCTCATACTGAACCCAAACCGTAGCACTGTACCAGCTACTAGAAAGAAAATTAACTCTACCCCAGCTGAAACCAGGACGCTGTTTTAAGGTACATATAGAAACATTGATTTTATTTTTAGATTTCTGCATTATGTATTTATTTTCTATAACATCTTGTTACCTTGTCTGTGAATGCATTACAGGGATAAAATTGGAACATGGGTTTGTTTAATAAGGTACTTTGTTATCATCTTGAGTAAACATTCATAAACAGTCTTGAAACATTTACAAATTACACCAATCTGAACTGAAGGTAATATTGTTTCAAAGGTAATCTCTCCATATCTGAGTGTAGTCCTTTCTCGGGCTGTGGAGCCTAAAGGAAGGCTTATTTGAGCTCCTTCACCAATAGTGCACAGGGAAGATTTTCAAGTACTTGACTGTTGTCTTGTTTGCCTCTTTAAGCTACTTCCTCAGAGCAAGAAAAATAATTAAAAAATTACCCAGCTGTACAGAACATACCCTCTGTCTGATTTAGTGGTTCTTTTACCGTTGTGATTCATGGCTAATTCATACAAAAGAAATTAGGTTATATATTACTATTAGGAGATTAACATTTCATGAATTTAATAAATGCTCTCACGGCTACTTCAAAATCTAATTCCCTGGCCTAAAATGTCACGAATGTCTGCTTGGTTTAGGTAAACCAATTTATTTCAGTTCAGTAGTGCTGGGGGAATAGGTTAGCTGAGATTCATTTTGAGTGAAGTCACCACCATTTTCTTTCACTCTGTTCTCTCCTGTGCATAAATCTAAAACACTATAATGTTAGAATGATGCAGGAAAAAACCCTGTTAGCTGACCTCATGCAGGAGAGAATGACATACTAGTTTACATCATTAGGAATGGAAATGTCAGGTTCTTAAGAATAAGCCTATTGGATATACATAGAAAACTTAATTTATGTTATTATGTATAGCCAGTAGTCATATTCTAATAACTTGAGTATATGATCATTGTACTGCTCTCCATGGCATAATATGATTTTCTTAAAGGCCCTCAGCAGTGTTCAATGTAGACTTAGAATGGGTAATATTAGAGGCTTTATTAAATTGTGGTCAATATAAATATATATTATTTTCTCTCCAACTCAGATTCGTATTTACTCATTTTATGGATAAAGCAACGTCTTGCTGCATTTGATATAAAGCTGGTTCTTTTTTTCTTTTTGTACCAGCATCAGAAGGATTCTCCAATCTGTGCTCAGTCTGAACTAAGACCCACCCTGCACCCTCACCATACAGCCTCCCCCTAAAAAAAATTGCACAGTAAAATTTTATGGACTTCTTCATGCCAAAGTTCTGCTCCTACCCCTACCCAGCACCGTTTTGGTCTTGGCACTTCAGAGCAGCTGAAGCCATAGCCAAACTGGGATCAGAAATGGAGAGTTTCTTCTCTCGGGAGCCTTGGATGCCCGTTCTCAGGAT
The DNA here is from genome assembly GCA_026212715.1 of Elanus axillaris. NCBI lineage: Eukaryota > Metazoa > Chordata > Aves > Accipitriformes > Accipitridae > Elanus > Elanus axillaris. The sequence goes on along the minus strand of JANZLQ010000078.1, from coordinate 2,230,314 downwards.
GCCTGATGCATCGTTCCTACAGACGCAGCAGCTGCTGCTTCTTCCGAAAGGCAGTGGTAGTAAAAGCAACCCCCCGTGGATCATTTCTTGTTCTTCTGTCTCTGGCACAGTTAATTTTTTTTAATTTTATTTTTTTCTCCCCCTGCAGAATGGAACAGTGGGAACAAGGAGGAGGGAGAAGGCTTCTCCTCAAGGCCTGTGCTTTTGTGCCTGGAGCCCTTGTGGAGGGACTGGGAGAGTGGGATGAATCCTGTTCACGCCAAGGAGAAAGATGGGTCTGGGCTGGAGCTGAACCGAGATCAGAAATCTTCTAATTGCTGAACTGTTACTTAAAATAAGATTAGAGTCAGTTATGGGTTTTTAATTAGAGAAAGGGAGAAGCCCTCATTTCTTTCTTGAACTATATGGCTTGTCCACCAAATGTCAGGAAATAGCCAACTGAGCTCTAAAGGGAATCCAAAGCCCTGAAGAAAACTGGCCATATTTAAACTGCTCCTTGTGGTCAAACTTGAAGGACTGGCCAAGCCCCAGTGTGCTGACCTTTTAAAACTGCTTTAAAACTGTTGGCTATGGGTGCTAGTGCCAAGTCCCAGTCCAGCTCTTTCGCTTTGCCCTGTCTGAGGGGGGCCGGGTCAGTGCTTCCCAGCTTGCCCCCCTGTGCTTTGTCCTGGAGCTTCTCAGCGCTCACCAGCTCCGGCACCGCGGGTTGTCCCTCTGTGCCTCGCTTCCCCGGCAGCGCTGCGGGCCTGGGAGGGGAGGCAGGATCAGTCCCCAAAACTGCCTGACCCTGACCGGGAGATCATACGTCTGTATACGTTGCTTTCTGGTCTGTGTTTACAAAGATGATCTTCTCGAGGCAATAAAAAAGACAGCGTGCTTTCTTCTTTGGAAGGGAAGAGCTTTCTGTGACAATTCCTTCCAGAAAGACTTTTCATCCTTTAGGCTGGTGTACATTTCCCTTACCTATGGTTTTTGGTGGTAGCTGTATTGTATTTCAGAAATCCCTTCCCAAGTGGATTTCCATCTCTAAACGATCTTCAAGCTAGTACCTCATCCACTTCCAAAATCCATTTTCTGAACTGTCTTTATTACAGTGCCTAAAAGACATATACAACACATTGTTAATTGGCAGTTGGGGATCACTTATCGTTATTGATTTACTTTTAAATTACTTTGATGAGATGAGGAACAATAACCCAAGCACGTAACTCACTTTCATAATGATACATTATTGCTGTTATCCTCATGTCTATACACTTCGAATCTGCAGTTTGCCTAAAATCACCAGCTTGTTTTTGTTTTGAAACAGACAGTTGTCTGAAATGAAGGCAGTGCTTTTCTGTGTCATTCAACAGCAAATATAATTGTCCTCTGATGCGCCTTAGGGCAATGGAAGGATTATACAGAAAAGATTTCATATTCTTACTGAGGTTTAGTTTACAATATTTTGGACTGATCTGCCAAGATGGAACTTCAGGTGATAAGTTGGTCCTGTTTGAAATGAAAACTTGTGTTCTAAAAGGGAAATGTTCCTGCTAAACTGTCACAAGTTTTCATGTTTACTTTTAGTGTTTCTCATGGCCTAGAGGTTTGTTGATTGATTACTTGTTGCTAAGGATGTCTTTTAAAAAAAATTACATTTTCTATATATTATAGGAGGAAGTAACTTGAAAATGTTTATTGATGTAGTTATGGCAATCCTGAATTATATCCAAAGGTTATTTAGAAATTTTTAAAAGCTGTAAGCTTTCAGTCTTTGTGATTGGTAACATTACATGAATTTTAAAAATGCTCAAATAAATTTTTTTCCATAATTGAGCTGATGGCATAATCTGAACAGAACTTTATTATGGTGCATGCCTGTGAGCTGATCTCTTGGTCTAAAGATCTTAACGGGAAACTTTGTGAGGCTCAACAAAATTCAAAGGGTATAAAAGTGAAGGCTAGAAGTAAGGGAAATTTGTGGGAAAACAAACACTCTTCCTAAAATCCTCATCCAGGCCATCCTGGAGAGAAGAAGCAAAAATATGAACAGGCAGTTTGTGACCAAACTTGCAGTCTCCCAGCTCTGTGTCACCACCACGAGTGCTTTGCTCCCTGATGCTGCCCCAGCCCTTACTGCGCCAGTGGTTAAAAGTCTCCAAGAGTCCATGCATTTATGAATCCTTGATAATCTTAAACATAATTTTCCAGCTTCATTTCATGTTTATAATTTGTATTTTATTAGGGTGAGAGAGGTCCCAGCTTTAATTTTAGGTAGTCAGTGCTTTTGCATGCATATGGGTCTTCGTGAGCTCCTGTAAGACACATATTGGTAAAAGAATAAGAAAGGAAAAGTTTCACAAATGAAAGTAGTTCTGAAAGCATAGCCTCAGAAACCTTAACATTAGGGCTTTATATTGGAAATTCTAAACCCCTTGGAACTGTACAGTGTAGACTTGTGCTTAGCAAAGAGCAGCCTTCCCAGAATGAAGCTTGAGTGGCCTGAGATTGCAGTTCAGATAATAGGTAACTGCTTCACTGCTGAGTGAATGCACTTTGAATCACTCTAGCTTCAGCTGGGGATTCAGTAAAATTGATTGTTACTTTCTAGAATTTGTGGACAGATTATTCTTGAAGTAATTTTGTTGATTTAACTCTTTCTGTAATTGACTTGATTTTTTGCTGAGTTTGATTTTTTGATTTTTTTTTTTCTTTTTAGTTTTTCTTGGTTTGATTTTAAGTTTGGCAGCAGCATTGGTTTATTCCTAATTTCAGTTGAAGTTAGTCATAATTAAACTGGTAGCAGTCTCCTATTCTTCTTGATTTTATTTTTGTTTTAATTTGTTTTCAATAATTTTAATAGCATTCACGTGAGGAAATAAATTCAGATTTCTTTCAGTAAGTAATGTGGATCTTAAATCCTCTAAGACTACCTCTACTTTGTTAGTCTTTGATTCGTAGGCTAAGCTGCAGGATAATGTAATAGCTGGGTTTATATTAATTTTAAGTTTGATATTTTAGCCACACAAGTAAAGATACAAGCATACAGTTTCAGCTGAACTAGAGTGTATGGAGGGGAATATAAGCACTACACTGGTGATGTAATCATACAATAGATTCATACAGGCCACATTTGGCTGCCGGTGAAAGCATTCCTTCTACTTCAATTCTTCTGCCTCTATTTTAAGCCAGTTCTGATGTTATTAACTGATTCCCATCCATCCTTTTTATGCTCATTAAATATGAGCACCAGAGTAGTAGTTGCATCCCAGTGGTAGGGATTTTGTATTCACATTTAAAAAAAACTATTGTGATATTTTGCTTTTGGTGGGGCAGATGGGGTTTAATAACTGGCTTCTGTTCCAAAATCAGTATGGAGGGGTGGAAAGGTGCCGCTAAGTAGGCTGACAGAGAAGGGCTCCTTTCTATTGCAGTTTGCAGTAGATGAACTAAATTAATATTATTCCTCACTTAATTTTGTTCCAACTTTTGATAAGGAGAGCAAAAGCTGAGAAAAATCTTGTTGGGGAAGGGCCAGATGATTGCTGTGTTTGGAGCAGAGCCTTTGCTCTCAGTTTGGGGAGAGGTCTCAGCTCTGCCAGTAGTAGTGCTGGTTTTGGACGTAGCTTAAGACTGGGCTCCACAGAGGATTTATACCTCATCATTAACTTTCTTAGTTCTTGTATCCTCCCTGGCCTCAGACAGGCTTGCTTTGCAAAAATCAGATTGCAGCTATAGACAAATTAATGGTTTGGAAGTGGCTCGCTTCATTTCATGCTTGTATTTTCAGAGGCTTTTCCTCATGAGATGGTAGATATGACACAATGACCCTAGCTTTCCATACAGAGATCTTGGTTTTTAATAAGAAATTTAGATGGATAAAAATGGCATGGAAAAGCTCCTGGGCCTTATCTTCTATATTTTTTTCTGCTTCAGGGGAATATCAATATCAGAAAAACCAACACCATGAAGGAGTTCAAGCTGCTTAGTGGTGTAGGTTATTAGAGAAGACGTGGACTGTGACTGTGATCTTGCAGTGTTTATTCTCTTTTTCTGTGTAAGTACTTTTTTGCTTTCAGCTATGACACTGAATAATTTTACAGTATTAAATACCTCTTTTGCATTTCAATATTTTGATATTGTTTTAATTCTCCCTCCATCACTAGTAGTGATTTTTTTTCATGACTTTTAGTCTGTCACTCCACTCCGTTGGCAGGATGTTAAGACTCATACTCAAAAGTGAGAAACAACTTGCACATCCTGATGATTTTAATCAAAATACATTTAGTGTATTCCAGGAGAGATGATGCCTGGCTGCTTTTAGAAAAAACTTATTTTGTCTCTGGAATCCATTCAGAGTTCTTGTTTGAAGGAAGTTAGAGATTGTTGTGTGCTTTTTGGAAAGAATATCCACTTTTCCAAAGTAGGCTTAATGTTATTGCATATTCAAAGATATATTTATCTTCCAGCTGGCAAGGGATTTTGTCCTTTTGACCAGAAATCTTGAAATTTGCAGAAAGTCTGGTGCAAAAGTTGGGAAGAAGAAAACAAAATAATCTTTAAAAAAACCCTGTTAATTATTTTTCTGGAGCATATTTAAGACTACATCTTATTCTGTCTCAGAGATTTAACAGTTTGGGAAATCTTTTCATTAAGCAACCCCAGGAGACTCTGAATTCTTTCTAAAACTGCAGAACCATGGAAGAAAGATTTGTCTGTAACCTTGATTGATCTGCAGTGCTGTTCAGTTATTATATGCCTCTGCTGAATGTGTGCAGTTCAAGGCAGGGTTACTCCCTGATAAGAAAGAAATTCAGGCACTGTGGTTGTATGAATATTTATGTCTGCAGTTTCTTTACACATGCTGCTTAAGATTGACTATGGTTCAAAAAAACCAGTGACATCTGCAATATCTGGTTTTTGAAAAAGGGCAGGTTTATAAATGTGCTAATTTCTAACTCCTCAAAACATTCTAGCCTTTGCCACTGTCCTTTGGCAGCTTCTTACTCTCTTTCTTAAAAAATTAGCTCTGTTAATGTTTTATTGTCTGCTTCTTTATTATTTTCTGTACTGAAAGTAATACTTGCAGCATTACCTATTCTGTCTTCTTTCAGTTGGCATTCAAGCTGTTGTTCCCAAGTGACTGCAAGTCAGTCACCTCTTAATTTCTTTCCTTACAGCCAAGTCAGCATCTCAGGTTTTTGCCTGGTTTGAACCAGATCAGATGATGGTTGTTAGGGCTGAGAAACCACGGACTCCTGGAAGAGAGTTTTTTGCTGCTGTTCTACCACCTCCTCTCTAGTTTTTATAACTTTTTTTGTTGTAGAATGTTTTGGCTGCTGATTGCATCTTTCTCCAACAGACAAAAACTTCACAAGACATACTGGAGATAGGCTGGGAGGATTTTCTGCATGGCTGTTACATACACAGGCTGCTTACTATGCCTGGCAGTGTCTGTGCCCTGCCTGGGCACCCTGTTTCATGGGATGCTTCTGGCTGCCCTGGATCTGCAGGCTCCCATGGACCTCACTTCGCTCCGAGGCATCTCATTCACGCGATTGCTACCGCTGCTAGATCCTGCATATTTCCAGTCCCCCTGGTTCTGGGATCAGCCCCACGGTGCCTTGCTCAGGCTCAGGGGCTCAGCAGAGCATTTCTAACCTGGGTGAAATGTTGGGTCAGAGATGGAAGGCTGTGTGCCTGGGACCAAGCAGCCCACCCTTGGCCTCACCAGGCAGGAGCCCAGACATACTGAATCCAGCACTCTGGCTTTTCTTTATAAACATTGGATCAGGCCCTTAGACACTGTCTCCTCAGCCTCCTCTCAGTGATTATCTTCCCTAATGTGTCCATCATGATGTTTTAAATTGGTTAATTAGCTTATCCACTGAGCATGAACTCAGACTCCTGCAGCTGGCAGCGTTAGGCGTTCTCTAGATGCGATGCAACTTTAAATGCTGTCTCTGGTTATTTTCCTCTTACGGTAGCAGAGTTACATTGTGTAGCCCTTGTTAGACCTTTGATGAACTATGGGTGTCTATTAGTCTGCTGTCTAGCTGCTTATCAGTCATATTCTCAAGTTCCCCATAGCTTCTGTGGCACAGCTAGTAAAATTAGATGTAATATATTTTTTCATGTCTGCAGCACATTAACTCTACATGGCTAAGCAAAAATGGCTTAAAACTTTTCAAGACTTTTTTTCAGAATTCCTCTCATAAGGGACCTTGCATAGTCATTGATTCATTCAGTTAATAAACCAAATTCAATAGTTAATTTGTTTTCAACAAAGATGGAATATTACTAGCTTTTTTTAGGGAATCAAGAGCATTTTACACCTGTGGAACAACTCCAAAGTAATCTGCACACTTGCCTTTTCTGCTGTTACAAGGTGAAGAACCTGGGAGAAAAATGGTTTTGTTGCTCTGATACCTAAAATTGTACCAAGCTCCCCCAAAACAAGCTGCCCAAAAGAAAAAGCTAAACAGAAACATGAGATTTTGACTTCTTTTTCAGCTCATATACATATATATCTATACATACATGCTGGGGTCTGTGCATTATATATATATACACATAATGTCATATTGATCTTGAAAAAAGTTTTATCAGCATGGTGTATTTTATTCTATGAAGTGAATACAGGCAACAATGTGTATCTGAGGTCTTGTTCTGGAGAGGCATGTGTGGTCCTGTGGCATAAACTGCTCTGATCTCGGTGCAGGTTATTCTCTTGTGCTGGGTGGGATTCCCTTTGCTGCATGCTGCCTGGAGAGACCAATTGCTAAGAAGGGCAGGCAGCTCCTAGGCTGGGTGCTCGAGGTCTCAGCATCTTTCTTTGCTGCTGACCTGAGAAGGATGTGTGTTTTAAAAAGATGAATCATTCCCCCATTGCTTTATTCATTCACATGGCTTTGATATGTTTTTCTGGTTTTTATATACATTATTCTTTTTGTATTCTGAACTTTTCTTTCTTCATAGTCCTAAACTTTTCAAAAATGAATAGGGTGCACTGGTGCATCAAACTCCTTATTTCTGTGGTTTCCTGGTTTTCTAGTTTAGAGGATTCTAGCTTGACTTCTTTTTGTCTGTCTTTCAAAATACAGTTAGGAATGGACTTTTTTTTTCCTGAAGAAACAGCTGAGCCATAAGTTAAAATAACATATATGCACTGTGATACCCAGGGACTACAATAATACAGCAAACTCCAGAAGCCTTAGAGGTGTATGAATTTCTGAGTACTCAGACATTTCATAGTTTCACTATAGTCAAAAGGAAATGTGCAAGCTGTAAACAAAAAAAAATTGCAGAAAGACTATCTATGTTAACATAAATTAGAAAAGCAGTGAACTGTAGCTAATTAAGAATAGCCTGGATACTGTGACTCTGAAAGCAGTGTGAATATGTGATAACTCAAATTTATTAGTGAGCACAGCTGAACCCAAGCTATTTTGAAAACATTTTATATCTTGCAGTAATGAAACTGTTGAACCTAAGACCTCCTCTGCAAATGAACCCATTCACTGCATTGCATTGGCTGCACAAAATTCTGTTGCCAGGACACAGTGCTACCAGAACTTATTTCTTTCAGAGCTGGTATTTCAACATCCGAGACCATGATCCTGTCACAAGATGTGTTCAGCTGGCGCCTGTGCAGAGTGCTATGGTCACTACTGCGTCTCTAAGTTAATGCTTGCTTGCATATACCAGAGGGCAGAAGGGGCCTCTGTTTCTTCCCTACACTGAAAGGTTGCTACTGTTTTTTCAGTTGCAGTTTTCCTTGTAGCCGTGTGCAAGAATGTAAATGAAGTTAGAAAACTTAATGAAAAACTGTGAACAAAATATTATTAAACATTTGCCCAAAATATGTTTAGCTTTTCCTAAGTGATGATACTGGTGGGTGTGCTCAAGGGGTGAAATCACAAGAAAGGAAGGAAAAGAAGTTAGGACACAGGTGTTTGGATTTTTTTTCTGTGGATGAGAATTTAATTCTAGAACATGTCAAAAATAATTTGAAGCGAAAATTAAATAGTAAAAAAAAAAATCTTGAGTGAAAAAAATTCTCTCTTCAATGAAAACTTGGATGAAAAGAACTTTTTTTAGGGCTTCATTCTAATGCTCTGCTAGAAGCCAGACAGCCTTTTTCACTTGGCCTGGTATGGCTGCTTAGTATACTTACAACTAAAACTTTTCTATGTGTTTATCTCCCAGGATGATAGGTTCCTACATGCAGTCTCTTCGATCATGATGAAAAGTAACGTGTTTGTTTTTTTTCTTTTGCACATCTGAATACTGAGTATTTTTGAGAGTTGTGGTGGGAAGCATGAACATACAGCTACAAACACCGAGGAGCAAGTTTTGCTTTAGACACAGCTAAGCGACCCTTGAGGCTCCCTGGTGTTCAGAAGGGGAAAGGCAGAGAAGTGTTAGAAGTTCAGTGTATGATACATGTATTTCAGGCTGCTGGAGAGAGCTGTCAGTATTTGATATTACATGTTATTTTAGCGTAATCAAAGATGTTTGCATGGGGCATGGGTAGCTTAGAAATGATCGAACAGGACAAACCTGAAAGGAAACTTTATTCCGGTCGGGTTGCAGAATGACGCCCTGCCTGAGGTGCCTTCTGGGGGCCATGTGGGATGCCAGCTCCGACATGGCAGATGCTGCAGCTAAGGGCAGTCAGCTGAGCAGACTCATGCTTATGTACAATGTGCGTTTAAATGGCAGTGGTCTAGCCAGAGTCCAGGGCAAGGGTGACTTTCCCAGCTTGGGTTTCATTCTTCAGTGGAATGACACCACCCTTGCGCGAGACAAATCGTATCCCTTAAAGTTAAGTGCTGCTGCTGGGCTTGACTGGTGACCTTCGGCTGCTTGGCAAAATGCGTGCAGCATTTGTCTGTAGCTAAGATTGCTTAGTTTTGTTTATTTTTTCTTTTAATGCAATCGGAACTTCTTTTTGAGCTGATGGACGTTCCATTTATCCAGGACACGGCTTCATGCTGCAGTATCCAGCCCTTGTCTGTAAAATTTTTTTTGTTTGTTTTTTAATTCGCAAGACAAGAATTACTTTTCCTTTGCAAAAATGTGTCAAGAGGCAGCTTTGTAAAACTCTGTATTATAATATTTATAAGGGAGGAACAAAACATAATTTGATGCCATTCTAATAAATCATGTAACATGTATTAGACTCTTCATTGTGTGCACCAGATATTTTCTGAGAACCCATGGAAAGCATTTGGCTCTGTGTTTCTAACCAGCTACTGTATACTTTAGGAATATTTTTATTGAATTTAAACCTAGGGGTATAAGATACCATTCCGAGTTTTCTATATATGAAATAGTGATACATAAAGCAAAACTCTCTCCCGGGCACAGAAACTAAGCAGTAATCATGCATCTGCGAGTCATAGAAACAAAATGAGCTTGAAGGGCCCTTAATGCATGTTTTGTCTTTTGTCTTTATTCTGTTTCGGTTCCCAGGCTGCTGGTTTTGCAATAGCGGAGGCTGGAAGTATTGTTGGGTGAGCACAAGATGATAGCATTCATCTTCATCCTGGGGTACTTTTTCATAAAAACATGAATTGCATTAAGCACTATCACTAGTGTAAAATAAATTTATTGACTTCATGGGCTGTTGCACAAGTAAAATCTGGTGAGACAACACCATACTGGCTGTACCTCTTGGCACTTAGAGCAGAGTCACCTCCAATTTTTAAATGTTTTTGAAAACTTAATTATCATATGTTGTCCACAGATTCATTTCTGTCTTTGTTATCTCAAGTCAAATATTTTGCACTAGCTGTTAACCTGAACCTGTATGTTAAACTCCAGGGATTCCTTTGGGAATGCTTTTTGGAGGAGATTCAATAGCACCTTAAGATAGGCAATTAAACTGTGAAATCACAGGCTAATCTGAAAGCCAGAAGACTTTGAATTTGTTTTGTTCCCTTCCAGTGGGCTTGTTTGTTTGATTTTATTTTTAAATATGTGCATCTGAAGCTCTGGGCTTATGTACAAAAATTTAAAAAGGATTAGGACTGCAGCTTGGATACCATAGTGATGAGGGTGGTATGACTGTTTGCAGGGACAGATCCACCCGCCCACACTAAGACGTGCTCATTTTCCATTAGAACTCCGTCAGTTTTGCAGAGAAGGCTTGGGAAAAACTTTGCAAGACTGGAAAGCCAGTGCACAAGCTCTCCCCTGGGACTGTAGGATAGAAAGGTTGCAGAGAGGAGGATTTGCTGAAAGCATGCCCTGTCCTACCCCAGCTCGAGTACTCTGCTGGGTCATCAGCTGTGCACTGTTGCCCATGACAAGAAGCAGCCTACCCAGTGACTGGAGCTGGAGTGGAGTAACCCAGTTTTCCGGGTACCACTGGCAGTTTTTTTTCACTCCTGAGGCCGCATACAGGTCTGCCCTCAGCAGTTATGTGATGCCAAGCTGGTACGTTGTGGGCTAAGTGCAGAAGCCTATGCAGGTGGTGGGCTTTAGAATAACCACCCTGTCTTCCTTTTGTTTTCCTCATTGAAAATTGCTTGCAGGAGCAACTTAATCTAGGATTTAGGTCACATATCTTAGGCTTATGGTATTAGGAAGGTTTGGGGTGGAGGAGGTTGAGGGGAATTGTCCTGTGAGCCACCAGCTGGACTTCTGAAGGTCTGATTTTTGCAGCACAGGGACTGGAAGTTTTTTGAACTTTCAGAATTAAGATTCTGTGCTTTATCCTGTATTAATTATGTCATTGCAGTCTGTCTTATCGGAAAAGATGTGAGGCCAACACCAAAACCTGCTATGTCAAAGTGAATATTTGTGTTGAAGTATAGGCCAGGCTATAATATAAACCTAGGATTCTGCCAGACCAGGTAACATAATTTGCCATGCATATGTTTCATATTAACTCTTCATGGTTGAAAGCCTTGCCATTTGCCTGAAAGCCCACATATCGTGCAGCATTTGGGCTCTGTGGGGAACAGAAAAGGAAAGAAGGAAATGGAGAGTGTGTGAATGGGTGGACTAGTTAGTTATCCACTTACATTGCCATTTTGGTAGGAAATAGTGATTTGAGTTTAGTACTTTTTTCATATCCCCCCCCCCCCCTT
>JANZLQ010000078.1:2200884-2217528 GCA_026212715.1 Elanus axillaris | reverse complement strand
GGGAGTGACGGCGTTTGTCTTCCCAAGGCCCCGTTAGGTGTGACGGAGCCCGGCTGTCCTGGAGATGGCTGAACACCTGCCTGCCCATGGGCAATAGTGAATGGATTCCTCGTTTCGCTTTGCTTGTGTGCGTGGCTTTTGCTTTCCCTATTAAACTGTCTTTACCTCAACCCATGAGTTTCCTCACTTTTGTTCTTCTGCTTCTCTCCCCCATCCTGCTGAGGGGGAAGGAGTGAGCAGCTGCATGGGGCTTAGTTGCTAGCTGGGGTCAAACCATGACAACATCTCTACAGAGAGCTCAGGGTATCAGTACAATGAATAAAATGTTAGGAAGCCCATTGTATAAGACAGTGAGCAGTAAAGATGCGTTCCCACACTCTTAAATGAATCAGTGGAGGGATCAGTTCTAGGTTGTTCTGGACGGCACTAGCCACTCTACCGCCAGGAAATTTAAGAAGCGGTATGTGTTCAGGAAAAGATCTGGAGCTTGAAACAAAGGGGTTGAATTTTAAAGGTTCTTTTGATTTCAGTTCAGCTCAATGGTCCTTTACAGTCCTGGCATCTCTGTGTCTGGTTGTGAGCTTAAAGTTGCTTCCTTTCTAAAGCAAAGAAAGGATGGCCATAATAAAGCACAGTAAAGAGGAAGACTGGGTACATCTGTTCTTTCACTACTATCAGGAGACCAAAGGGGCAACCACTGAAATTTAGAGAGAGGAGGTTAAAAAATGATATAAAAAAATTTTTTTTGGTATCTTATTCCATTCAAATTACAATGAAGCCTCAAGGGCAGGGGGTGAGTACCAGACCAACATGAGCAGTAAAATACTATACCAAACAAAAGCAATAGGGATGATTTTCCCTTTAATAATTAAGAAGTAATCCATCCATGTCAATACAGCATAACAGATAGCTCTATTCCAAAGGATTCATCCTGCGTAGCTAGTTGCTTTCATTGCAGTCATAGATAATCTGAAGACAGCTCTACCTAGGCTACTAATCTTGGGCAACTGCCATAGGTTGTTACACAAGCCTGTATGTTTTCAAGTTATGTCTTAAAACTGGCTCTACATTGGTCTCAGAAGTGCATTTGCTTAGTGACCAGTAGCTGACCGTTTGTGATTTGTGTTCACAACCTTGAGGTCTCCTCTGGCTTTGGCTTCTGTCATCTTGTTCTCCCAGGGGTCTCTGCTGTCTTTCTCTGGTCTTCTTCTGCAGCCTTTAACATGTCACTTCTGGATAACACAACTATTATTTTGTTAGTGCAGCCTAGTCCCTCTACAAAAGTAATGGTCCATTACGAGATACAGATACAGGGCAATATCACTGCTGTGCTAAAAGAAATTATTTTACAACAGCCACATTAGTCTGTCACAGGATACTGCTACTGCCGAGAATAAGCAAAGAGAAGACATCAGACATCTGTATGAAGATAGAGACTATCTAGAGATTTCAGTAATAACAACTATAACTTTGGAAGGGCTGTCAAGCACCGCTGAAAGATAATTAACTTCAGTGGTTAAGTCAGGTTGGGAAATGACCTAATGTTAGAATGGGCAGATAACACCATGCTCTTTGAAGCACATGATAGCAGCCCTGAAAGGGACCGAGTACCACTTTCTGGATGTAATTTGTGTCTGGCCCCTTGGGGCAACTGCTGCTGCGCTCCGATGGTGTCTGCTGGAGCAGCTTGGCTGGGGCATCCTGCCAGGGTCTTCCATTGCTTTGAGGTAGGAGAGGGAATAGGAAGCATCCTGGGGAGGACACCTGGGTTTAGCAAAAAAGGGAGAGCTACAGGGAGGCTTAACCTGTCTGTAAGCAGCTGTATGGGAAAAGGAGGCTTAGCAATACTTCCCAGTTTAGCAGACTGAGGCATAAAAAAAATCCCTCAGCTGGGAGGTGATGCTAGACACAGTCAAATCAAAAAAGGCAAAACACTTTAAAGGTGGCAGCAGCCAGTCGTGGGAGCAGTTTGTGAAATGGTGGATTCTCCATCCCTGCATAGAGATTGGAAGTTTTTTCCTTGAAAACATATCTTGATTCACTCAGCCACTAACTGAGGATCTTGTTTTATGTAGTTTAGACCAAGCAGTCCCAGTGGTCCCTTTCAGGACTGGGACCTCTCCCTGCTGCTTTGACTCTCCGACTCCTCAGTAAAACTCAGGCAGGCAGAAAATCTGACTTTACTGGGTTACCTTCATTTCTCCTCTCCAGGAAGCAGGTTTTACTGACCTGTGGTGCTGGCCAGACACAGAAGACTTTAAACTGGGGAAAAGGTATTTGACTGAGTTTTCCTTCATGCTCTTGCAGGGTTAGGCCCTCTGCACTTGCTATTTTACTTGCTCATCTGTAAAGAGAGAACAGATACATAAGGCTTTAAGCTTATGGCTAGTTCTGCCCTCCTCCACCACAGGGAAACAAAGATGTAGCTCCATGTGTTTGTTGTAGAAACTGCTCCATACAGAAAGTCCAGTGCAAATCCTGCTCGCATGGTGGGGAAGAAGGCTTGGCTTGGGTAAAGGATTTGCCCTGCTCCTGCTGTCTGTCCACCCGCACCAAAAGGAATTTGCACGAGCTGTGTGACGTTGCAGTGAAGATTTTATTAGGGACGTGTATTTGCTGCTGACTTCTGCTGCTTGATGTGTCTGTCTTCGTGCTGAGCTGCAGGAGGGAGGAGGCAGCCTGCGGCACCTGGGGAAAAAACAAAAGGTACAAAGTTGGAAGAGGGGTCAGGAGGGAACCATTTCTTTTGCTGGCAGGGATCTGTGAAGGAAAGTTGGATGTAGACTAGAAACAGCCTGTGGGGTCTGGACTATATAGTGGCCAGCCTAGAAGTGTTTTGTCTCCCGGTTTGCAGGGCTGGCAGACAGTGCTGGCAGACCACGAGGTGGCAATATTTAGACTCACTGTGCAGAAGTTAGCCATTTGAGGGAGGCATGGTGTGCTCAGTATGTGGAGGAGAGAGAAACAAAATGACTTCAGTTACCGTCCCAGTTAATACTTCACGTTCTTTCTTGCATTTCACACAAGGCTATCACCCCCCCTCTGATGAAAACAGCAGTATGTCCAAGGATGCAAGTTGTATCCTTTCTGGCCTTTTATCTCCTAAGAAAAGCCTATACCTGTGTTTGCGCATCATGTACTGTATCTTTCCCACAAAGAAAACCAGCCACCTTTGGGTGAAAATATGTTTGTGTGCTGGTTCCTATGAAAAAATAATGTTCGATAGCAGAATCAAAACTTCTTGACAGAGTTAAAATCTTTGTGGCTTAAAATGGACTGTATTTTTCCCGTGTGATGCCAGAGCTACAAGGAGAAACTAGTACTAGTGATATAAAACATGTATGTTTTTGCTAATGTTGCCAAATAACTAACTTTTTGACAGTAAATAGGAGCAGGACAGGAAATAGTGTGCTGCCTTCCCTTAAATTACCTTTAAGAGTACAGATCAAAATCTAAACTCCTCTTTCCTGTTAACCTTTGATTTTGCACACTGATGTCCATTGCTTGATTTTATTGACGTAGAAAAAATAAGGGTGCAAATAGGTTTAAGCCCTGTTTAGTTTTGCTATCTGTCCTACATACACATTGTTATCACCTGGATGGAGAAACGGTGTCAATAGCTATAAGTACCCTGACAGCTTTATTTCTACCCTGAAACACGTGAATGTTTGCCTGTGCTTATATACCTGAGGGAAGAACTTAGTGTTGCTTAATAAAGGCCAAAAGTTTTATTAGCTATTCAGGCTTCAAACAGTCTTTCATGCAGTGGAGAGTAAAATAAATATTCTACTGAGCTAAACAGCAGAGAAGTTATTGTGGACGGTGACAGAGTGGAACTGCGCTGTAAAAAAGGCAGTATATAAACAGAGGCTCATATATCTTTCTTTATGTGCTTGGTCTTTGTTCCCTTAGTGAGAACCCGCCACAGATCAAGGGTTTCACCTGAGGATGAAAGGTCGGCTCTCAGCTGGCTGGCTACCTCAGGCATCCCTGAATTTTCAGCATCCTGTAAGAACTTAGCACAGTTACTGAATTGGAAAGATGACCTGTTTCTTAAAGCTGTAGGTTTGTAACTGAGAGCTGGTAAGCTAGCTGAGTTTCACTGGAAATCTGCTGTCTAATTGTGGGTGGCATTGTGGGGTAGTTAATTGTCTTTTGTCTCTTGTGAGTTTCTATAAAATGCCTGCTGCTTTAGAGAAACATTGTGTGTAATGAAGTAATGTAAGGTTTTGATATTTACATAGAACTGGCTACTTCACCGAAGCATGCCATTTTTAAAATGGAAGAATTGGAACAGTGGGGCATAAATGCAGCTCAACATAATGGAGGAGAAGTCTGAGCTAACAAGGAATTACTTGGGATCTATCATCTTCTACTTAAAATGACCAGCACAGCATTTCTTCAGCAGCCATTATCCTGACAAGGACTAATATGCTGGGTTTCCACTAGAATTTATTATGTGGATTTACAGAAGAACAGTTCTTGCCCTCTCTATGCAATTTGACTTAAAACTTTACACTACCATGGTTTTGCTGGCTTGCTATTGAACTAGCAGAGCAAGAATTTAATAAAAGAGGCTTTCAGGCTGAACTCTAAAGGTACAGTGAAGACTGAATTAAGCCTTGCAGTGAGGACACTCATTAGCTAGGCTATAAGGGCATTCAGCAGGTAATATTAACTTAATTTGATATAATATGAAACTCTCTCAAGGTCCCTGCTATCTAGACATCCATGGAAGACCTTGGGCCAGTATCTCTGGTGTGGAGCGTACACTGCTCTGGGGATGTGCTCTGGTTGTCCAACCAAGGGTAACTTCTGCTCCGGGGGGACTCCGGTGGCAGAGGGGAAATATGAATTTTACTGTGTCAGAGCTCTTGTTCTTGGCACAGGGAACATCTTCGTTTATCAACACTACAGGGTCCGTGGTTCAAACACAAAATGGATGCCTTTGACCAATGTCAGCTGTGGTTAGGGAGCTGCTGCTCAAATGATCCAGCAGTGGGGAGATCAAGTGGCTCCATTCAGAGAGATGCAAACCTGATCACATTAATATGACAGGCCCAGCTGTGCCTGCCACCTGCAAACTCTTTGGTCTGGGAGCCTCTGACAGCAGCTGATTAGAGACTCAGAAATGACTTCT
Organism: Elanus axillaris; assembly: GCA_026212715.1. Classification (NCBI taxonomy): domain Eukaryota; kingdom Metazoa; phylum Chordata; class Aves; order Accipitriformes; family Accipitridae; genus Elanus; species Elanus axillaris. The sequence continues at coordinate 2,212,388 of JANZLQ010000078.1, read as the reverse complement.
TCAGAAGTAAGTGATCATTATTCATTCAGAGGTACCTGGTGTGCAGAGATGGGAGGATGTAGATGCTAAAGGGGAGCCAAAGTATCTGTACACGTTTTGTAGGTTGGGCCTGAAGAAACATCTCTGCAGATCCTTTCACTTTAATGCCAGTGTTTCATTTTATGCCTCGGTAATATCCTCTCAGCTGAGTTATTGGCATCTCTTGCTGGGAGAGAGAGCTGTTTGCTGCTCTTTCACCCCTGCTGCATCTTGGCCAGCCTCTTCCAGCTGAAGACTACTCCCTTTCCTAATTTCTGTATTATTTTTATCCTTTTGTGCTGTTTCTGATTGCTGTGGCTTTGACAATCTGATTCCTTGCAGTGCACCGTTGTGTGGCTCCTAGCACAAAGCAGCTCCTCATCTCACAGCCCAGCCTTTTTAACGTGTGTCTCCAGAAGTCGTTTACCTCAGGTATCTTATTTCTATTATTGTTTTGTTTCCTGTTTACAAGCAGATAAAACTTCAGTGCCCAGTCTTCATAAAAGCAAATGGTACAGCCAGTTTCATTTGCTCCCTATGCTGCTACAATCTTCCTCCGCATTGATTTCCAGCTGCTGTTCTGGTCCTGTGAGACAGTGCCTGAACAGGGCAGCCTGCTCTAATTTATGTAGACAGGCTGGCCCACGCTGTCTCCAGTACGGGAAGAATACAAAAGTGAGCTTCTAGACAATAGTGTACTCTCTTTATAACTGGCCCCGAGTCCCGCTGGGTTTGGCTGTCAGTGGATTGAACAGTGCCCTTTGCAGTGTTGGAATAAAAAGTAAGTCTGTGTTTCTTTTTGCTGGATCCCCCCTTGGATCCTGCTTAGCAGGGGCATTCAATTTCTACTTCCAACTTTCATATTGGTTTGGCACTATGGCTTTAAGGAGTCCAGGGTGATTTGTATTTAAAGAGAACCATGGTTTTATTTGCATATAAAACTGCTAAAGTGAAAAATGCATTAGACAGTTCTGAACAAACTTGAACCCCTAGGGAATTTCTCTTTATCCGCAATTTTAGTCTCTTTTTCCATCATCTGCAAAGAAAGTGTGTAGTCATAGCAGAAAACCCAGCAGCAGCATTCAGATTCAGACAAATAGTTCACAAGGATACATGGCAGAACTGCCGGTTGCTTGGTTTCTCCAGATGTGCTGAGCTTGCCCAAAGGCTTTCTTTGCTGCTGAAGGAGGAGGCCTCTGGAGAAGTCAGTACACCTGTATTTCGTGCTTAGCAAGAGAGAAAGGAGTGAATTACAGATTCAACACATGGTTCCTAGAGAATTTCCTTTTTTTCCCACCTTGTAGCTTGCCCCTAATTTCAGCCATGGTGATACTGGCAGGTTGTTACTGGGTAGTTCCAAGCAGTTTCCATATATCAAAGTAAAGATGCCAAAATCTGCTGGGAACATGAGTGCTTTGAGAAAGGGACTATATGATGTTCAGCTCCCAGCACAGCTGGGTTCTCTCCAAGACCAGGTACCGATGTAAGAGATCTGACACCAAATAACAAAAATCTTTGAACAAGAAACCACCTCATTTCTTATGTTGCAGCCAATACTAAAGTAGCGACTGGCAGTTAAAGCAATCCTGTATTTAGCTGAATCTCTACTACCAAGGAAAAGGACTTTTAAGCAAGTTTGCATGCCCTGCTGAGGACTACCAAGTAACCACCATGCTGAGCAGAGCCCCCAGTACTTTTCAAGTGTGTGTGCGCTTTATATGTCGCCCGAGTACTCCTTGGTGCAGAGATTGGTCTTCTGAAAAGGAAATACTTTCTTTCATCTGATATCTCGTTAGTTAGGCAGCTCAGATCTCTCAGTACCAAATCCTTCCTCCATCAGTGATGATTTTAATTCTCATTTATCCTTTTCAGTAGAAGGCAGCAACCAAGACTGGTTTGTCTAGTATTCCTTTTCTGACTGACGTGGATGTTGTTCTTGCTTACCACAAAGAAGTGCATTTACCTCACGGTTTTTCAATTTTCTTCTGCAATTATGAAGACTAAAACTGTGTAAAATATGAAGTGCAAACTGATGTACTGTTGTTTCAATAATACATTAACAAGGTAAGTTGGAAACCAGTTCAAACTCTTGCCTCAGATTATGTCTTTACTTTGATGTTTCTAGAAAGCAAAAATAGTGCCAAGCAGATATGAAATGAAGGAACTTCAGCTTTATGCGAAAAGAAAGAAGGAGTTACTGAGCTGAACAGAATACATGAATGACAGTCAAAGATGTGGGGGACACATTTAATTTCTGAATGTTTTATGGGCTGAGGCCATGTTTGTGTTGTTTCGTCACAGGTAGGTAAGAAGTAGAGTTTGACATGCATAATGTATTTTTTTATCAATACTTTCTATATCTGTCTTTGCCACAGCTTTTGAACAATCCTTAATGCTCACAGCTAGGAAGCTTCCTCCCTGATTAGAGAGAATATTGCTCTTATGGTGGAGTTCTGTTATCTCTTTTCATAATTCCCTTTTTCTCCCAGCTAGAAGAGAAGTAGTAGTGATAAAATATCTGATGCAACTTTTGATGAGATCATTAAGCCTTTTGTCCTTACCATGAGTATTTAAAACCTGTTCATGTTCTCTGTGAAAACAAGAGCGATCATTGCTGGAATTTGACTTGAGTTTTTTAGACATTGGAATGTGGGAAGGGAGAGTATCATTGGTAGTGAAAAAATGTGTTGATTTTAATATGCATTCCGGAATAGAGCAGTGTTTGCACAGTTTACAGCAAATACAGAGCTATCTGATTCTGTAATAATTTTCCCTCCTGTTACACAGAAATTTACACTTGGATTCTATCATGACTCATCAAGGTATCTTGAAATAACAATTTTTGAAGACCAGGGCAACCTAACTTTGTATATAAACCAGGAGAATCTCTCCCAGTTCTGAAGCGGTTGGACTTCTATCAGCTAGGGACTTCAAAGAGCTTTGTATCTTCTTTCATGGAGTCCCTCAGGGAATCCTTAGAGATTATTTAAAGTGAAATGGGTTTGCAGGAATGTATGATGAAAAAAAGCATCATACAAGGTGAGATCAAGAACCCATCCTTGAAATGCTGTATAAATTGCTTATGAAATACACTTGTCAGGTACTCAGTCCTTCTTATGTTATCCAGATGTACAATGTGAGATGTAACTTTTATTCACGGTTGCTTATTTCTTTTTGTCTTCTGTAGCTTTGAGCATTGTTAGATATGATATGTAATAGGCTGTATTTTGATATTATGTTAAAAGCTGCAAGTCTGCTGAGAAAGATCACATAAACCTAGTAAAAATATTGTCACCTTCTGAAGTAAATAGTAGAAAAGAATAAGGCACATTCACAGATCACTTTAGAATATAGTTTCTATACCACCAAAAAGATGCTGTTCTCTTCCCTAATGGAAAGATATGATAATCTGGCTCACATGTCACTTGCATTCCATAAAGCATTGCTTTCATAACTTGTAATTTCATTTTAGCTTAAAGGAAAAGCTGATCTGCATTGTTATATTTATACTTTTTTTCCTTCTGAATTACCAGAAGACTGTTTTTTGCAGGGAAGAAGTGCAATAATGGCCAGTCAACTGTTATAGTAAAACTTCAGTAATATACTTCAATTGCTTTGTCTGTTGGCTGAAGTCAGGAATGTTGCTGTCTATAAAAGAGCATAAATTACTTTTCTGTGTAATAGCCAAACCAGACAGGAATTCTCAGTCTCCATTTCAGTGCAATACTGATGCCAGAAATAAATACTGTGTTACAAAACAACTCTTAAACAATATTGTGATTGTGCAATGCCTCTGGTATATACTCTTTTAATAACTTGCTGTTCAGATTTTCTTAAAATTACCACAGGAATGAATTAGTTCTAGAAATACTAACAAACCAGCTGCCCCTACTAGCTACTTGCTAAATTGGTTTCTTAAAATCACAGGAAAAATTCTCTTGCTAGCAAGAAGTATCATGCTGGTAACTGTGGGGTCTGTCTGCAGTTCCTCATTTTTTCACAGAGAAGGTGAATTTTGGGACCCTGGTGCTTTGTTTGTGCCATGTTCGCTTCATACCATACCCTACAGAGTACTGTCCTTCTGAAACCAAGGCTCCACAACCACCAGCTCTGGTGTCTGGGACGCAGCAGGATACATTTGACTCAATTGTGGGCACGTGACTGCATTTCTTTTGAATTAGCCAGGCTAGGTGATAGTGCTGACTTTAAGGATTTTATATCTGCCTCGTAGTGGCTGCCAGAGCCACTCTCAGCCATAAAGCATCCTACAAAAAAAACCTTAGCCTATGAGTCTTTGAATGCATTTGAACTTGGAGGACATGTCCTTGTGGATTTCTGCTTTGCCTCATGTGGCTGATGTACTTCTCAGCTTGCATGGGCAGCTTTAAAGCCCAATTTACTGTTTGCTGAATCATGACATATCCTTGCAAGTAGACCTGTTAGTCAGTTGGGCAATGTCCATTCTCAGGTAGACTTCAGCCTCTCTCAGCCACTGTCAATGAAATCCATTGGCCTTTGAAGTTTATCTTGCCCACAGACCTTCATATCAAAGTTACCCTGTGATAATGTTTGTATCAGCATTTTTCATTTTATTAGGAAAGTACTAGAAAATACTGAGATGTAAAGTGCTACCTGCTTTTCCTTGCATCAAGAAATCCTTCCTGCTACCTACCACAATATTTCTGTATCTTTAAAATGAAGGTTGGGCTGCAAGGGACTGAAGTAAATCCCAGCAGCTGTATGATCCACTGTCTGCCTTTGAGCAGGCTGCTCTCTTCCTACAGGGCAACATCTTTGTAGTTTAAAGCAACTGTATTGACTATGTAATATGATACATAAAGGTGTATCTGGGTATTTTCTAGCTTTATAAGAAACAAAAGCTATTTTAAACTTTTCACTTGGTTTAAAGCTACCTGTCTATGTACAAACAGTTCTACAAGTCGGATTCACATTTGGTTTATCTGTCAAAATACAATAGTAATATTTTAAGTTTTCTGCCTAAACTATTATTTTGCACAGACATAATCCAGAAGAGGCAGTCATAGACTGGCATCTCATTGTATTCTACAGAAAAGAGCAAAAGATTTTTCCCTCTGCACATCAGAAACTCACAGGGCAACTGTTGAAAACCACCAGTCCCAGATGGGGAAGATGGATGAAGAGGTGAGAGATTCTGGAACAACTCGGTATCTTTTTTTTGTGAAATTTTGGAAAATATCCAACACTAATAACCTCTCACACATGCCTGGGATGGATAGAGTCCAAAGGTCAAAAGGCGGATCAAAATCCATTGCTAAATATAATCATGCACTTATAAATACAGAATTAATCTAATCTGGAGGGAGTGAGTTACCCATGTATCCTGGTTTCAGCTGGGATGGAGTTAATTGTCTTCCTAGTAGCTGGTAAAGTGCTATGTTTTGAGTTCAGTATGAGAAGGATGTTGATAACACTGATGTTTTCAGTTGTTGATAAGTAATGTCTAAAGATAAAGATTAAAGCCTGCCTCAAAGTATATAAAATCCAAAACCAGCATAAAAGACAACATATATCCACAAAGAAATATGGGTAGAGCTCAAAGAGATACCTTCTGACTGTGTAATACACAGTGATCACAGCGATATGAAATAATTCTACAAAATCCAGGCAGGATTATGATCTTTAATATGGCTGCATGGATGTAAGTGCAAAAGGACTACGCAAAATTTTTTATTCTAACTTGAAATGCAGATTTAGGGAAAAAAAGGTGTTTGAATGCTTTTTGTTGGGGTTCAGTATTTGATCAAACACTAATACCCATTCACTGTAGGTATTTAATATTTAATAGTTGAAATTAAAACAGTGTAAATATAGGGTGCAAAATTTTGTATTATCATATATGAACACTGATTGAACATTTGCATAAATAATGTTTTTATCTCCCACTTAGGTGAGAATACACTTTTTTTATTTTAAGAATGCAAAGGCAGAAACTTCACCGTTTTTCTGTGTGTTACCAGGGTAGCAGATTACTAATTCAACTAAGGAAAAAAAATTGAATAGAATGTGAAAATAAGCCTTAACTGATCTATATATAGACTTACAATCTATTTAGCTTAATATGTGACAGTTAGTAAAACGGATAGCAGGATCAAAAGAAGTCGATGTATTCTCCTGAGCAGTTGACTTTATTTGGCTTAATTATTAGGGTACTTGTTATTTAACAGGTTAGGTAAGATCGATATATTAACCCACTCTTAATTTTGTTCACGTACATTGACTATCATAGGCAGTTCAAGAAACAGTCTCATGGTTATGAAGGTCAACATCTTCAGTTTTAACTATTACTTTGCAGTAGAAAACTTGTTTATAACTGCGCTTTAATAGGTCTGCAACATACTTGTTCTTGAGATGATTCCCTGATGATGCTTTGATTTCCTGTGATTTGATGTCTCCCATGGGTGTGCTGCTGGGTTTGCTGTGTGCAGTTACTCAGCTCTGCTGCGGTTGCTCTCTGACTGCAGAAAGTATAGAATCTGAGACTATTCAGTATTATAGCCCACAAAATAAACCATTTTTTTTCCATGGAGTGTCCTAAAATAACAGAGTAGGTTTACAGTAGAAACTAATCTGCAAAGCCCTTCTTGCTGCTTTCTTGTGCCAAAACGTCCACAGCTTATTAATATAACAACCTGTGAGCTATGTCCTAATTTACTTTCACATTTATTTGTAAAATATTTGACATATTTCTGCCACAGGTTTTCCTGTTCTGTATCAGCTAATATTACATTTTATAGTTTGAAGAAATTTTTATATTTATTAGTAGAATGTAAAAAATTACTAGGAACTGTAAAAATAACCATGATATCAACCCGTAAAAAATTACTAGGAACTGTAAAAATAACCATGATATCAACCTGTAAGATTCTCTCAGCTACTCCCACTGTGTTGTGGATTCTCTGATAACGTTCCTACAGTAAAATATTATGTTTCTGTTTGTGGATATAGTATGGCAAATTGTTTCTTCATTAACTGATATGCATTCAGGTTGTACTTTTGTCATATTTTGTGTGTAATTCCACAGTTAATTTTCAGCTGATGTACTCCTTTAGTGTGCACACAGAAAATGCAGGCCTCTCTAATACCATGTCTTTCGTGATGAATCTAGTTTTATAAAATTAAGCACAGTTTCTAACATTTTATTCAAAGAAAAGCACCAGAAAACTAAATGGAAAACAGTATCTTTGGAAATCTACAGACCAGGCTAAACAGGTAACTGTTAAAAGTTGGCTGCTTAACTTAATAAGTAACTGCTAAAACTCTTCGTGATCATCAGTAAATCTGGGTCCTTAAAGCAATATGCATTTATTACCAAAAATGAGATGGAGAATTCCTTCTGGAATGTAGGTTTTAAGAAAATTGCCCCATTATTTAAATGCTGGAAGTTTAAACATGCACAAAAGAATCTGTATGTTTTATAATATGACTAAAATATTTGATTGTTTTCTGTGAGTACCTTGCAAAAGCATAATCTAGTTTTTCAAACTCTCATTAAATATATATATATACATAAACACATCAAATAAAAGAAAAAAAATTGTCCTTAGCATCAACCTGCCCCACTGAAATAAATGTATCATGTAACACAGAGGCATCTTGGTTTTATTTCCACTAGAACTGAGCTATGTCAGGTAACTGCTGAATGACTGAGTATATTATGAAGCGTATGAGTGGTTGAGCTGTACTGAGACTCATAGTCAAAAAGGTCTCTGGATGCATAACAAAACCAGAAAAGGCTGGGCAGAGGCCAAGATTAAATTCTTGCTCTGGGATCAGTGCCTGCTTCACTTGCTGACTGTCCCCAGCAGTCAGAAAAATACAGAGGAGAAGGGGGAAAGGCAGTGGCTCTCTCTCACTCTCCATTTAGACCTGGTGTGGCTCCGCAGGCGTCTGCCTGCCATGCTTTCACTATGGCAGGCAGGCTTTTCCAGCCCTGGGAACCGACTCCCTTTCGCTGGAAATAGAAGCTTCTCCGGCTTTCATTGGGTTCTTCTGGCTGCCATTTCAGGAACCTTTCTAAATTTTATTTCTCCTGTTCAGTTTGTTTCATCTGATGGCTATCTCCCCTCGCATCTACAGGAAGATCACTCCACCCCTGAATACAGCCTGCTGCCGAGTAATTTTTCCTGCTGCTTGAGCTAACTCTTCCTGCAACTCCGCTGGATCCCTGCTCTGCAGACCCCCAGCAAGCCAGCCTCCGCACAGGTCTTCCACGGCTGATGACTGTGTGTCCATTTTTCATATTGGGGTGTTCCAAAATGAATTTACACAGGTGACATCTGTCTATAATTTGTGCATAATTTGGCCTTGGTGCATATGTAAACACTCATAAAATATTTACATATCTTGCATATATCCATAATTCTGAGGCAACTAAAGAAAGCATTTTAAAAACAGAAATGTGGCATTAAGGGACCCAAAGCCAGCTCTGCAGGACGGGGCATCATCTACTTCAGTTATCACTAAATTGCATTCCTGTCTCACACCAAGTTGTTGGGCTGAAGAAAAGACAGTGTGCCAGTTGGTCCTAGGTATTTGGAACGCCTTTCTCTATTAGCAGTATCTGATAGCAGGGACCTGACAACAGCAGAAACCTCATTTTCTGCATCTGGGCGTCCCCGCAGCATGGGCATATCCTACAGCTGTGCAGGCACTGTGATAATACAATTAGGAGACTGCACCGCCTGATATTTTTCCTGATGGGTTGCTGGGGTGACAACACTTGCCAGGAGGCCCCAAAAGACACAAAAGTGCTTTTAAATGGATGTGCCAGCTGTGGTCAGTGCCTGAGGTGAGTGTGTGCAACCCAGCAGCATTGGGTGGGAGGGGATGCAAGTCCACTGGAATCCATGGGGCTGCCTCTGCCTGCTGAATCTCACGTACTTTCCTTCTGCTCAGCTGCTGCCACACACCAGGGTGGAAAATGGCTTTTTTTTTACCCCAGGGAGAGTTGCACACCATCAAAGCAACCTGGGGCCCAGGCTCTGCTAGTGACCTGTATGGCTTCAGGCAAGTGGATTTGCTTCTCAGTGCTTCCCACTCCCTGTGTCTCTTCTCTCCATCCCGTCTGTTTATGTAAAGCCTTTGAGATGGGATATTACCTCTGGTGTTTGGAAGTGCTCAGCACAGCAGGCCTCAGATTTTGATCAGGGTTTCTGGGGCAGTGTTTTTTAACCTGCGGTTCGCTGGCCCTGGATGGTTCAAAAAAATGCTTTGAAAAGAGCGATGGAAAGTACAGAAGAAAACCAAACCTATTTCAGAAAGGCTGAACCCAAATTTCTGGGGGTGGCACCTCCATTGCAAGTTTTTCAGGGATTCACATAAGCAAGGTTGAAGCCCCATTTTATAGGGTCTAGTGAATACAAATGGATGACAGAAATAAAGAATTTAGCTCACTTCACAATATGTTGTGATCTAGTATTTACAGGCTATGCATCTCTGGTGTGTTTTATTTATAAACTCAAGCAGAAATACATGTGTATTTGTTCTCTATTGGTCTATTATCAATCTTTCTAACATGAAAGAGCCCCTGCTACTACCACGAGCCCAGTTTGTACCACATGATTTTTCTAGGGGCAGATCACCCCACCCCTCCCCCTTCCTTCTTTTTTAAATCTTTCTTCTTTTTCCCAGCATTTTTGTCAAACCTTGAAGAGCAGCACCAGAAAATGTGCCTTTACTGGGCAGGTGCCCCAGAGCAGCCATCTCCAGGCATCCGCCGTGGCTGCAGCACCAGGGACCAGCTTTGCTGCTTTGTTGCACTCGCTGCTGCTTCTACTCTGTGCTCCCCACTGGGGATCCTTTCAAGAGAGCTGCCTTTGATTACTTGCTGTAGAGACAGATTTAAAAGCTGGTTTTTCTGTTGTTGTTTTTTTTTTTTTCCTTTCTCCGAACTCCCTCTCCTGGCTGACAGTGGAAGATATGTGTATGCTGACTCAGTTTTTCTGCACCCTCAGGGATTAGGCAGCCGACGTGGAGGATGCTTTACAGCTGGCTCACAATAACTCTTGCACAGCAGAGTGGTGATGCTTGCAGGGGGAGCACAGCTGGCTTCGAACAAGGTTCCCAGGCTTTTTCTCCAGACAATGCACTGGTGAAAACAGAAATTATTCCTTACTTCAGCAGACTGAACTACCCTCCCTCCCACCCTTACCTGCCTAACAGCTGCCTCCCTCACTCCAGATGTGAGGTCAAATGCAGAGCAGTAACTTCTGGACTGACCTTGCCAACACAGATCTGACAGAGGTTTTCTGCTGGGCTTCCAGACTTACTTGTAAAGTGTTTGAGCCTGCCAGCCTGCCACTGCTATAAATTACTAATTTTTATTTGCTAGTTTGAAAATACTATGAAAGATGACATTCAAAATAAAAGACAGTACTCATGTAACCCAGCTGATGGGTATGGACAGACAGTTACAAGCTGTTTGACTGCTTGTCAGCTGAGCCTCACCTACCACAATGTCAAGTGATACCTCTTCTGGCCCTGAGGATGGTTTAAGTCTCAAGGTTTTGTGGCTCTGCAGAAAGCTCAGAGTGAGCAGTTGGATGGTTAGTACAGCTCAGCTGACAAATGGCAACCCATGGAGCAGTACAGCCCAGCTGCAGCTGTCTCTAACTGCAATCGGTGGGAGAGGGAGCTGTGAGATATGAGGAAAGATGAGTTGAGATGTAGGAAAGAAAGCTTTGACCTTGCAGAGTTTCGTGGTTTCCAGGGCAGGCACACGGTACAAAAGCTCTAGGGCTAGGGGGGCTTAAGAGACGTCACTGGGTGCACTTTGATCTGAGCATTTCTCAAACCCCCTTAACTAGGCATAAAGGAAACCATCAACTGCTTTCAGTGGAACTACTTCAGCCTGCCACATAGTTACAAGCCACCAAAAGGCATAAAAAGTTCAGTTCCTTTGTACGCCCATACCTCTGTGCTCTGAAGGATTCAGTGGGTCTTTCTCGGCATGCTCAGGCATGTACCCTCGCTGCTGAAAGGCAGCCAAGCGTTCAGACTAGCCCAGCGCCTGTCCTGGCACAGCTTCTGCAAGTTCCAGGCATCGCTGCTGCCTTCTCCTGTGTCCTGCTGTGCTCTCCTGTGCTACAGAGCTCCTCAGTTCAGCTCTGTCCTCCAGCAGGACGTTGAGGAAAGGCTTCTCACCTGGCAAGCCTGAAGAAACTGTCTGGTTTCTCGTGTTGGAATAAAAATTTCCATCATAAACACTGAGTAGTCACCTCAAGGAAATGAGGGAGGAGACTTTCATGAGTGATTTTGTCAAAAGGGCCGTATTTGGTTGGCTGTGACAAAAGAAGGGATAAGCCATCTGTAAGGGTCTCCTTACCAACCTTGGCCAGATAGAAAGGTCACGTCTGCCTCCTAACACTACTGTTGCCGAAATCCGGAATAAAACTCCTTAACAGCAATGAGAAGTTAAGAAGCAGGCACTCCTTTATTGCAGCGCT
>JANZLQ010000078.1:2135953-2191415 GCA_026212715.1 Elanus axillaris | reverse complement strand
GGGGGAGGCGGGGAGGAGGGAGATGGTATGAACTGTTTTAAAGCAGTCACTGAACAACACAGGCTTAAACATCTCCTGAAGGATGAGCATCTAATAGAAACTCTGTCCTGCCTTTCTCATCTGCTGAGCTTGATTTCAGGGCATCCTTAAGCAGCTTTGTCAGTGGGTTAGCACTGGCATCCCTACAATGATATGTGTAGGCTTAAAATAGCTGTTCCTAAGGTGCTTCTGAAATGAAATTTCTGAAAGGAAAATGAAAAGCTAAATATACTCTGCGAGACTCCAGAGAACAAAGTTTAAATAAGCTGCATGAATGTGAAGATTTCCCTCTGTCCATTTTTCATGTCAAAATTCTTAAAGGTATTTATTTTTAGAGGCCAGTCCTCTGTAATTTATAGTCTTTGTCTGAGTCAGAGAATTGAATAGTGCTTTCTTTTTTCTTTTTTTTTTTCATATCATACAAGTTGCAGATCAAATTGTTAATACACTGGCATGATTTTTTATGCCCTAAACTCCATCAACAAAAAAAGTGAGCTACTAATCATTTGGATAAAGTGGATTCATAAACTTGGGTTATACATTGTCTATCTTCATTCAGAAACTGAGTCTGCTACTAATCTTAATTATTTCTCCTGCAGTTTTATATCACAGGTGGTTCTTACTAAATTTATTTTCCTTTAGAGCTTACATGGTAAAGATGCTGATACAAAATGAGATTGAGCATGAATAAATGTAGTACTTCTGTGATATGTCCTGAGATACTTAGTCTCTGACACCATCCTGAAGTTGAGTTGTGAAATGGAAAAGTGCCACTGTCAGCTGGCAGAGGCTTTCAAGGACAACTTGTGCTAGAATGTAAAAGCTTTCTAGTGGTTTCTAGCTCCTTCTAAAATGTACCTAACAAGTGATTAAATACGGCAAAATGTAATGCAATCCATATATGTGAGTTTTTCAGGTGGGACTGTACCTCATTTGCATTTCTAAAAGTCTAAAGCAGGAAATCATTATCTCCAGTAGCTGCAGTAACCTGCAATGCTGAGGGCTGCCAACATAAGAGTTGGTGTCAAGAGACTAATCATGTCTTGATACCATGGCACACCCACAGTATGCTGGGTCAAGAGGGGAGAAATCCTGATTCCATTGAAGTTGATGCTGATTTCTCCATTAACTCTACTAAGATGAGATTTGACCGCAGTAAAGGAAAATATGGCTGCTTTTGTTTGTCTTTGAAGTTTTCTGTTCTCATCTTTCTCCATACTTCAGCAGAGATTTTTATGTTTATTTTTAACACCTATTCGATCAGGCTCCTTGTCGTGGTTTAACCCCAGCCAGCAACTAAGCACCACGCAGCCACTCACTCATTTCCCCCCCCCAAGTGGGATGGGGGAGAAAATCGGGAAAAAGAAGTAAAACTTGTGGGTTGAGATAAGAACCGTTTAATAGAACAGAAAAGAAGAAACTAATAATGATAATGATAACACTAATAAAATGACAAGAGCAATAATAAAAGGATTGGAATATACAAATGATGCACAGTGCAATTGCTCACCACCCACTGACCAAGTTAGTCCCTGAGCAGCGATTCCCCCGGCCCCCACTCCCCCCAGTTTCTATTCTGGGCATGACGTCCCATGGTATGGAATACCCCTTTGGCCACTTTGGGTCAGCTGCCCTGGCTGTGTCCTGTGCCAACTCCTTGTGCCCCTCCAGCATTCTGCAGGCCTCATGCAGGCTGGGCATGAGAAGCTGAAAAATCCTTGACTTTAAATACTCCTTAGCAACAACTGAACATATCAGTGTGTTCTCAATGTTCTTCTCATTCTGAACCCAAAACATAGCACTGTACCAGCTACTAGGAAGACAACTCTATCCCAGCTGAAACCAGGACACTCCTACATTCCAAAAATATGGCTACATATTGCTGATTTCAGCTCAAAATGTTACAGAGAAAAAAATAAAAAAAGCCCTTCTTATGTTGATGCATGAAAATGGCTTTTAATTTCATGGGCTGTCTTGCATGTTTAAACTCTGGCTTAGCCAAATGGTATAGAGAGTAGAAATGTCTACGCATAGGATGACCATATCAAAGTAGAAATAGAAAAGACTTGCATTCAACCACTGCTCCTCAAAGGGCTTTTTTTTCTAAAGTGTACACTCTCATTGGGCATCGAAAGCAGCATTTTCCTGAGCTAGAGCAACAGCCTACACTTAAAGGATGGAGACCCCAAACTACGCACCAAACTGGATAGGACAAAAGCAGCAGTAAAAAAGAGAAATATGTACAGCTCGCAATAGCTGGCAGCAAAACAGGTAACCCAACATCATCCGTCTGGCAAATGGTTGCTCTGCGGAGGCCTGCCAGAGATCGGGGCACCACAAGAAGGGCTGTGTGACCTCAAAGTAGTGTGAGAAGAAGGACAAGTATTCATTTGGGTATAAATCAGGCCATTCAGGGTATGTTTTCTCAGTTCTACTTCTGTGATGTGGTGGAGATACAGACCTTCTGGAAGACCACGATAGATTGCTGTTGGCCTTTGAAAGGCGATGTTACCATTGCCTGCTTGTGATCAGTCCATGGTAGCAAATCAAAGACCAAGCAAATGATAAAAAATTAACATAGAAAATGGGATGCAGAGACGAAGAATGTCCAGATGAAGGATGACCACACTTATTGGAGTGGACATGAACCTCCTTTGGAGCAGGCTAATGTGTTGCTCAGATGCCCTTGTGGGGGTGTTGTCTTCTGGGAGGAGAGGGAAAGCAAATGTTTGGAGTGCTGAGAGCCACAGCCATCGCAGTTTGCCACACCACCCAACGTGTGCCAGGACTCCTAAGAGTCCCTTTGAAAAACACCACTTCAGACTCTGTATTCCTTTCTTCTTTACCTGCTTTTCATGGGCACTCACTTGCAGCTGTATTTGGAGATAAAGTCCAGTAATTTCATGTGGGTCCTAGGCTTCCTCTTTTGAAGGAACTGGCTGCTGGTTTGTGTGGTTGGGATCTAAAAGTGGCATTGCGCTGAATCTGGGATTAACAAGTTTTTTTTTATATCAGCTTTTAGTATGAATTCTAAACATGTTACTTATATCTCGATTTTATTGTAAAATTCACTGATTTGTAATTTAGATGATATTTTATTTTGTTAATAGTGATAAAAGATTGATACGTTTTTATACATTAATATTTGACAATGTATTATTATGATTTTATTAAAGAAATTTACGATTATGACTTAAGGTGTTTCTGAGATGCATTATGCATATATATCATATAAAGCACACTAGTGTATTTATAAAATACATAAAACCTTTTGCAGTCAAATGGTAGTTTTTACTTGCAATTACGAGCAAGGGAAATGAGACGATTGCTATGCTATAAAACCTACTCTGTGAGGGATTATAAAAAGCTTTTGTTTAACTATTAGAAATGGATAATTTCTGTTTAAAACTGAATTTATTGGATAATTGTTCTGTCCTACTTACAGAATATTCTAAAACGTTATCAAGGATGACAAAGAAAAGCCTGCCTAATTGACAGGATGACTTGGCTGCTCTGCTGCCTCTAGGCAGTCATTCATAGTTCTTAACTAATATTCAAGTCTTTTGGAGAGTAACTGACCTACAATTTTACTGACTAACAGCAAAAATTCATCAGAAAATGTCCACTATAAAAATCAATTGTTTGCAATTCAGGTAATTGTCTGATTCATTATTGCCCTTATAATGAAGCTATATCAGTTTTTAAATCTCTGCTTATTATGACAAAGTTCCCTTTCGTGTCCCTGGCTGAATATTTATAAATGGAACATGACTGAAGCTCTCATAACTTGGCACTATACAGTTTGAGGAAATGTTTGTTAATGTGCCTTGGTTTAAGAAAAAATGTATTTTGTATTTAGTATTGGTAAAATGTTGCAATATGGAGGGTAGTGGAAATAAGTTTTATTCCCACTTGGGGTTTTCACAAAGTGTTTCTCTGTTTTAGATTCTCTGCCTCTCAGCTTGCCCTTATAAATAGATTTCAGAGCACGTTTGATATGAATTTCTGTCTCCTGTAAATATCTGAGACGTGTCAGAATCAGTTCAAGTTTTGGTGAATGCTTATAAATTATTACTTGGTTCCTGAATAGCAGGCTGCTTGTATTTAATTGCTTATTTTCTTTTAAAATATTTGAGTCAGTAAAAGTAATCATGGTAAAAGGTGCAGACGTCTTACAGTATAAGAGAGAAAAACCAGATTCTCCCCATACAAACTAACTTTCTTAGGGTTGTAGTCTCTGAATTGGCAGCAATCCCCAGGGACTTTCTCAGCTGACTATGCTGACATCTCTCTGTCACATGGTAGGTGGAAACGAACCATCCAGAAAGGTAACGCCCTACATGAGGACAGTGTTAACAGGACAGCAGTAGATGTGACAGCTGGTGACTTGATGATATGACATGGGGGAGACTGTCAACAAGCGTGGCTGGAGCTGGGCACAAAACTTCCTGGGAGATGTTGGATGAGACCTGTTGCTCTATTGAAACAAGTCTTTCAAAGACATAATTTGATTTGGATAAAATTCCAAGGGAAACAAAGTTGGATGGTGGCAAAATGTGCCTAACTCCATGCCAGCTTGACTGTGTCTGGTTTTGCTTTTGGCCACTCAGCCTTCCCAGATCCAGGACTCTGGAAGAGGCTCTGTGGCCTCAGAGATGGAGGGGTGTGAAATTCCCACAATTCAGGCCCGTGGTGCACCCAACCAGCTGGCCTGCTTTGGGGCTGGGGTCTCCTTGTAATTTGGAAATGCTTCCTGCAAGTGCAATTTGGAATGCAACCAAACACCAAAATATTTTGTGAAACCATATTTCCCTCTTCTACGCAGCCCTGGTTCTAAAGCTGTCATTACACACAGGCAACAGAGGCAAGCAGCCACTTGCAGTTACCACTAACATAAGATGTCTAGAAGCTGTGGATGCCCCATCACCATTAGAAGTGTTCAAGGTCAGGCTGGACAGGGCTTTGAGCAACCTGATCTAAGGAAAGAAAGATGTCCCTGCCCATGGCAGAGGGATTGGACTAGATAACCTTCAAAGGCCCCTTCCAACATAAACCGGTCTATAAATCTGTGCAAAGGGACAGGAATAAAATTCAACATCTGTGAGGGAAGCTGTGAGCGAGACCCTCATTTGCGGTTGTGGAGAAAAAACTCCTCAGCACTATTGCCGCATTTCCCACCGTGTGTCTAAACTTTTGTGAAACAGTGCAACAAGACAGAGGAATGGGGGGAAGCAGGGAAGAGATGTAGATCTCAGTTCTGTTTTATATGCATCAGCACAAGTCCTTTTAGTAACTGGAAAACCACCTATAAAACACATAAAACCCCAGAGATCTGGCTCTCCTTAGTTCAGATAGTGCCTCAGAAAAGAAAAGATGTTCTACCTGCATAGGATAAGTTGTTTGCTTTCCTCTACTGAGAGTTGAAAAAAAGCTAATCTATAAAGTATTTTATAAATGGTGCCTTGCAAAGGGAGTAATCTGAAAAAAAAATCTGTATTTTTCTATTTATCTTTTATTTTTTATACATGCAGGTTATATTACTCCCTAGTGCGTTTCTGCCAGCTTCAGCTGGGTTACACTAGGCTGGAGTGTTACAGCACTCTTCCCCTGAGGGTCTCCTTAGCTTGCAAGCCTTTTTGTATCTGAGCCTCATATAATTTAGCAATATTATTTCCAAAACTCTTACTGGTCTTTCTTTACAAATCCACTCCATCAACATACTTCTTTGTCTACAGCCCTCTTCCAGGAGATGCCATCTTAAGCACAGTGAAAGAAACCTTGTAATCCCCATCCAAAGCAATGGGAATTCCTTCCTACAACTGTGACAGGGCAAAGGTTTCCAGGGAAGATTCTGTGTCTCCTGCCTGCCTCCTTGTCGACCAGAAAGTGAGCAGCCTGCCCTCTTCTTAAAGAACCGCAGGCACTAGGTCCCACAAGGCTCTGTGTGTTTGCTCTGTAGGATTTTAGGAGTATTACTGGCAGTGATGAGGCTCTTTGCTTTCCTCACCCAATACATGGCTGTGAGTAGATGACTCTTGCTTTGGAAGCTTGTGAACTAGATCTTCTGTCATGGACGCTGAAGTACTTTTAGCACACGTCAACTATGCACACATCCTGTCATAATAAAAAGTAACCAGAATGAATCAGTAACTTCGCTTTCCTGTAAGTCATGTCCACATATGGTCTTGAGGTTTTTTCCCATTAGCTTGGTTACTGATAAATGAAAGTAGGGTTATGTATGCCTGCTGCCAACTCTAGCTACTGCTCTATCAGGATTAGTTCTGAATCTTTCATTGTAGCTTTTATCATAACACACAGCTGAGAATTTGGGAATGTGCTCAGCAGTGTTCATTTCAGGTTAGTCAGAGGTTGCTTAATTACTGTGAAACTAAAACTGGAGCCCCAGGCTCCTAACTCGAATGGGGTTTTATGATGGACCATTGCATTTGAGTGCCTGATATTTGGAGGCATGAGTTTGAGATGATTTCATGAGGTTTGATTATTTTTTTTTCCCTTCCCCTGAGTGCTGATTTGGTCCCATTTTAATTTTTTTTTTTCCAGTGCCATGCCTAAAAATCCATTCTTGGTATTTTGAAACTCAACCCGACTGTCCCAGTAAAATAATAAAGAGCTTCTTTGTGACTTTCATTAAAACGCTGCTGCTAGATTTAGCTCTTGGAAGTAACGAGGACTGACACTCATGTGGTGTTGAGCTCAGATGGGTTTTGTCCCTCCAGCAGATGGAAAGAGGTTAGGGTGAAAGCTCTGATCACATTGCACTCAGCGCCCAGGACGTATTTACCTCTCTGATGCAGAAAGGACTTTGTTCTGAGCAATGTCACACCTGGTTTTCAGAAGCATTAAACTCATGCTTGCACAACTGGCTGGATCAATGGGATTACATGTATGCCACAGTGATCACTAATCTCTGTAGCCTACAGCTAGCCTTATTTCTGAAGGAAGGATTTAATGATGGCATTACACGACAATTCTGGCTATCCCAGTTGGGTCTTGCATGCTTTCCTCTGTTGAAATCATGAGATGATACCTTCTTTTTAAACCTTTGTTGCAGCCACATGAGACCAGACTCATTTGTCTTTTTATCCTGCCTGGAGACTGGTCAGTGCTCCCTAGGGAAGGGATTACAGAAACTTACAGTGGTTTTGGGGCAGTGATTCTTTAGTTTGGGCTGAGACTTCACCAGCATGAGCTGCTCAGATGGGAAGAAGGCAAATTCAATATCCCTCCAAACTGATGTTGTTACGTGCTGGAGGGGAGCCATGGGGACAGCCACCGAAAGGCAAGCAGGGTGGATGAAATAACAACCTTGTTTCAGAGCTAAAATGAGAGGCTGTGAAGGACAGGTGGCTGCAGCAAATCTGTCCCTGCCCGAGGAGCGGATGCTGCCGAAGCTGCTCTCGTTGTGAAGAGGAAGAAGAGCCACAGCCCTGTGCCAGAGGAACGGGTGGGAAAAATCAGGGAGGAAAAAAATTACAAGCCAAAAGTCAACAAAATGAGCAGGCTCTCGGCCAGGCTTTCTAAGGCAGATGGCACCGTTGGTTACAACAGCTGCAACTGAAAACCTGGGAGACAACAGGGGTAGCTGACAAATATTTACAGATTGCTGCCAGCTGTTGAGCCCAAACCATATCTCCTCCTCTGTTGAGGAGATAAAGCTTTGTGCTGGGACTTCTTTACCTTCTCTTGGATGGCAAAGATGGTATTTAGACATCGCTAGAAAGATCAAGCTCCTGAATGCCTGCAATGTCTTATCCTACAGTAAGATCCTTAAGCCTGATGGATTTGCAGCCTCCTGTGTTTTCAGCAGAGCAGGTGGGATGTTGTGCCTTCCTCCTTCGTCTGGCTCTGCAGCCTGCTGGTCTCCTCACGGCCGCTCGTGCAGAGCTGTTGCGGCTCCTCCGTAGGGTAGGGAGGGAGAAGCGCCCATGCGTGACAGGCAGTGCTCTTCCACATGGAGGACTGCTTCCCACCCCCTTGCTCGCTCTGTTTCCTATCAAATGCTGCAGACACTGCAGTTCTGTCCTTTGCAAACTGCGCTGTCCTCACCTTTCATCTTTGCTGCATCTTCTCTTGCATGCTGGTTGCCCTAATGAATGTGGCCAGAGCGGTCTGGCCTGTCCTCTGCCCCTTGCAGGTATTCAGCTTGCTAAGGAACCTTAAGGCTCTTCTGAGAAGGAAAGTACAGCTCCGTACCCGCTCCTACCAGGCACCTTCTGTGCTGATAAATTTGGCTTCAGCCTCCGGTACTTCTCTTCCCCTAGGAACACTTTGTTTTTATTCACAACTAGAACTGCAAGTGTAACTGCCAGTGTTTGAGGTACCCATTCTAAATGTGAGACACTCTTCACCCAAAGGAGTGCTTGGAAATGTGTTGTTTTCTGCCTACAGACTGTTGGTAAGAGCGAGACGTTGTCAAATTTCTTCTAGGTCCCCACACAGTTCTTAAACATCAGAAAAATGGATCAATATTGGGAGTCTATCTTCCCTTCCTAATCTTGTGTTGCTGTTTCACCTGAAACAGAAAAAAATACTTGGACTGAGGTAGAGAGGCAAACGATTGAATTTTTATGAATCTACAGGTGACTGGTAGGAAGGAACGGAGAGCATTGAAAACACTTTCTTTTAAAAAAAAAGAAAGTTACCATCAGGACTGCTTACAGCAGTGGTGACTAAATACATCAGGATCATTGAATTCATCCATCTGATTCCTAATAGAAACATAAAAGCACAGAGGAATGTTGGAGGACACAGCTCTCACTGCCAGGAGAAAAGAGGATACTGTGATCTGCCGAGGTGAGTGACGTTAGGACAAGATTATCTTTCCTGTCATGTACCTGCCAAGCTGCAGCTCTTTCTGTAGCTGGCACTCTGGGTTTGGTGTTGTTTTCTCCCCCCCCCCCCCCATTCCCAGTGAAGTGAAACTTTTAGGTGGAGAAAACAGGTGAGGAAATTATGTAAATAAACCAACTGATTGGAGTCTGGGCTTGCCAAATTTCTCCTTGAGCAGGAGAAAAGCAATTCTCCCGCCTGAGCGTGCTACTCTGCGGATGCGGGAGCTGTGGGAAGTTGAGCCGGCCGCTCCGCTGCTGCTCCGAGCGGTGGGTGGGAAGGCAGCTGCTGTGGGGCTGTTTCTCCGGGCTTTGGGGTGGCATTTTGGACGCTGTGCCCTAGCAGGGCCCTGGGGAGCTGGGCACAGAAAGGAAAAGCAGCAACCACAGCTGAGAGCACAGGGGGGAGTCCAGCCCCAAATTAACACCAGCGCAATCACAGCTTGCAATTGCACTGCGTCCATCAGTTCAACAGGAGACTCCATCGTACAGGCAGATCAAAATAGGTATTTTGCTTGGCAGTTGTACTGAGCTGTGAACTCTGTTCATTTCAGTATGGATAATTATGCCTGAGTCTCTTTCTCAGCTAAAGAAGTATTCCTAACAGAATTTCCCTTAAGGGGGACCATACCTAGATTTGCTGCAATTATCTGATTAAGGCTGTCATGGCCTTTGTTCTTAATTATACCGAGAGAAGCATGAATACAGCAGGGGGCCTAAACTGATCTTTTCCCAGACAGGGGCATTTAGTGCTCTGTGGTAGATACCAGCTCATGTATTTGGTGATTTTCTCATGCCTGCAGTCTCTGTATGGCTTCCACTTTATGAGTGCTCTGACTTCTTGTTGAAATTTTCTTTAGTATGTTCTTTCAGCTTCTCCTAGGAAGCAACTGGTTGAAAAATTTCAGCTGGAACATTTTATGTTGGGTCTTATAAAAGCAAAATTACTCGAAAATTGTGGATTCAGTGACATGTAGAAAGGCAACAGACATTTTTATGGAAGAGGTTAACATAAGTGGCATGAAACATTTCAGGGGTTTAGCAATAAATTATATTTCATTTTGAATTGACAATGTCCAGAAAAAAAATTGTCAAAACAAATATTTCAGTGAGCCTAAGTGATTTTTTTTTCCTCTGAGTTTTGTTTGGCTATTGTACCTCCTATTTAAAATTTCTCATTACAACCTTTTGCAGGACAGTTTCTTGGACAGTAGCATAGCCAGTTTTCAGGCGGCTTATTATATCATTATGGTGTTAACTTGTGAGGTATTTTTCAATCATTTTCATAAAAGTAGTGGGACAGAGGCATGACTCCAAGGATGTATATATGTGACTACTGAAGACCCTAAATGGCCACTCTAAAAATCTGGCACAGCTATAGAGTGACTCTTAAATAATGGCTTTCATCACAGCTAATGCATACCCAATGGACCTCACAAAATCCTGGGGCCTTTGCACTCCCAGCATGTTAAGGTACTGCTGGGAACTCCTGAAGATGCTGCCCTCAGCCAGGGAGTTGGCTGCCCATGGATTAACCATGTTTAGGGGAGAGAAAAGGAGAAGGAGAGATGCCTGGCTCAGAGCTGCTCTGAGAGTTGCTCTTCCAGAGCCTCTTTTTTGGTGAGTGAGTTCACACCAGTAGGTGAAAACCAGATCTAGCATATATTTTTGTAATAGCTACTTATGAGCAAATCTGCCAAAAATCAGATATTTTCCTTCAGATGACTTAGATGAATCAAGACACTGGACTAACTTTTTCCCCCCCTTTTCTTACTGGAGACTGATTCTACCGCTTTTTTTCCATACATTCTGTATTTGGGATTGCATTTTGGAAATGGACAGTCTGGGCAGTCTGAGATTTGAAATCCACCCCTTTGGCTAGAAAAGCAGTTCTGGAAGAGTGTTAATGTTTTTGAAGACTAAAAGTGTCCTCCCTAGAGTATTCCTCAAACTAAACCCTTAGGATTAATTTATTCTGCTTCCATGTGGCAAAATGCAGATTTTTTTTTTTCCTGACTCACGCATTCCTGTGTCACGCCATGCTGATCCATCATGGACTGGGCTATGCAATGCCATTCCTTCTAGGCTGTTGTGTTTTCTGTCTCCTGCTCCTTTGTTTGGAAGTGCTTAATAAAGTCAGCCACTACTGTGCCCTGATCAGCACACAGCTGTTGGATAGACAGCTGTACGTCATCTTTGTTTTCTGTCAGATCGACTGTTTGGTAGATGGCAGACTAATAGGAAAGATAATCACAAAATGAGGAGAAAATAATCCTATTACAAGTGTTTACCATAGCTCCTTGCAGGTTTCAGAAATACCAGGAGAAATTGATACCTGCCTAAACCCTAATCCCACAAATTACTACTGATCAGAAGGTACATTATATATTTTGCAAACTAAATTTTACTTGACATGATGCAACATTTTATGTTGATTGGGTTTTCTAAATATATGTCTGGCTCTCAAGCTTTCTCTGAAAGCATGTGCTCTGTTTAGAAAACACACATCCTTCTCTAGCCTCACTAGAGGTTTGTTTAGTACTGAGGAAAAAAAACCCTCGTAGAGCACTGGTTTGCTGCTGGCCATGTGTCAAATACAGGGTTTTGGGTTTGGCAGTCTGATGACTAGGATGAAACCAATAGTTCAGAGAAGAATAGCAAAATGATGAGTGGGGCTTGGCGGGTTTGATTTTTGAGGTAAAGTTAGAACTGAGAGATTTTGTTGGTGAAGTGATGACCACAAGAGGTGAAGAGAGACCATGCAGCCAACCTACAAACTCCAAGGGAGTATAAGGATGTAGAGATACTTCTTTACATGGTAAAATAAGAATTCTTTTATGCAGTAGGAAATTTAAGCAATGAAAAGTCTTAGGAAACCTAAAAGTAGAAAATCTCAGGTGAATACATCCTTCCCCTGAAAAAGATCTTTGGCAAGTAGCACTTAATTGGTGGTTTATTCCCCCACTGTTCTGTTGAAAATGCTGCTCATTCTGTTATTTACTGCAGTTACTGTGGGAGTGGGTAAAGCACTCTGTCATATGCCCGTGCCCATCCATGGTACCACAAACCGCTTGGGGCTTGACAATGCGTTCCCAGGAATGCTCTTATTCCTGCCTTTTCAGTGAGTTTCAGCGCTGGTCGTGTCTTCAACCACGTCCCCAGGTGCTGTGTGTTACCTGTAAGCCTTTGGCAGGGTAATCCTGGCAAGCGTTGCATTTCAACCTCACTGGTGGCTAAGCTAACGTGATTTACTGCACATTAGCAGTTCCCCATTGCACTGCGGCAATACAGGCAGAGACCAGAAATAAATTCCTTACTTAACTGTGTTGGCTATTGACTTGGAGGAGAAAAAACCAGGGCTCCTGCTATTCCTTGTCCCTTTCATCTTGAATCCCTTTCAAATAGGTCTAGTAGTTTTTATGGGGCCCTGAGAAGAAATTTCCTTTTTAAAAATAAGTTCTTTGACTACCCCAAAGCATTTAGCATTCTTTCTCTATGTAAAGGAAATAGAAGTGAAGCACCAGGGATGCCTTTTGACTTGTTCTGACATTGTTTGTCTTTTCCTCAGCATCGTCATCCTTCTATTTCACTGGCTTGGATTTATTTAGCAGCAAGCACGTCAATGATACGTATATTTTTTGCTTATTTTTGCTTTTCATCTTATACTTCTGTGGTCTCTGTGTTAACTTGCAGCAGCATTGCCTAGAAAGCATGGTGACAGGGCCAATTCCGTTTAAAATAAAAGGCAGAATAATGCTAGTTACAATGGAGTTACACCAGGAAGGAGCTTGGTCTGCTGTCCTGGTACTGCTAAAGCCCAGGTGCTGCTGTAACTACTCTGTAACTGCTGATCCTCACATCTGAGAGGAGAAGAGGATGCTCTAAATGCAAAACCTCCCCAAACCTTAGGGAAGAAGTGTCGTAACAGTGTGTCCTTCTGCTGGGGAAACATGGGGGTATGTGTTTGTCATCGGTGCGGGAGACCTGACCTGCCTGGCGTGCTATGGCCCCAGCTGTGAGTTTCCACAGCATTTATAATGTCCTCCCATGGCTTTGTGAAAAAGGTACGTTATTTTTGTGGTGTGAAAATTCAGCCATCCAAACATGACAGCCATACAGGAAATTTCACAGCTCTGCTGTGCTGTGTCACTTCCATGATTATAAGCTAACTATCATCCTGAAATTCCAGTGAAGACACAAGGGTATCACTAAAAAAAGACTTTTTCCTTTAGAATGAAAGTTTTAATTACGGTCTTATGTTAAATTTACTTGCTTCTTCAATACAGCAATGAAATGGGAGTCATTTTTGTTTTTCTGAATCATTTACCTGGCATAAAACTTAAAATAGCATGTACATAGCTAAAGACTGAAAATATAACATGTGCACTTATTAACATTAAATCTCTAGTCTAAGGTGCTCCAATCCTATATCCTTGGTTCAGCAATCTTTTCATATGTTTGGAATATTAAAGAAATATAATTCAATCTGTTTAATGGAAATTCTACATAGGCAATTTTAAGAGGAAGAATTTTGGTTACAGTTGAACTAAAACTGTACTTATGGATTTCATATTTTCGAGACTGGTTTCATTTTATATAACTAAAATATTAGAATTTATTTCTGTAAATTTTGTAGAATTTAAAATTTGTATTCCATATTAAATTTTAGTTGAAAAATATCCCTAAATATTTGCCATTATAATGGCAATTATAATTTTTAAAGGGTTCATTTTTTGATAGGAGCCTAAGGTAGCAATAACTAGGAAATGTATACGAAATGTGAAATATGAAAGCTTTTAAAAACAAATTTTGTAAAAAGTTTACTTTAGAAAAAGGATATTTTTTTAACAAAGCTTCTTCATTTAAAATAAACTGACCTTAATATTTACCAACAATATTTTTTATTAAACATTTTAGTTTAAATTTAAAATTTTATTTTATTTTATAAAAAATGAAGCTTGTTTTGATAAGGGTTTGGTTCTTGACATATGTCCTAGGGGTTTTTTTGCAAATTATCAAAGTACATAAAGTCATATTTTACAAGAAAATTACTTTTTCAATTTTTTTTTTTCAGGTTGAAATGACTTTTTACTTATGTTTAAATGTAATGCAGAGGGAAAAAAACAAGCCAAAACATTTTAGCCTTTTACAATGAAGATAAAACATTTACAAATAATCATAATGAAGAGTTTTGTTCAACTGGACGCCAATTTTTTTTTGTCCAGTTCTTCAATTTCTGCTTTCTGGTATAGCAAGGATGCTGATTCTCAAAGGAACAGCTGTCCTTGATCAGGTCAAGCTGTGCTTCCAATCTTTTAAAATCTAAACCTGAAGTTTACAGTTCCAAAAAGCACATCCTCCATCTTTTCTCCCATATGACCCCTAAGTAGACCAATACTATTTCTAAATATCTCAGTGTAACCTGAGGTAATTATTGTTAAGAATGATGGTTTTTAACTTTTGGAAGATTCTTTTTTGTCATGTGCTTCCAAACCTAGAAGCAGTAGGTCTTACCACTTGCAGGATAATGAATTACCAGGTAAAAGCCATTTTCTCATACGGGTTCATTCTCCACAGACGTGCCAATGGCTGTCTGTAGAGAACAGGTTTACCTTTTTTTTTGAGCTCTGTTATCAGTACAGCTCTTGACTGCCATAGGTTCAACTGGAGCATCCAGCCTCGGATATGTAGTACAGTCTCACAACTTCAATTAAAATCCTGGAAGCTTGACTCTGACAGTGCTCGAATTCTTTACAAAACATGTATATACCTAAAAATATAAACTATATATAAATTTCTAGCATTTTATAATCTCATCTCTTTCTGGGTGAAGCGAACTCTCTACTGATTTAGTGGACATCATTTAGCCCAGCTTACATTTTGTTGTGCTAAAGTCACAGATCTTCCCCTGCAGAATTTAACTGGATTATGGCCGCTGTTTGTGGTGGCAAAGGGACTAATGCTAAGCAGATAGAGTCATTATGGTAACATTTACCTGTGGTAAAAGAATACAGAGTCATTACTGCCCCCCCTCCCTTTTTTTTTTAAATTATCAGCAGTTTTGAGCTGTGTTTCAGGCCCTTCATTAAACTGAAACCTCCAGCCCCAGGAACCCTAGTCACTGGCAATGGTTGCATTCATACCAATCACCTTACTAAGGAAAGAAAAACCTTCATTTCTTCTCTTTACACTTTTCCTTTGTATTAACTTCCTACTCTGGCCAGCAGAAAGTCTCCAGGGACCTGGGAAAGTGGTTTCCTAAGTCAGCCTTTGAAAATGAAGTCCTTGGGGTAAGGCAGGTGATAAGTAAAGCTTTAGGTTTGGAGTTTGGGTTTTTTTCCCCCCCATGGTACGTAATAACTGTAAAATAGCATAGCTTTATTTGATCAGTGTCAGAAGATGTTTTGACTCCAGTTCCCAAATGTACCTGTGGTACAGACAGAATGAAAACACAAAAATCTGCCACTATATTTTTATTAGGTACAGTGTCAAGGAATAAGCCAGTTATTAACAGTATTTTTTCTGGCTATGGAATTAAATGCTATTTTAATCTAAGGGTGGAGAAGGAAAAGTAATACTGTTTCTTCTGAAATATGGTACTGTTCTCTACATAGCTGGGACCAGACTGGAAGTTTTCTCTTTCTGAAAAATAGTTTGCTTACTACATATTATCAATATGAAATCAATTTGCAGAGTAGCTGTAGTTCCAGAACAGTACAGTCTCAAAAAATAATAGCTTTCTGCTTTCCCCTTGCCAGTCTCCACCCGGCTCCTGCCGGTGCATCTCAATGCGGGGTGCAAAGCTGCCTCCTCACTGTGCCGGTGCGGAGCGCTTCACCTATAAATCACGAAGGAACAGTCTGGACTATCTAATCTCCTCTCTGACCTGGGTATCGCTCTGACCGCAAGAGACCATGATTTACTGTCTGTCACACAGGTGCAGAAGAGGTCCTGCGATCCCTCCACGCTTAACAAACCCCAACCTTTCAGGTGGGTACCTCTCATGGACTGCGACCTTCACGTCACTTGCCGGTTCCTACAGACGAGGGTGATTATGTGAAGGGTCAGACACCAAGTCAGCTCCTGAAACATCAGATCCCATACCTTAAGCCAGAGAATGACAGGGTTTCTGCCTCTCTGTTTGAATTGCTGGCACAAGAGTGGGGTGAGATATGTGACCAGCATCTTGGAAACCTCACTTGCTTGCGAGGTACGGTATAGCTCTTTGAATTCCTGGGATAGGGTAGAGAAGGGCATCTCCTGACACGTGGTTCTTCACTCACAGAGAAATCTGAATGCCACACAGCTGGGGCAGGGTATCATCTCCCTCTGCTCATGGACCATTCACCCTTTCCTTTGCTTCTCCTCCAATTCTTGTCAAAGTCCTGTTCTGCTGAGCTCATGCCAGCAAAACCTCTCCTAAGCTGGCTGCTTTTTCTTCTAGGTCCTAGACCTCCTCCGTGATTTCTGGGCCTTATTTACCTTGCCTTCTCTCTTCTCTCTTCCTTTGCATTGCACTCTGCACCTATCTGTCATTTGTACTGGTCTTTTTTTTTTTTTTTTAATCCTTTCCTCCCAAAACTCAGCTTATATATTTTTCCTGAATTATTGTTTTCCACTCCTTTTCCGTCTAAGTCTTTTTTCTTCCAGATACATTTCATTCAAAAAGTCTTCTGTAGAGTGCCTCAAATACGTCTTCGCCCTCATGCATTTATTATTTCTGGCATGCTGAATGTGCATACTTTAGTGTCCATATTCTGCTGTCAGTTACGCTGATGTAAACCTGGAAGGACTCCATTGTTTCTTACCTATAGGTAGGCAGCTGAAAGATGGGTAACTTAAAGCAGAAAACTCCTTGTCATTCTGTAGTAAAATTAAAAATGTTTGTGTTGCTCTGCATCTACCATAATTTTTGTTAGGAGATCTCAGAGGTTGGTTAGGAGGTGAATAATTCTCTTCTGCAGTGTACCATTACAATCAGATGACTAAGCATCTGTTTCCCTTCCTCAATGGTCTGGCCACGCTTGACCTGAACCCATAGGTTTAAAATCTAATTCAGTTGTGGTGTTGGTGCCATGTTCAGTGATAGAGGTTAAACCAATTACCACTAAATAGTTAACATAGTTGGCCAAATCCAGCCCTGCTGGTGCACCTGGTTTATGCCGAGACTGAATTCAGTACAATATCAATAACAATGCCCCTTTACAGATGCTCTTTCAATGAAATATTGTACCAAATTTATTCCTTGTTTTATTTCCTCAACAGTATAAGAAAAGTAATTATGTTTTGAAGTTAAATCACTTGGCTGGCACACACATTGTCAGGCTGAATGCTAATTATGCAGCTTAGGTAAGTCCAAAATAGAAAAGGTTTGTAAACTATAAATTGAACCCTGATATAGACACTGTTAGTAAAGCTTTCACCTTGACTCCTTTGGGCTACCTGCTCCTGACTTTGTCTGCAATGGAGATCACTTCAGTCCTTGACTATCGATGTTTTGGTCAGCTGGGTTTGGCACAGGAAAGCAGAGAGCTGTCCTCTGTCGTGAGCAGTTAGAGCCCTGCATGGAGCAGTCTGTAGTGAGTACTTCCACACGCCCCGTGTGCCACAGGTGCTAAAACATTTCTCAGTCCCAGTGTTGTGTGTTGCTTGCACTTTTCCTTTTAAGAGACCTTCCAGAACTACAGCACTGAGAGAGTTTGAAGCCTTCTCCTAATGTGCAGCCTGAGTTAGTCAGGCTGGTTTTATATTCTTTTGTTCTTGGGTCAGTATAGCCTTGTAGGTTCATTAGATGCATAATTGCTCATGTTTATTCATCTCTTGTATCCCTGCCCGGTCTTCCTCTTGCTGGTGTGTATGCCAAGTTCTTCTAGCATTTTCTTCTAATGGTCCTGCTAGCTTTTTGCTGCACCTCTTCAAGTTTATCTTTACTGTGGAGTCTTTTATTGCTACGAGAGAGACAAAGTGAAAAGCAATACTACTGCCAATAGCTATGCATGTGTGTAGCTTTATGCTAGTGTGTAGTGTCCAGTTCTATAGTCATTGTCCTTGTCTACCTTGCAAAGTTAAGAATGGCTTGAGAACAGGCTTTAGCAAGCTGAGCTCTCTTTCTGCTGGTTATTTCTAGATGTTAGCGCTACAGTTGCTTAGCCTGAGAACAACCGTGCTGTGCATAGGCTCAGGATGTCTGCAGTTGGGCCGAGCACTCATTCTTGCTCAGCTCATCCAGAACATACGGTCATGCCAAGTTTCTAGGTGTCGTTGGGACTCTCCCTCAAATGTGGTCTGTCGCTTAGCCTATACACATGCTTAAAGAGAAAGTTATGTGCTAGGCGAATCTGGATTTGAGCAGCCCAAGTGCCAGAGTCAGAGGCCCACTGGGCAACTGTTCTCCAAGCTCCCTGCTGTGATTGCAGTCCCTGTGTTCCTGCCCTCGCCTGCCCTGGGGGGCTCTTCCCTGCTCCCCTGCAGGCCCAAGCAAGGGTGATGCTGGGGCCTCGTGCCTGGGACAGGAGAATGTCAGTCCTTCCACTGCTGGT
Organism: Elanus axillaris; assembly: GCA_026212715.1. Taxonomy (NCBI): domain Eukaryota; kingdom Metazoa; phylum Chordata; class Aves; order Accipitriformes; family Accipitridae; genus Elanus; species Elanus axillaris. The sequence goes on along the minus strand of JANZLQ010000078.1, from coordinate 2,172,988 downwards.
GCTGGGATTTAAGGATGGGCTGGCAATGACAGGGTAGATGTTTAGAACAGTGCATTTAGAGTTTCAACAAACACCAAGGTCATAGATGGGAACTGTGAGACTTTCAGACTCCTGAGTTGCAGAAGTCTCTTAGTCCATCTCTAATGGCTTTTAAAGTGTTAGGGTTGAAAAACAACCTGGGTAGAACACAATGACGGGTTCTTACAGATGCATCATATCCCTGAGGACTGCAGTCATAGTAAGGTAAAAGGAAGCAAAAAAAAAATAATGGCGAGTATTAAGAAGAATGTTAGACTCTTTTTTTTCAGAAGTGCTGTAAAATCTAATTCAGATAGCATAAACATTAGTTCAAAACGTTTGTTCACACAGCACTATTGCTACCTGACCTGCCTTTGCTGATATATGTACTGCAGATACAGATTTGTTTCTACAGATAAATATTTTTGTATTTTAGTAATAAATTCTTCATAGTAGAGTCTCCCCAGGACCGAGATCTTATGATCTGATTTATTTAAATGCCTGTAGGAGACTGTGCTTTTGCTGTCTGGCAAAACAGATGACATAAATTTGACTCTGGAGCCAAATAAATTGGGGAATTGTACTAAAGAGGGAAGATGGATCGTGAAACAAGCCACTGCAACAAATAATGCATACTCAGAGTGTAAAATGTAGAAGAAATGAAATCCTTATGAACACAGGAAACTTGTTACCAACAGTAGAGCCTAAGCCATGTCTGAAAATTACTAAACCTATGGCTTCATAGAGATGCATACCTCTGCTCCCTTGGCAGAAATATTAGATGTACTTAACTGTATGTGTTGATATTAATTAGAAAAATGGTGATATGGATAGAGCAAGAACATTTCTTCCTTTTCTTGCAATCAGTGGCAGAGTTCCCTGAACTTCAGTGAGACAAAGACTGTCCCAAATATTGTAATAGTAGCTATACCAGCATAACTAACCCATAAAAAAATAAAAAGCCCAGGCGATGACTTGATTCAGTTTCATGTCACTCCAGGCTTATTCCAGCAAAATAACTTTATTTTTCCCTCTTTAAGATGAAGTAGTGCATTGTTGGAGAAAAGCCAAACCAGAATGGGTCTGCACAGCTCATTATTACAGAGGAAATTTGCCCAACAACATGGGCAGATGTTTTTCGACACTTCTTTTTCTTAAAAAAATAGAGGGAGAGTAATGCAAAAATGCATTTCTTTTTCCAGTTTCTAATAATTTTATTCAGTGTTCTTGGGCTGCTTTCCAATAGATGGTGGTTGCATCAAAAGTAGAAACATTTTCATCTGAAAAATTCTTCAGTCCTTCAATGCCTGTGTGTGGCAGGGATTTGGAAAGAGCTGAGGTTCTTTCTTTAGCAAGAGCTGCACAGCACTTGGGCCCTTTCTTGGAACCCATTGCCATCCAAGTGAAGAGCCTCGTAGCACATCCGATGAGAGCAGCCAAACACTGAGTGCATTGCACTCAGCTAGTAACTGCTTCATCTGGAGACATGGATCCTTAGGAGGTTGGATGTGCAGAGGGCTAGATCCCTTTCTGGGGCTGTTATTCAGACACATTTCATTGGCAATAAATGTGACCTAACAGCTAATCTTCTTTGAATTAAGTGGCTTAATCAGATGTGAGATGAAAGATGGTACAAGCTGGAAATAAAAAGAGACTGTGAGCTTGCTCAAATGCAACTTTTTCTACTCTTGAAATGTGACTGAAAAGAAAGTTAAGATACTGTACCTAGTAAAATTGGTTTAAAAAGCTAGAAATCCAATGAAATAAATTTATAGTTCTTGTCTTTCAGTCTTCTTTTTACTTCCTTAGTTTTTTCAGTGTTAATACAGCACCAGAAATATTTTACAGCTTCTCTCTTTGGCGCATTCTTATTGCATGTGTTAATGCCTTGCATCTGCTGCAAGGAAACAAATGACCATAATCTTTAGTGCCTAGGCTAAAAGTCACTAAGGAAAACATAAAAACATGTCATGAGTGTGAGAAACAGAGAGTAGGATCTCCATTGTTCTAGAGAGAGCATTTCCATCACAGGAGGGAATCTAGTCCCTTTAGTTTGTGGATGTGCTGGGTCCCACTTGTGTCTTATAACCACACACGACTGTTGCTTCTCTGCAGGTGCAGCAATCCTTCCTGCTAGCTACTTGCAGCACTTTGCAGGAGCAGAAGTCTAGAAGGAACCCAACAGGAATGGTGGCTTCCTTGGAAAAGAGTGAGGAAGCTTAGGAACGTTCTCCCATTGTCCCTCAGTACTGTTACAGAGCAGGACTGCAGTAAGATCACAGTATAGCCCTGTTACCAGTTTGGTGTCTCCTACCAAATGTGGCTATTATTTGAGACACCTGAACTCTTCAAGAACGGAGATCTGTGCACTGGCTGGCCTGCCTGGTTAATGTTGAAAAACTAGGCAAGGGAAGAAAGAGGTGGTGTGGGACAATGGAGGTTTTAAAGAGAGGCAATACTTGGAGAAGATCAGAGTGTGAAGCTGGATAAATATGGTGAGAAGGCAATTTGATGTGGAGTTCAAGGCTTTGCTCTGCTGCTTTGTCATTCTGGCCCGTCCTTGTGCTCTGGGGCATTTCACCTTCTGCCATCAGCTAAGGTTTGACCTGTAGGAAGGAGCCACAGGGCAATGAAACCTTAACTACCAGCTCTGTTTTGAGGATGGTATTTGGATTTTTTACGTTTAGTGCTGAGAGAGATTGCCTGGGAAAGGAAAGAAGCTGCTGAGCTTGTTAGAGACCCACAGGGGAGAAAGTGCTCTACGAGATAGTTTGAGAGTTGTTAGTTGTTTTGGCAACTGTTATTAGACATGGCCCATAATTACTTCTGTAGCTATAGAGGAGTGTAATTTGCTTTTAATTACTGTGTTAGCAAGTATATCAGTAGGGAAACTAACAGAAAAAAAAGTTGCTGAATTTCTTTCAGTCCTCTTCTTTGCAACTCTAGGAAGGCAAAAATATTTGGACAAAAAGAAATTATGCTCTAATGAGCCCCAAACAGACACATTCTGAGACTGGGGGGAAAATAGCTACTCTAGATAGCAGAGAGCTGGCTTCTTGCATGGTCCTACGAAGTGGAAATAATAGCCTTTTTCCATTGTAATTTTAAAATTGTAACTCAGTGCTGTTCTTCTGATGTTTGTGATAGATGCCAGGAGTGGAGACTGCTCTGCTCCAAGTGTGAGTCAGATAATAAAGTAATTTCTGAGCAGTAGGAGCATTGCACCTTTCCTTTTGTTTCCTCTGAGAGATACTGCAAGGCTGCATTATCAAGATTCACCCTCGCAGCCCAATATTTTATTTTTAAATCATCCTTTAAAAGAATTTGTGAGTCCTGAAGGGGATGTCTTATCTCCTAACATGGGCAAGTCTCCTCGAGAATCTGAACGGGAAAATGCCGCACGCATTTTCTTACCTTGAATCTCAAACAAAGAAAAGAAATTGAGTGGATTTCCTGACCTCTTAATCTTCTCACTAAGAAACAGCTCTAAACACTAATGAACATTAAATCGCTATTGCTCTGTCGGTGTGTAGCGCTTCAGCCAGCAGTCCTTCCAGAATCAATAACAGCAAGCAATCTACCGCAGTTTTCCCAGTGTCTATTTTTAAAGATAATACTTACAATGCTTGAAAAAATGAAACATTTCATTTTGAGGGTGGCAGAGCTGGAAAAGCTCTTCAAGATGCTTCTACAGCATGTGAAAGGGACAAAGCATTTGGATTTCATTTTCTCCTCCCTGCTGCCTCGTCCGTCACCGAGCCATGGAGGGAGCGTGACTCTCGGCAGGCCGGGGGTGGCTTTTCCTGCTGGCTTCCCCATTAGCGAAGCACAGGAGACTGTGCAAATGCAGCTTCCCATTGGAATCACCGAAGGAGGAAATGGGGCAGCTAAAATGAGGGCAGGTGGTAAATGATGATAAAAATCCCGATGCTTTGTTTTAAACTGAAAAACCTCAGGCAGCCTGCCATACTGCAGTAGAAAAAATGGCTTGGTTATGCACGCTTCTCTAGCTGTAACATCGAGGTAAAGGAGAGCAGTATGGCAGCTGAAAATGCTTTTCCAAGTGGATTTACCGTGGTAAAGGTTAAGGTGGTACACAGCTTAAGGTTGTACACAACTCCTGCACTCTGGCACTTCCTAACTTCTGAATATTTGTTTTAACAGCCCCAGCAGTGGTCCCTCAGCATCATTTTATGTGAGGTATTTATAGACCTCCTAGTCCATCAGAAGTAACTTTGCCTGACTAACAGTTCCAGGTGTTCTGTGTCCCTCAGGGAATTGGTGCTTTTTTCCCTGTTTGAGAAGTTTCAGCCAAAATGGTTTGTCTGATTCCGAGATGCAGTTTGGGGGAAGATGTGTCATTCTGTAATGTTAAAACAAAAATTATGATGAGAAACTCGAGTGCTTCACTGAGTTTTAAATTGGAAATTACTGAGAACACTGTGGGAGGAGGGAACCAAGAGGCAGTGGCAGGGGTGCAATGCCATGGCTGGGGTGGGAGACCTGAAAGTTTGATGGAGAGGAAAGCCAAGCAGGGCAGGTACTAGCCTATGTCAAGTAGCTTTGCCTCTACTTTTTTTCACAGCAGACATCTCTGACTTTCTGTATTTCTTATCTCCTTACTCGAATTATGCAGGTCAAGAGAAGCAGTGTCTGTGGAAAAATAAAACTATGGAGGCCAAGAACTGTGTGGCACTGAGGAGGCTCAGAAAGCAGTGTCCTTAATCTCGATGCTTTAATTCTCCTTCCGTAAAGGGGTTGCTATCAGTTTTGCTCAGAGAGGTGCCATGAAGATGCATGTATTCGAATTTTGTGGATCACTGGGAACAAATTACATAATTTTATATTCAGTACAGAGTTTGGATATGCAGTTTAAATAAGGCCTGCAGGCCACATGCTGAATGTTGCGGATAAAAAGAAGTCTTTACTGAACAAGGCAGAAACACTGTAGGAGAAACAGTACATGAGCTTGTAATTAAACCCCACATCCTAATGTATACACAAAATGGCCTGGATTAAGACTTCATGTGCATCACTAATCCTGGCATGTCCTAACTTTAGAGTGCTTGACTTCGCACCTAAGTGTTCTTTCAAAGTTAGTTACTTTTCTTTATATGAACTATAAGGAAGACACATGCAAGCACAAGAAGAGGGCAGAAAAAGACAAATACATTCACTCTCATGCATAAGGTATGAGGGTAGCACAGGTCTTCAGCTCTTCTTAAACCCTTGACCAACACACGAAGCAGAACAGAAAAGCCTTTGGGCAGAATAACCAATTCTTTACTGCTTCTTGAAAATGTTCAGAGACTTTCCCTCAATTTCTTTTCCATCACTTTGATATTTCATTTACTTTTGCTTCTTCTTTCAGAGACCTTGATGTAATTTTTTTCAATAGACAGACACTGCTGAACACCTTTTCCCTCACCTTGCAGTGATAAGGTTGTTGCAATCTGTGCTTCTGCTAAGAGAGAGCTGGAAAGGCATCATCAGGGAATTAATCCATTAAAAAACCGCAAACACCAAAAGTGGGAAAGTAAGCAGAAAAGTATGGGCAGAAAACCCTTTAATTAGAGTTTGTATTTCAGTTCTGCTCTATGTCCAAGCTGACAGAGAGAAGATGTCTCTTCTTGATGCCTCTCTTCCAGATATCCTTGCAGGATATTAGCCATTGCAGCAGGGCCAAGCCAACACCCCACAGACAGTGAACATACAGTTGGCCTAAACATGGGAAATATTTTGCTCTCCGAGCTGAAATGGGTTACAGGTCTCCCCTGCTAGTACCTCTGCAGGTGAGGTTGCAAGCTGCGTTTGTATGTATTTAGGTGGATCAGACTGTTTCTGTATGTGTCTCTGATCCTTCCAAGGAAAACCTGAAGGAGCCTGCGAGAATGGCAATAAGCCTTTGGAAGGCTGTGGCTTTTTAGCAATGTAGGCAAAACTGGGCCTGGGCAGTGAAACCGCATTTTGTAGCAAAGGCAGTTTATTTAATTTGAAGAGAGAGGGAGCAGTGCAGTGTGTGCGTGTGTGCGCGCATGCACTTTTATTTTGTACATTGAAGTTTTGCTAAAACCTATTACCAAATTATCAAGCTTGTAGTTTGGCTTTTAAATCCATATTTAGGCACCTCTTTAAATACCATGATTTAAAAAAACCAAAAAAGATGTTCCCATTAAAGCCCACTACTTGTGAAAAATATGTTTCTCCTGACCACATCTATCCAGCACTTATCACAGTGGGGCCTGGATTCGTGTTCAGAAAAAATGTTCTTGCAGTATATGCAGATGGTAATGAAGTATTAAATAGCTGCAGGCAAGGGTTGGAGATAAAACCCTTGTCTCATTTATTGCTGGCAAACCAAAACTCATATTGTGCCTCAGTAACAGAAAATTTGAAAGATCTTTGGGGGCTTCATCTTTGCAGCTGGGTAGACTGGTGGAAAACTAAACACCACACTGACTCTAAAGGGCTCAGGATCATATTCACAAAAAATCCATCATCACAGACACTGATGTCCATAGATATGTATCTGGCAGAGAAATGAAAAATAATTTCCCCAAGGCAGTGCTGTGAGGAGGGGGCACTGGAAGGAATGCCAGGTCCTGGGAATGTAGGGGTCATTTCAATGGCCTGGACATACCCATTACCAAAAAATTGCTGTTTTGATGATGGTATTTCTTATAAATGGCAGGATGTTTTCCTCTGCAGATATCTGTGGTCCCAAGACCAAGCCAAAAACATCTTGTCTTGTGAAAGGTTACACCACTTAGCAAGATGTAACAGAAAGAATAAGACCAAAAATGACAACCCAGTAAATACTGAGAAACATACCTCATAGTGACTGAAACCAGATTTGGTATTCAACAGCTGCAAGAGAAAGTGTTTGACGTGTCTGCCTCTGCAGCCAGTTTTGAGGAAGGAGAGGGTCATTAAGCATGAACAATGCCATTTAAAAGCCTCCCATCTCTCTCAAAAGCCTGCTGGTATATGTAACCCTATAGTAATGGTCATTTCTCATCTCCTCAGGTACACGACTGCATAAGGACTTCAGGGTATCTCAGGTAAAAAAGCCTTTGCTGCTCTGCATCACATTTTTGCTTGGAAATTTGAATCCAAATAATGCTGGTTTCCTGTTATGCTTTCCTTGTAGCACTTTATCAAACAGCAGGAATTTATGCTGTTCCTGAGGGCAATCTATTGAACTGAATCATTCCTTATGGGTTTTCACTGTGAGCAATGCACTGTTTTCCAGGCTTATTGTCAACTGTGAATGAACATAAACTAAATCCAGTTTTGTGAATGCCTGTTCACCTAGTATAGGTATATTATCTGTGCATAATAAAGGGCCTTTTGTCCTTTAAAAAATTAATCTTTGGTTTAAAAACATCACAAGTAACCGGTATACCCAGATGGACCTACTTGTTCTGTTGGATGATTTAATCATTAATTTTATAAATACATTTTATTTGTCTCTTTTATTGGCATGGTGAGCAGAACTCCTTCTTGATGAGGTACTCATTCCTCTTGTGGTTTTGTCTGAATTATTTAAATTAAGTTGCTTAGGGCAGCAGTGTTCCGACATTGCTTTATATTCAGGTCTTCCACTCTTACTTTGGATTGTACTATCCATGCCTGTTGCATTCTCAATTGTCGCAGTGGCTTTCCCAGCTTAAGAATATGAAACAATCAAGGTTTATTAGCATATATTTCTGAGTGGCTTGAATATCTCAGGCCCTGACCTAAGGCATCGCTCAGAGGCATAAAGCTATTTCTTTATCATTAGTTGCAATATTAACATAAAAAATTCCATAGCCTTTCTGTCTGATTTACATGATTTAATTTGATCAAGAGAACTCTGTGCTGTCCAGACCTATAATGACCATGTAATTACGTGCAATAGAATAAAGGACAACTTCAAAAAATTGCTGGTTACTGTAGTTTCTTCACTAATCACTTGGAAAAGTGATAACACATGTTTAAGTATTGTCCTCACAGCCAATTTATAGCATCATTAGGTTTTACTGGGAAAATCTTATGCTAATTCTGGTTCTTAGGCTCTGTGAGCTTAGCTATGGCTGCTTTTTTGAAATTGTTCTCTACTTTTGTGCATCTTATTTTCTATTGTTCAACTTCAGATGCTTGGCTTTTGAGTATGAAAGGTTCAAAGCATCTAAAATGCAGGAGATGGTGGTCAGTGTCTCTGTAAATTAGCTTCTTAAAACAGGGCTTGATGAATTTTTTTTGTGTGTACATTTTTCCACAAAAAAATGCAATTGCAATTGACTTAAAACTATCAATGCCCTTGTCTCCAGTTAACCAGCTACTTTTTAGCCAAGCAAATGGTGGTTTGCACATTCACCTGGGGCATGAGGGACCTTGTCTAATGAAATGTGCACCTCAGACTCCAGGGCCAGTGGCTTGACCAGCCAGGTAATGATGGCAGAGGGAGGCGCAGAAAGGGTTAAAGCAGAGGTGCTCAGGACGCACTGCTGAGCACCAACACCGTACAGTGCAGTGCCGACCCGTCTGTGGCGATCCTCAGTCTGGAAAACCCTGAAAATGAAGACAGCACTTCCCAAAGCACAGGATAGAAAAATGCTGTGTTTTGTCTTGGTTTTCTTACATTAGCTTCTAATGTTGCTTTCATTATATATCTGATGGATTGTGGCAATTGCTTACATAAAACCCATTAAGTGGCTGCTATGTGGTTTTAGAATAATTTAAAATGTTTCCTTCATAAAGGACAAAATCTTGTTTCTTTTTTTAGTTTTTTTATTTTGCACTCTAAATGTGAAACGGAAGATAAATAGGAAATGTGAATAATTTTGTAAACATGTAAATTGCAGACAGCTCCATTTGCCTTTTTCTGCACAGTATTCGCATCCAATTTGCATTATGTGCTGTATCAGTTCACTAATAGTTTATACTGATAGGCCACCATTTTAGCAATAAGTACAGAAGAGCAGAAGAAAAAAAGCTGTGCTTTTAAACTAACTTTTATTTTCTGATTTTCTGACTTATTTCTCAGCCTTAATCTCACATAAGTGATTGTTGTTGTGGGCATTTTTTCTTCCATGAAATGCCGTTTAAAATTCATAAGCTCATTAAAAAATTTAATAAGTAGTGATAGTTGCCTTTCAGTCTGTCTTTTATAAACATTTTTAAAGTGAATGTAGCATTTGAATTGCAAACTCAGCTCTTGCCTGCATCCACGGAACAATCACAGTGGTAGACGCAGAACGATCATAATTTTTCATCAAAGCGCTTTAACCCCAGCCCTGTTGGCTTGTCTCCCAGATAACAAGGTAGGGCAATCTCTGTGATTAATTAGGCAATGTTTATCAAACAGAATGAAGATGAAAGGCTTTGGAGAACTGTATAGTGTTAAATGTTATTAAAACCAAACAAAACGGTCTCTTCCAAACTTTTCTCTATGCATTTAGTAGTATCAGAAATCTTTGGTGTCTCCACAACACAGTCAGAAACAACTGGACCAAACCTATAAGCTTGCCTTGCTTACACAAAGAATTAAAATAATAGATATTGTTTACTGCCTGCAAACAGATTTTGAATCAATCTTTGTCCTGAATATGTGCATAAAAAGAGGTGTTTATGGTTGTGATATGAATACTGGAAAACCCAGGGATCCCTCCTGGTCGCTGCTTAGCATCTGTAGGAATTACCACAGAATATTGCACATTTGAGGTGGTAAACATCTTGCTCCTTTTTCCCTAAGTATTAAGATCAATAAATAATAGAACATAATTAAAAAAAATACGGTTCTAAAATTACAAGAAGTTGGCAAGAACCTCAAAATGTTTCTTCTAGAATCTCACAATCTGGAGATGTTATTTAATATCAACTTGTTTCCTCTACATGGCCTCTGTGGTGGGAAATGTGCCTGTGCAGTCCTTACACTCTTGACCAGGGAGTGGGGAGAAGTGGGCAGGGAAACTAAGAAAGGAGGGGACCACCAGGAACAGATTCTCTTTTTCTACTCTACACAGGCCTTTTTAGCAGGGCCTGTTGCGATAGGACAAGGGGTAATGGTTTTAAACTAAAAGAGGGTAGATTTAGACAAGATATAAGGAAGAAAAATTTTTACGATGAGAGTGGTGAAACACTGGAAAATGTTGCCCGGAGAGGTGGTCGATGCCCCATCCCTGGAAACATTCAAGGCCAGGTTGGATGGGGCTCTGAGCAACGTGATCTAGTTGAAGATGTCCCTGCTCATTGCAGTGGGGGTTGGACTAGATGACCTTTAAAGGTCCCTTCCAACCCAAACCATTCTGTGATTCTATGACATGTAGATGATACTGTTTCGCATTCTTCTTTTACTCATGATGAATGTCCTTTAATAATAAGTACATGCTTTTTATAAAAAAAATAATGTTTTGATTTTTAAATGGCTAACCAAAAGTGGCTGGAAATTGTTAATACTTCTGCATTGCTAAATATGTTCAGAAGTATCATTTTATGATTTTATTTTTTTTTATTTCTCAAAACAGAGCATTTTCTTGTGGAAATTTCTACCTGAAAATAACCTATTCTTTTACACTGAGTAATTTTTAATTCTTTTGACTTCGGTTATTATGAAAATACATAACTCAAGGCAGAACTTAGGTCTTGGGCTTTCCAAAGAGTGGCTGCTATCACAAAGCATCCCTGTCTACCCCATGGGGAGATGAACAACATGTTTCAGGTAGGCAATTCTGTTGTGACCATACTATGGTGTTCAAACCAGCTGGCTGCTGGCTGCAGGCTTTGGAAGAGCATTTCACAAAGCTAGGATGTAGCCACAGGGCTACTGCAGTGGTATAACTAGTGGTGCTCTCCCTGCACCTGCCTGTTCAATGAACATTTGCCTCGAGACATTTGTCTCCATGTCTGCACAGACTCTTTGAACTGAAGGCAGATGCCTTGAATGAGGAGCACCACACATAACAAGTCTGACAGCAGAAAAATCTCTCTAACTCCCAGATGCCAAAGAAAGATGTTGTTTAGCTCGTATGATGCTGATGGGGAAATTAAAAGTTAGCAAATTAACATGTCTCATTCAGAATTACTCTAAAGTATACTTCAAAATACGAATTAAAGGACAAGTTCTGAAGATTACTGAATATGCACAGTGCCCATTGAAGTCAGTGGGAACCATGGCTGCTGTAGACCCTCTAAGAGCTGACCCAAATAAAGTACAAATGTCAAGCAAATCAATTGAAAGTCTTGGGGCCCTAACTGCATTACACACAAATCTAATTGTGTTTATCAGCGGAGTGGTGCTACATCTCTTTTGCTGTTGATTTAGGAAATCCAACTTTTTATTGACTCAACAGCAGCTTCAAATGCCCCAAGCACCTAAATAATCTAATCACAGGAAATCATTCCCCTCCATCATTTCACTTGCATTAATTCTCCTTAAAGTACCATCTCATCAGCAGAGACTGAGGCAATTGTATCTTGCTTCTCGCTGGTAGCAGAGAGGAAATCACACACCGGGGAATGAGACGTCCTTTCCACAGTGCATCCTACAAGCATACTTTATCTTCTTCACTGCAAGACGCTAACACCGATGAGCCCTATGGGTCCTAAAGATTCAAACACAATGGCACAATATGAAGACTAAGCCCAGAAAAAAAAAAATAGGATTTCACTTTCTCCAACACTGAAAAGAGCTGGTATTTTCCATTAAAGAAAATTTTCCATTAGAGTGTTTTCCATTAAAAATTGCTTCCTGTGGAAAACTGGGTTTCTGATTAAAAGAGCATTTTCACAGCAGGAATTTATTCTTTCATGAAAGGAATGTGTTTTTCATTAAAACTCCCAAGCCCGAGGTTTAAAATACTGGGTAAAACCTCAGTGTTTCAATTCCTCTATCTTTTAGTGCAAAATTAACAGTTTTGACAGGAATTCCCTCCTCCTTTATTTTTTATGCAAACTGCATATCAGGGCCTGTAAGGCACCAGTAGGCTGTGATTAACCTGAGTAGTCACAGCTGGGACCCCCACCCATGCAACCCCTGTCCACACCCCAGGACTCCATTTAAGCTTAGACCAAGCAAGCACTTAAACCCGGCCTGAGCTCCATCAGAATTTGTGCTTGCTACTGTCTGCTGCTGTCCTGGCATATGGATTGTTTTTTTACTGGATGACTTCTAAAGCTGTGCTACCTCCAGGCTTTATCTGCTGTCCTCCTTCTGGCCGGCCTCCAGGATGGACCTTGGATCTGTGTTGGAGCCCTGTCTCCTCCTAATCCCGACTGGAGCTTGGATTTTGTTTATCACCATGCCTCGTCTGGGGGTGTCAGTGGGACCTGTTGCCCTTCTGAGACTGTTCAGATCCTGCGGGAGGACATCTTGTTGGTGGGCTCCTCCTTGGCCCCAGCTCAGCCTGGCTCTTAGAGAAGCCCTGGTCCTGCTGGTCCCTGCTGTTGCAGTGATGGAGAGGCGCAGCTTGTCACTTGGACACCAGCTAATACGCACCATTCTTTTCCATTGGTTTAAATCACATAGTTTCAGTTTAACAGATATTTCAGAGGAGAGAGTGAGCAAGACCCAAATTCTGCTACTGAGAGTGAGCTAACCTTGAATTTGGGAACAACAGCTGCAAAGGGGAAACAGAACTCCCTCAGTTTCTAATGTTCCCCTTTGCTAGGGAGGGCTGTGATGTGTACAAGCCTGTTCGCATCTTTGCATCTGTGTTTGAGCCGAGAAGACTTCTCTGTACAAGCTGTATGTTTAGGGTCACTGTTCTTGACAGTGGTAGCTTTTAGCTGGGCCTGTGAGTAGTGCAGAATGAATGGGATGAGTTTAAATGTTAGCCTTGAAGGACTGTATAAAAGAGCCGCCGGTCAGCATTCTTAGATGCCATATTTGCTGTATTATTTTGCTTCCTGTCATCTTTCCAGTGCTTTGAAGCTCTCTTTGATCAATATATCCGTGGATCTTCCACACATTTGTTTTCTCCATGTGGGTTTATGCATTGAAGTTCTTGATGGTGATTAAATTCATTTGGGTGATTGTCCTGGTTTCAGCTGGGATAGAGTTGTCTTCCTAGTAGCTGGTACAGTGCTGTGTTCTGAGTTCAGTAGGAGAAGAATGTTGAGAACACACTGATGTTTTCAGTTGTTGCTAAGTCATGTTTAGACTGAAGTCAAGGATTTTTCAGCTTCTCATGCCCAGCCTGCAAGAATGCTGGAGAGGCACAAGAGGTTGGCACAGGACACAGCCAGGGCAGCTGACCCAAACTGGCCAAAGGGGTATTCCATACCATGGGACATCATGTCCAGAATAGGAACTGGGGGGAGCTGGGGTCAGGGGGAATCGCTGCTCAGGGACTAACTGGGCGTTGGTCAGTGGGTGGTGAGCAATTGCACTGTGCATCATTTGTATATTCCAATCCTTTTATTATTACTTTTGTCATTTTATTAGTGTTATTATTAGTTTCTTCTTTTCTGTTCTATGAAACCGTTCTTATCTCAACCCACAAGTTTACTTCTTTTTCCCGATTTTCTCCCCCATCCCACTGGGGGGGGGGGAAGTGAGTGAGTGGCTGCGTGATGCTTAGTTGCTGGCTGGGGTTAAACCACAACAGTGATGTTAACACGAGGCAACTGCAGGAAGAGACAAAATTATTGGAATTCTACCTATCATGGTCCCCACAAGATTGACTACCATAAGTGAAAACATTGTGCAATAAGAATAAAAATGGTAAAGCCATTAGGCTTTTGCAACAGTCATCGAGAAGTCAAGATAAAAAGGAGGTGAGCAAATGAATTAAACCTATCAGACAAGCTGCAGACTCCTGCTTGCTGAGTAATTACTTTGTAATTAATAATTAAAACTAAAGGCTAAAGGATTGATACTATGGGATCATCCTAGTAAATAGTCAGTAATTTATTTTCTATTACTTATTGTTATTGGACCAGCAGGTCAATGACCTTTTCTGACAGCATCTGGGCAAACAGCAACACTGTGCTGTCTGTTCTTTAAATTAAAAGAAATGTCTGTTTTAGCAATTTCCTCTGGCAGGAAAGCAAGCATATCTTCTTGCTCCATTCTTTTTACTGAAAGAACACTATCAAGCTTTGAATCCCCATTTAAATTTTGAGCCTGGTTTCCTAAGGAAGTGAAGCTTATATGATAACACTGACTTTCTCTCCATCAGTTCATCCTCAGTAACTTTTAAACTGTTTGGCCAAGTGCAACTAAACTTAAAAGTGGATGGAAAAGCATCAGCTAGACTTACATTCTGAAAATCTTTGTCAAAAGCAGAATCTGGTTAAAAGACAGACGCGATTAGTGCTCGCGCTGAGGGAAACTGGTAAACTGTGGTTTGCAGTTGTTTGGCATTTTGGGGCTGGCCAACCAGCCTGTGAGCATCAGCAGACTCATCAGCACACATCTAGGCTTTATCTTCTGGGGTGTCCCCCCTCCAGCACTGTGGACAAAACCAGAGTAATTCAGGGAGGGAGCTGGGGACAATGATCAAGGTGAGAAATCTGCCAGAAACCTCTTTTGGGTAGTTCTGCTCCTCATGAAAAAATATTTGTTGGTTTAGGGTATAAAATCAGGTTAAGGTGGATGTAAACACATCAATATGCACCTTGTCTGTCCAGTCTGGCAGATATGTTCTATTCACTGATCATTTGAAAATCAAAGTGCAAATATACAGTAGGATGCAATGTCTTGGTGCATAAATTTCAGGCCTGATTTTGGTGCAAAAAAATGTCCAAAACCTACATTTATATCAGAGGGTCTCTAAGGAGATGTTGCTGGTTCTATGAATCAGTACACTTGGGAACTGGCTTTTCCAGTCTGATTAAGATTATCGCTGTGTTAATTTCAGTTATGATTGTTGATAAATTCATACTTTGGCTGTAGGACCAGGATGAATCTTCTATCCTGACTTTCCACGTAACCTAGAAAACTTTCTTGAAGTATTTCTTGCTTGGAACTTTTTTTTAAGAGGGAAAAATATCCACTATTAATTTAAATATCACAATGATATACCACTACATTTGCTAAGATGTAAAAGAGGTGATGAGAAATTATCCTCACTTTTTAAAAAAAAAAAGCTGTTTTTTTGACTTTGAGTTAATGAAGCTTGCTGTGCTGGTCATTGGATTGTGTTGTACTTTAATCTATTACAATTAGCAGCCCCTTGAATTCTTTGTGTAGGTAACTCTGGTCTGATGTCATGTTTTACCCTTATACTTGATATACTCTTTAGGAAAATCTCTGGTAGTCATTTCCTTGCTCTTGCCATTCACCACCACCTACTCAGTTTCTTAACATAATTACTGAAGTGGGAATACAGAAGCAGCCAACCTATTCTGACAGTGATCATAGAAGAGTCAAACAGCAGTAATCTCTTTTACACACACCAAGGGTTCACTAGTTTCTATGTCAAGCTAACTCTTGTCCACCCAATTGAACTTGAAAGTTACATGCTGTTGATTGTCTAACATGATTATTCCCCCTCTGCTTTGTTCAGTGTTGCTACTTCCCGTAAGACTCTCTCAGAAATCTTTGAGAGTCTTTGCTCTTTCCTAGATATCTGACTCTACACTGCCTATCTGTTTGTGCCCATGCTACCTGTTGGTTGAGACTGTTTGGTATCAGTGGTCTTTTCTCTGAAAGATACCATTCTTTCATGTTCAGTGTCATCTGTAGCATCAATTTTTCTTCGTTTATCAATAGCCTAGGGAAAAACACATTAAAAGGGTCCCAGGTGAGGAATGAATCTCTTCAGGGCCTCATGAAAGGATGCTTGGTGTTCTCTCATCTGCAATTACATTTACAAGGCTGGTTATCCAGTATTTAATGTATCTAATGTTACCATGCTAACTTTGTAGTGTTCTAGTTCCTAACTGCGTGGTCTTGATGAACCAAATCAACAGCTTTGAAGAAGTGTTAGTATATTGCGTTGATGCTACTGCCTTTATCAGCCAGCCTTGTAATCTCTTCAGTGATGTAAAATTAGACTGATGCCATCTATTATCTAGAATGATATGTCTTAGCTCAGTTTTCTCCCACTATTGTCCTAATAATCAAGTCCTGCAACAGCTTCTGTGGTACTTCGTACATGGTGCTCAGAAAAATGAAAAGTTGGACTGTGAGATAAGAGTTTAAACTTTTACTTGGATTTCTGTTACAGAAATTACTATTAACACATAGCTTTTCTTTAAAAAAGCTCCATCTGTGGAAGAGTTAAAACTTCTACTGCAAAATTGTCAAAGGCAAAAAATTAGGTGGTATTGGTCTTCTATTTCATTGCACCATGATACCCAGTGTCTCCTCTTTTTGCTTACCCAGATGTCTGTCTTCAGGTCCCAGCATTCTGGACTTGTAGTTTAAACTTATTCTCAGTATTCTTTGGGCCTGTGGCTTAAGCCTTTCATATAGGACACCTCCTTTACACCAACTCTTTCTCTTATTCCTTTGTGGACTTGTGACCTAACTTGATTTGCCTACCAAAACAACTACCAACAGCCACAGTCTTATGCTTACTGAGGTGGAGCTGTTCCCAGCTTTCCAAACTCCTTGGTCTGTATTTCTTAGTTCTGTTTTTCTAGCACATGCATTGAAAGCTGCTGGGCTTTGTATGGCATTTCAAACCAATACTACTCAGATGGTGCACACAGGCACAACCAGAAGTCCACTGTGCTCTCTCTAACAGGTATCCCAGCCATGCCCTTGAAATCAAATAGCAAGCAGCAGATTAGACAAGGAACCAAAGCACAAAGAATTTGGTGCCTAGCATTCTCCATGCTTCCCTTAATTCTCACTTTAAATTGAGCTAAGACTGGTCAAATATATCAGTGTGCAATGGGCTGCTAGTATTATTCCCTCTAGACCTTCCCTGGTGTATATATGCTACCTGCAGTAAACAAGAAAGAATAAGACGTCTTGATGCATCCTCAATCCACTCAACCTGGTGGAGTCTCTTAAACCTTTAATCAGCGAAGAGCTAGTGGATAGAAGTGTGTGACAAGTGTATAACATGTTTGTATTAAGTCAGCTGGTTAAATCTTTACTCCTGAAACTCTGGGTTTCAGAACAGAACAGCTTTCCACTCTGTTCCTACATTCATAGTTGTGCTCCCTGGTGAAAGCACCTGCATAATGGAAAAGCAGTTTAATCTAATGCTGCCACCCAGCCACTATTTCTTACTAAAGAAAGTCCTTTAAAGAAGGTGTTTAGATATGGCACAGAGTTAGAACAGGTTTCTTTTGTATTTGGCTGGCTAAGGAATGAACAAATAACAGAGATGGTGAATTTCCTAGTGCAAATCACTGAATTTATTTCAACAATATAATTGGTCTGGGAAAAGAAAAATCATGAATTCCAGTATGACAGTTATTCTGGCTATTTAGGAACGAAGGCAGGAATTATGCTTTTGCTCTGAGGCAGCGTTTCACAAAAAAAGTAATACTTAACTGTTTCTCTTGTCCTTCATAAACGCTCAGTACTCCTTCCCCCATGCATGATTTAAATTGTTCCAGTTAAATTAAACCATCATAAATTTTAAGACGATTTTGGCGAAAAAAAACTTCACCTGAAATATCTGGTACTCACTGCAGCAGAGGATGTTGACACAACCAATGATATTTAGCTAAAGGCTATCAAAGGACGCAGTCTTTTTTAAAAAATATTTCCCTAAAAGATAAGATATCAAGCCTTTGACAAGCACTGAATAAGCAAAGCCAAGATTAAAAATTAAATGCAACAGCATATATCTAAAAGGCAGCAAAAGATTGCTGATGTTAATAGGAAGAATTTAAAAGAATGTGACTTATTAATGCTATTATTAGGCATATTTTCTTATGGTTTCATTGTTGTCTTTTCAGTGCATTTATCTATGATTTCAAATATCATTAAGATTTTCATGGTAAATTAACTTCTGATTATATTTAGTCCGTTCAGGACAATAGAGGCTAGAAGACACAGCATACATGCTGAAAAAGTATTGGTTGTATACTCCCTTTTGTGTTTGTAGTATGAATAGCCAGAGTCATGTTAGCTGTGAAGAATCTGCAGTGTTTTAGTTCTCAATAATGAGTAAGAGTTATTCTCTTAATTTTAGTGTTTTGTCAAGTATGGTTAGAGCAATTTTTTCATAATCTGCTAACATGCTGAGCACACTGAAGTTCCTCTAACATAAATAGCGATTCATGTCCCAGCAAAGCACAATTCAATAATCCTCTGTAATTCCGTCATGGGAATAGCTGGAATTTTTTGATAGATGGTGGGAAAAGCAGGGTACTGCTGGCACTTCACTCTCCTGCTCTTCCCTGAAAAATCTAACTCATCCCAAAACCTTTCTGCACCAAAATTAAGAAGCTTGTTTCTTCCCAGATGCATGAGATCTGAAAATGCCTTCCCTGAGAGAAACCCTGGGAATTAGCCACACTTTCAAACCAGCAAAAGACTAGAATGTGCTCCAATGTATGCTGGTGGAGATTGCACCATACAGAGAGGTTGCTGCAATTATTTTCTCCATTCCCACTGAACAACCATACCTCTTGAGCCATAAATAGGGTGTTAATAGGAAGAAAAATATTTCCCTGCAGTTTGCTGCATCAAAGTTCTTTTTTATCTTCTGAAACACTTAAATTTTTAAGTTGTCTTTTATTTCTGAAAGGGACTGAAGTGCTCTTTATTCCAAAAGATTTCAGCAGGGTTGATTTAAACCCAAGAGTAATTGGTTGTGACAGCTGAGCCCTTCCCAGGGCTATGTCCCTGCTGAGAAATGCACATCCTGTCCTGTCTCTTATTCCATGGTGGCTAAGAATCTTTCCAGCAGAATTTTTTTATATTGAACAAAGCACAGATGCAGAGAAGGGACAAAACCAATACTTAAGTAATTGATTGAATTATGTGGGCTGCATTTTCAAAGGCTATTAAGTTTTCTTGTAAATTTTAGTCCTGTTTTGCCTGTTCAGTGTTTGAAATGCAAACTGCCTTCCCCTGCCTGCACTACATACACATACATGTGCATAAACATGTATATGTGCTTTTACTGCATGAGTGCCCAACAAGCAAACTCTTATGGGTACATAGCTAATTGTATATTAATGTGACATACAGCTGGAAATTGTATTTATGAAACTGTAGATTGGTTTTGATGAAGTGTCCTTAAACATTTGCAGAAGTGAATTCTTCATGTGAATTTTGGCACGCTTAGTTCAAAAGAGGCATGAAACTGACTTTTATTGGGGAAAAAAAGAAGATAATTTAGAAATTTTGTTTTGGAAGGCTTTCATAGGTTAGAGTGAGTTGAACAGAACTCAGTCATTCTTGTATTTATTTCACACTGTATGTTAAATAGTCATAATTGGTGGCCCTTTACTTTGCAAATTAGACTCGTTGACCTCATTGGGACTTGTCAGTTTTCCCTGAGTAACTGTTTTAAGTAGAAAGGCAGCTCTTTCAATGTGGGGAAGATGGTGGATGCGTGTATTTAAAATTCAGTACCACAGTCAGAAGGAAGGAATGAGTTACTTTCAGCAAGGTCAGGAGACTTGTACTTGTTCTGCTCTTTCATCTCTACAAATAAGATTTATTGCTGTTAAAAGTGGTGGCATGTACAATTTCTGACAGTTAGTTGCCTCTTTAAGATAATAGATGTGATTGGAATTTTCTTGTTATTTCATGTTGTGTGGGTTCATTATCATTCATTTTTGCATAAGGGCTGGACTGGCAGTCATAACATTTCGAGAGTATTGAACATCTGTGTGTGAGCTCAGCTGCTTATTGTCAGGGTACTCTCGTATAGGCAAAGCCAGTATTGGAAGATGGCAAATAAGGACTAGGTAGTTTTTACTGTTTTAGATCCTTTGTTTTCCTGTTTGTGTAAAGTCAAGAATTTTTTTAAGATCTGTTCTTTATATTTTAGCATATGTTTACTCAAGAGCTCTCCCAGACCAACGGCATAAATATTATCTTGTAAAGGATGGTAGTAGATTGGCCTAAAGAAATCTTCAGATACAAAAGTCAGAGGCAGAAGAATTACTACCTATAGTAACTATCTTGCAGGTAACTTGAGGACAATGCTGCCCATGGTTAAAATAAGGTGAAAAAAAGAACTGTCTGGAGTAGCAGTCATAAGCATATTGCAGTCTTTCTTCAATACTTCTGCATTTGGGCCACTGGATTGTTATTTTTTTTTTGTAGAGAGAAATGTTTTAGAGTTTGGCAGCATCCAAGAACTTTTTGAAAGCAAATCATGTTGATAGTTTAATTTGTCTTATAATGTGGGAATTTTGTACCATGGAACAGGGAATCATTTGACCAGAATGAAGATGTAACATTTGTATTTGTGTCCACTTCTAGCCTTCAGATTCATCCTGAGAAATGACTGTGTGCAGTAATTCTCAGGATTATCTTAAAAACATCAAATGGTTATCATATTGGAGATTGAGTACTGTTGAATCACTGGTGCCATCAATATGTGTGTTAAAGATGTTCAAGATGATGAATCTAGTAAACTTTTATCTCCCTGTCAGACAGTGTCTCTTCCACTTTTGAAAATCCCTTGACATCTGAAAGGTTATGCATTAGCTGAATACTCATGGTTTGTCTCTGTGCCCATAGATGTTGATCCACTCAAAAGTTTATTCTATGAAGATAAGTTAGTTTTCCTTGTATTTGAGTTTATTGGGAAGCACACCAGCTCTGTCAGATGCAGGAATTATATTTTACAAGTGTTCATTTAAGGCTAGTCCTGCCACTATTTCCCACTGTGAAGTATGAGTTTCATTGGTAATAAGTAGGAAAATACCAACTAAACAAAAGCGTGTTCTCTTTTAGGAAGGAGACACTTTCTGCTCTCACCCCAGTGCTGTACGAAGGGGGATCTCAGGCTATAACTTTTAAAGACACCTTGATTTCTCTCTTGTTGTCAGACCAGCCAGCACAAAATAACCAGTTTCTCTACTATTAAATGCTCTTAGTCTCCCAGACTAAGTGGGGGAGGCTGCAGTCTCCCCACTGGGGATGTTCTTTGGTCTGTGTTGATTCTTGCTCTATGCCCAGTAATTGCTTAGAAGAGTGCTTTGGCTGGGGCCAAAATCATGCCCCAAATCCTTCTCCAAGTATGGACCATTGAGTTCTGGACCCTAGAATAATTCCTTGGCACTGTTCCATTTATCAAGAAGGATGTAAATTTGGGTATACCCCTGTGCCACTTACAATTCCAGGCCAGCTTTACACTGCAAAATACAGAAGGTGTGAAACATGTGGGTTTTGTGCAAAAACTGCCCAACAAGCACTTTGTGGGTTTTCACCGTTCTCTCCCCTCTCCTTAGGTTGCCTAAGAGGCTGTACAAAGGGGAGTCTGGCTGGCTCGTTGTTCAAGTATGACTCATAAGTCAGGCAGATTCAACCAAAGTGCATGTAAATCACAAAGACTTAAAAAATCTGTCAGCTGGTGGGAAAGTGGAGAGGGAAGAATATGTTAATTTAACAATAAATTCAGAAACTCTAAATCTGTAAGTCAGTAATGCCTTTGTATCATTATTGTAAACAGTTTCTCTGTGATGCAGTCTTGTCCTTGATCAAAACTTCACAACAAATTGCTGTGTAGATGGAGTGTTTTGATCAGGAATGCTCACAGCAATGGAAACTGACATTGACCATATTGTTCCTTCCTTTCAATCACTGTCAGAGATGAAATTTCCAGATTTTGATGATCTACAATACCTATTATTAAAACTATGTCAAACAGTGGAATCTTGTGGATATGTAAAATGTTGTAATTTTCTAAATTGAGCTGTGCATGCTTTTCCAGGGATCCACCTTGTGGTTTGTGGCTTGCCTCTCACCTGCTCTGCATTAGCAGGCACAGAACATCCTTTTGTGCTGCTGTAAAGATAGTGAGCGCTCTCTTTAGGGGATAAGAGACAGATGAGGTGGTTATACAAAAGTAACTTCAGTTTTATTGTCATCACCCCCATCATCACAAATAGCATAAATGCTAGTATAACTTACAAAGATATACTTTTGTTCAGTAAATGGACTGGGAATGAAACAAAGCAAAGGTCAGGTCTGGAAATGGAAGAATTGGAAAACTAGGCCTTTATGCTTTAGTGCCATTAATGTATACAGCTTCCCTGAGACAACTTGATGTTCTTGATTAGATATTTGGGAAAAATTAGTAACATATATGGCATTTTTTGACAAAAAGGAGGGAGACATGAAGAAAAATTGACACCCGCACATTGTTTTTATGATCTCTTCCTGTACTGTACTACAAACATATTAATTTCTCATATAAGTAATGATCATGAAAAAATTAGAAGGAATCAGTCCTGCTAAGAATTACTGGTGTGCTCACTTGTCTCCACTGTGAAACTCAGTTGAAAGGGCTTGAATCCCCAAGATTCATGCACACTTATGAACTCCTAACTTAAGAGGCATGAGGCTCTAAGCTTGAGCTGGTCAAGCTAAGTAGAGGCAGCAACAAATTTAAGTGAGCCCACCTCATCACGTAGTGGCATTGCTGCTCCACAGGACAGCGTGATAAGTACCACTTGCCTCCCACAGTGGATACATCTCATCGAATGTTAGTCACCTGTCTGGCAGGAGCCTAGCCTACGATAATCTCTGAGGTTCTGTGTATAGTCAAATGCAAATATATATTTATTTATGAGGAATATGTGCTTTCAGAGGATAATTGTTTCTACCTGATTTATACTCCTACTTAGGATGAGATGAATTACCCATGAGAAGTGTCTAACACATGCTGTTGAGACAGAGGCTAGACAGTTTGCTTAGATTGGATGTCTAACATTCAGTTGGGTAGATTTAAATGAGATTACTCTGCTCTTGGTGTTTTCCTGCAAGTTTTTCCTTTCCTAACCTTCCAGAAGGGCTAGATAAAGTCTCCTGACAAAGCATCTGTATTGTGGATATCTCACATCAATAATGTTTTTATAGGTGGGTGGGTGAAACAATATATTAGGGTGAAATCCCTGTGCCTGAGATTGTATATCATTGTCAGATTTCATTCATAAGACTTGAGACTTTTGAATTAATCTGCTCCTCCATATGGGAATTCTCACAAGAGTGATTAAAGTTCCAATTTTTTTATGCCTATTATAATCCCATCTTATCTCATTCACATCACTGTATTTCCAATGTTGAGACTGTAATGCTATGCAGTATATGTTCCCTGGGGTTCAAGTACAGTAGAAGATCTGCTTAGAAGTAAAGTATGAGGGGGCTATAAATAAACTAGATCAGAGAAAAGTGTGAAATCTTGGCTTCAAAGAAAGTTCAAGGAATGTAAAACTGCTCAGGGAATAGTAGGAATGATTAAACCATTAGCGCCACTGAGAAAATGAGCCATGTTCTGTGTTGGAGGTATGAATCAACCTCAGCCTTCAGTGAACCTTGAATACATAATGACAATCCAAACTTTCAACATCATTAAAATATTATGGAAGAGTTAACGTAGCTGTTGTTAGTGTGCAATTCCTAAACAACACATTACTAAGGCTAAAAAAACCAAATGGAAAAAAGTTGAGAAACACAAAATTGAAATCCCCAGATTAACAATCCAGACATTACCTCTGTTGACTAAACCTACTGTCTCTCTTATTTGAATGTATTTTCCTCTTTTTCTTAAGAATTATTTAATGCATTTCTATGAGACCAGTTTTCTGCCATAAATCATACAGGCTGATCAAAAGAAGAAATGTAATAGCACTGTTAGCCATGTTACTTCTTCCTTTTCCAGGCTTTTCCCTCTAAGAAGTGGTATCTTACCTCATGGAATTTTACTTTTTTATTAATTTAAGCAGAGGAGCCTGGCAATTGATAAAGACAGAAAGAAAGATAAATGCAATATCTCAAAGTAATTTTGTGGTTTAGGAAATACAGCCAAGACTTTGGAAATTCTATAAAACCCCTCACTCTTCAGGTTATGGGCTAGTCTCTGCATCAAAAGAAAAACTTTCCCTGATGTCCAGGTATTTGTGACTGTTATGTATCAGCAGTATGCTTTTCGTTTTACTGAAGCAGAAATTGCTGACTGGTGTCAGAAGTTAAATGATCTCTGCTTGTGGCAATTCCTATACCTCAAGTAGCCTCCAGTATACCACACAAGCCAGGGACATAATCCCTGTGATATGAGATGCTTTCTTGTTTAGTACAAGAAGATCAGAGATTAAAAGGTCTTTAGATACTTAAGTACTGTTCTGGGGTTGGGGTTTTTGTCAACATTTGTGACAAGGGTTTTTTTGCAGTGTACAGGACAGATCCTGCAAGGTAGAAATGGGAAGCTCTGCCAGTAAATAAGTAACATGTGAAGTCATATAATTTCATATGCATCAGGCATGGAAATGCAGGTGAGACTGCAGCATCAGATTTGTTGCATAGACACATTACAGCTGTCTTTGTAGGGGATAACTCCTGTATGGAGTATGGTGATATCTATTATATTTAACATACGTGAGTATGGTTCTTAGGACACAAACCCAGTCAATATAAGAGAACAAGAGCAAATTTAAGGCAGGTACAGAAAGAGCGTCTTTTTTTTTTTTCTCATATTGTTGATTCTTTTCCTACTTACAAGCGATTGTTGCCACTTGTGAATGTCTGACAGAAATAAACTCTTGCTGCTGGGATTTTTTGGGTTCCACTTAATGGAGAAAGGCATCCTTTGAACTCTGCAGAGCACACCATGTCTGACCCCTTTATTTCCCAGTAGAATGGTGGCTACAGTCAAGTTGCCCCTTTGTAGCCTGGTCAATGTTGCAACAGAAAAGGCCAAAAAGAAGGCATGGATAAGCTCCCTCTGCAGCAATCTTGAGCCCTGAAAGTGAGTGAAAGAGCACAGGGAGTGAGACAGACACATATAATATTTGCTCCAGCAATTCCTGGTGCACTGTACATTTATAAGTACTACCTGGTATCCTGGAGCTTTGATGTGCCAGACAGCAAAATAGCCATGCTCAGCTTGCTAAACCTCCAGACAGATAGAAAAATAATTCCTCTTCAGTGTCAAACAGGGGTGGCAATATCTGTTGTGAAAACTAAAGTTGAGATGATTTCAAATGGCAAATTTCTTTTTACCTGACTAAATTCTTATTGCTGTCTTGTGTCATTCAATGAACATTGGACAGAAATAGTCACACAATTGGCCCATCAACAAGACCTGAATATTTCCCTTTGTTTATTATTATGTAAAGCAAATATTAGTAGAGTTAATGGAATCAAACTCATTTAAAGACTGGATTGCGTGGTTGGTATTACTGCTCTCCTGACACAGTAATATTTTTGACTAAAATTGCCTTAGAAGTAGGATAATTGTTTTCCTACTGGTAGGAACACTGTCTCGGCATTCTGAATTTTTTTTTTTATATGCTGAGGTCTAAAGATTTATAAACGCTAACCTCAACCCTTTTGTGTTTCTGTCACCCAGCGGTGAGGACTCGGCCACCAACGCCACCTTTTGCTGCAGTGCTTTTCTCCTGAGGCTCAGCTTTCCTTTCCGTGTGGACCCTGGTCCTAAGAGTTGCTAACGAAAACGAACGATGCTCAAACTGGCACTGTCAGATGTGCAAGCCCCCTAATGCTTCCGTGCATGTTTAATTAAACAGGTGAGTTGCCCACTTAAATCAAGGACTGAGTTAAGCAAGGGTGTAATTGTTTCAAGAAACACAGCCTAAGCCAAAAGCACAGGGGAAGGGATGAATTGCTCCATTCATCAGCAGCGGAGAGGTTGGTTCTGAAATTTAATAATGTTAATTTCTGTGCCAAATAATTCCAGCACTGATGCTTTAAGAGCTGATGTAATATGAGTAATTTCATGGATCTAAATGGCTTCCTATACCCATAAAAGTCACAGTTCTCCTCAATCTCGTTCTCAAAATTACCTTTCTCCCTGGCCTGGTTTTAGCTGGGGTAGAGTTAATTTTCTTCCTTTTCCTAGCAGCTGATATAGTGCTATGTTTTGGATTTAGTACAAGAATAATGTTGATAACACACTAATGTGTTCAGTTGTTGCTAGGTAGTGTTTAGACTAAAGTCAAGGATTTTTCAGCTTCTCATGCGTAAGCAGCAAGAAGGCTGGAGGGGCACAAGAAGTAAGCTGGGAGGGGACACAGCCAGGGCAGCTGACCCAAACCAGCCAAAGGGGTATTCCATACCATGGGACATCATGCCTAGGAAATAAAACTGGGAGCAGTTGGGTGCGGACATCACTGTTCAGGAACTAACTGGGCATTGGTCAGTGGGTGGTGAGCAATTGCATTGTGCCTCACTTGTTTTGTATATTCCAATTCTTTTATAATTAGTATTGTCATTATTTTATTATTATTATAATTATTTCATTCATTCATCATATCATTTCCTGTTAAACTGTCTTTATCTTAACCCACTAGTTTTACTTTGATTCTCTCCCCTGTCCCATGGGGTGCAGGGAGTGAGCAACTGGCTGAGTGGTGCTTAGCTGCTGGCTCGTGTTAAACCATGACACTCCTTCTCTGATAAATTCCATAACGGGATGTAAAACTTCACAGTACTCCAGAAACATTAAAAATGTAGTAATGGTATAAAATAATTGAAATAAATATGAAATTAAATAGCACAGAGGATGTTGTAGTGATTTTATTATTCATTTTTATTTTATTCACTAACACTGTTCACTTCAAAATTTACTGAAGATGGCTTTGATTTTTTACCACTGAAAAGTCCAAAGTAAGAATTTACGTCAAACTTGCCACTAAGAAACCCAGAGCCTCAGCCATGATGGACTTACGAAGTAGCCTTTTTCTAGAAAGGCAGGTTTGATTTTCCTTGTTGACATTTTCTGTACTGGTGTTTCTGAATGAAACAAGTGTCAAAACATTTGATCTTCTGGCCTGGTAGGAATAGCATAAGGGTGAGCACCAGGAAGTGCCTTACTCTGAACCCTCTCTGAGGGTACAGATGTAATGAACCAAATCCTGAAATATTCACATGAATATCCCACTTGATGTAGGAAATTTAGGAAACACTCAGGTCCTGTGACTCTACAGCAAGTAGGTAATTTCCCCCCCCCCNNNCCCCACTGGCTCAAAGTAGGTTTTCAACTTCTATTTTAACCAGGACTTAAGCTCTGGAGAGAGTCCTAAGAAGACAGAGTTGTGTCCAAAGTAGTGTCAAAACACCTGGCGTTCTGATCCGTCAGCAGCTGCTGCCCTTGTGCGTGGTGTGCTCCCCTGGGAGACAAGTCCCAGCTCTCCAGGTCCTGCCAGCTCCGGCCGAGCCCAGGAGAAGCTCTGCTTCACATGTGCAGAGAGGGGTGCTCGCCCCATCTCCCTTCAGGCTGCCTGCACAGACAGTGGCAAGAGAAAGGATCCGGACTGGGCTGCTCTCTGTTGCCTTCTGGACGGACCACCCTTCTGCCCACTGATTTAGAGGTATTTGAAGTAGGTGCTTTATGTTAAAAATTGTGGAGGGACGTTTCCCCATCTTTTTCTTTCCCTGTGGAAAATCTTGTGGCATTTAATCTGGCACTTCCAAAGAGTAAAGGGGAGCAGGCATTGTGAGATTGCAATGGATCTTGTAAACATACCTCTTCTGTCTTCAGGAACCATATTTCATGAGGAAAATGTGCTCATTCAGCATCCTCTGGGATGGTCCAGTTTGGAAGAGACTCTGATCAAAGTCATGTACCCCATTCCCCTGCACCAAGGTGAGATGAGCCACACTAATTTTTCTGACAGTTCCTGGTGAGGGAGATCCCACAACTTCCTAAGCAAGCTACTCCAGTGTTTTCTTGCCCCTATTGTTAGTCTGTTTTGCCTCATGTCTAAATCTTTTTTTGCAGAAATATAAATGCTTTACTTTTTGTTCTTTCCACTGTCAACGTAAAGAATAGATTGTGTCCACCCTCTGAAGACTTTTACTGCATCTCCCTTTAGTTACCTCTTTGTTAAAATATGCAATTACAATTTGTTATGTTGCCACAGATATTGTTTTCCAGTTTTCTGATGAATCCCTTTTTCTCTGGACTCTCAGCAATTTTGCCCCTGCGCTTCCTGGTGTATATTGCCCATAACTGGACACAGATCTATTGTGGTCCTATCAGTGTAAATTAGAGGTGTTCATTAACGTGTATCTTATATTATATAATCCAGTTTATACATTGCAGTGTGGTATTTGCTTTTCCACATTAGCATTGCATCCTTTGCTTGTGATCCTGCCTGATGTCCTAGTGTTGCTCCTGGTCCGCTCATCACCCTCTCGGTGCTTATGCACCATCTCTCGTGACAGTTGTAAAAGACAAGCAAATGCTGGTGTGAACCATGACTCGCCTGTTGGTTTGTGCAGGTTGCATGAGGTTGGGTTCATGCCCAGCTGCGGAGGACTGGGAGGGCAGAGTTTACAGTCCGGATGAAAGACAGCATTTAATGCAGCCTGGGGCCCAGCTGCCTGTTACTGCGTCGTCTGCTGTGACAAGACTGAAGGCAGATAGATGCTTCCCCCTTAGCCTCCCCTTTCCTTCTGCTGCCTGCTTCAACCCATAGCCCTAACTGAGACCCCTTCCCAGCTACTGCCACCAGAGAACCTTCTTGGAGCTGGGAAATTCAGGTGACCAAAGGCTCCTGCTGCCATGAAAAGGAGACTGGTCACAGCAACTTGAAACTACAGCGAGTGATGCTGAAGTAGCAGCCCATCGGTGACAGGGACGCTTCTGCACATGTAAGTACTTCTCCTTTCCTCCCCAGGATTCCTGTCCCAATCTCAGTGCTGGTTTTGGTCCTGCCCTGGAGTCCAGACAAACCTCAGGGCAGGACCTGAGCTACAGAGAGGTTTGGAAAAAATTCCCTTAAGGAAAGGAGGTTGGTGTTTCCATTTTCCAGGGAGTGGGGGAAGGAGATCATGGGGGTGGTCATCCGGAGCTCCTGGTGCACAAAGGCTCTGTAAGAGAGGAAAATTCATTCCTCTCTACAGGTGAGAAGAGAGAAGTATTGCTAGAGCAAGCATTTTCCTGTGTATACTGAGAAGTCCTCAATTTACCCCTTGGGACTCATTATGTCTATGTGTGCTCCCAGAGCAGAACTGAGAGAGAGAAGGGGGACAATGGCCTTTTCTTTGTAGTTGGATTTTGGCCATTTAGTGCAATTTCTTTCCTGTTATGGATTTTAGTTCTTTGGGAGAGTTCTTATGTTAGCTGATAAGGCTTTGCTAAAGCTGCTGAGGATAGGAGGAGCTGGGCAAACTTACTGGAGGAGTATACTTTGACAGAGTTAGGGAATGCCCGTGCAACACTTGACATGTTTTTTCAGTCCTGTCTTGTTCACTGCCATAAAACTGTTTCACAAATGAGTAAGTGGGAACTGATATGATAGAGAGACATTTGTGTAATATATATTGGCATCCCCATATTGGCATATGGGGAACTAAATCCAGGGAGTGCTGCCAAAATTATTCTGAAGTGTTTTATTCACCTTGTAGAGGGAGAGTGCTATAGTGCTTGTTTTTCCCTCTTTTTTTTTCATGTGAATTTTAAGATGGATAATTGTAAGATATTGATCTTAAACTTTAAGATATCCATCTTAAAATTCCCCTTCTGGAAAAAGAGGACATAGAAATGAGTGGGGGGGGAAAAGCTTTCATGGTGAAAAGTTATATGGGGATGGAGAGACTGATTTGTGGTTTTTTTTAAAGTTCTCCTGGCTTTATCCTTTTTTGTACTTGTACCAAATTCAGCCTCAAATAAATCAAAGCAAATCTCATACTTACAAGCTTTTATGCAAAGAGGTGGTAAAAAGATAATCCTAACTTTTTTTCAGTGACTTGGCAGGGGCTGAAAGTCATGTATTCTCTTCTTCGTACTTGAAATTAAAAGATCATTAAGTAACTGAAGAAAGGATTGGTTTTATTGGTTCCCCCCCCCCCCTCAGTTCAGAAAGTGGTAATAGCAGGTGGGGATGGAATTTTCTGACAGTATAGCAGGATTATTATATGCATTTATTAGTAACAGAGAGAGAAATGACTACATTAATAGGCCATCCAATCCCAACAGTCAGCCATCTGGGAAGTGGGAACTTCTCCAGATTTTGGAATCAGAGTGCGCTGGAGAAGTTTTGCCATACTGTTGCGACTTAGATAATGAAAGCCAAGGGTTAGGATTGAGCAACATCATGGCAGGGCTTATTTGTCTCCTATTAGAATTAAAATACTTTTGTTACGTGTTAGCAACAATTGTTAATGTTGTTGTGCCTTTGGCCTCGGAGCCCTGTCTGACAGGTAAAAGGATTTTATAACAAGAGAGCTGCCAGAAGGCTGGTGAAAAGATAAGATACAGGGGGACTTAACAGTATAAATGAGTTGCATACAGAAACAACATCCCTGTCACTTTAATGCAATGGGTCTTCATTTCGAGACAAATTCAGAACAATGAATGCCTAATTAGGACTCTCAGTTGATGTAATTCAGCACATAAATTTGTCATGTACAAATCAGTGGAGGTGGAGATACCTTCTTGGGAGACAGCATCAAGATCCACGTGTGATGGGGTTTCTCCACCTGATTTCTTGGGAAATCTGGTCATAAGTGAGAGTGTTTGAAGTGGGAGGAGATGAGTGGGTATGGCGCTGAACTTGGTGAGCACTCTGTCCTGCCAGGGCCACGTGCCAACCCTGCGGTGTTCCCGCTGGTTCCAGAAACGCACGGCATCCTGTTCCGCAGAACCCGCCGGCAACCTCAGGAGCCTGGGGGCTGCTGCCTCAGCCAAAGCACCCACTGGCCCCTTCGCTGATCAGAAATGCCAGCTAGGCAGGGAGCAAAGAGCCTGTGCTCCTTATTGCCCTGGCTTGGAGCCGTTTCCCTTCTTTACCCCTGTACTGTACTGTTTAAAGGGTGGCAGGTTTACAACACTGAAGAGGGTGTAGCAAGATATGATCACTGCTGCATAGCAGCTGTTTCCTGACTGGCACCAAAATTCTTCTGAGTTTGGGAGGAAGGTAAATCTTATCCAACTGATCTTTTGACTTAACTTTTCAATATAATGATTATCACATCCATTACTCTCATGTAGTGTATTTACTGCAAGAATAATATTATCCAGGACATGTTTTCCACTGAATCACATATATCTAAGCACAAGAGGCGGGAGTGAGTCAGGAGTCTGGTTTTAAAAACAATCTGTCAGTTTTCTAAAGCTACCCGGATATTGCTTTTCATAGAGAAAGCTCAAAAACATCTGAGGTATTTGGGTTTGGCATGCTGGTCTCAAACATCAGTTGCTCAGAATGTTTTATTCACAGGGAAGCAGTGGGGAGGAAAGAGTGCTCCCCAGACATGTGCCAACTGACAGGAAATAAGTCAATCTGTATGTGTACTATCGTGGTTTTCCCTTAAAAAATAAAACATTTTCCCTGTGCTGGAGACAATAGTTTAGTATGTTAAATTATGTGCTGCAATCTGGAAGGTAAATCCTTCCATAAAACTGTCAGTGTAGCTCATAAGCCAGCTCACCATAGTAGCAGTCTTTTCAGTTTCTACAATATTCTTCTGGTACAATGTGCATTGCACACTGCCCATAAGTGGTTTATGTGAATGCTGCTTCGGTAGGGCATGCCCGTGTTACACCATCTTCGAGAGACTTCCAGTCATGGCACCTCTGGCACCGTGGAAGGTGGGGGCCACTAAAAGCAGCATAACGAACTGTAGGCAGGTCAGCCTTGATGTGAAGATCTTGTATTCTCTTTCCCATTTGAGAGCACATTGGTAGCATCTATCACAGACAAAATGCTCATTTTGAAGACATTACTAGAGAGAGACTTCTGAGGATAAATAAAGGATTAATTTTTCATGGGAAAAACGCAGGACCAAATGAAAACAGTTAAAGGATGAAATGCCCACTGTTTCCCTAGCAAAATCAGTTATTCTGCAAACAGGTGGATACACTTGAAACAGAAGAATACAACACTTGTAATCAAGACTCTCGTAATTTTTTTTCTGTAAGACTTCAACCCTAAAATAATTATTGTAGATGTGAAAGATAATGAGTTCTTTTTCCCTTGAATTGGGAATGAGAGAGAAATGTGGATTTTCACCTTGCAATTCTCACTTAAATATCTTAACTGAAGATTCAAGGAAAGTCAGATATTTCATCAAAGATGAAACAACCTCCAAACAGCCGTTTGGCTTTGAAGTTTTTCTAGATCTGTAGTAATAAAGTATACAGTTCCAGCCTTTTAAGCCAATTGACTCTGGATGAGAGAGAAGTCTTTCTATCAATTCCAAACTTACAGGCTGTGGGTTTGACACTGCAGACCTCTTCAACTTATTGAATCACAAAGTGATGGAGAAGTTGAGGTGTAGACTTTATGGATGTTCTTATGTCAAAAAATATTCCAATTAATAAAAACTATTCAGAAATTTGAAGAAAAAAAAATCACTGAATTATATGGGCTTTTTCTAGAGAAAAATCTATCATTGTCAATAAAATTGGTGTCTGAGGTGAGTATTCCAAAAGCAGAAGGCTACTATTTCATATAAATGTGAAGCCTAAAGTAATGTTTAGAAAGCTGCATTTTTTTCTGCCTACCCATAAATCAGAGTTCAGCTCAATTCCACTGAAGGACTAACCATGCTTTCAGAAGGAGCCAGATTGAAGCCCAAGAAAATAATGAAGAAAGCTGAAATATAAGGCTTAGAAAGCCAGTAACTACCTAGAATTCTTTCCAGATGCGCAAAGTAGTGCATGTGTGTTCTGGTTCTGTTGCAATGCATTTAATTTAATTTAAACATAGTATGATTTAGTTAAATAAAATACAATTTAGTCACTCAAGTAAATGCTACTACTTAAAGTGTTTGAAGGTTAAATGATCTCCTGATCCTTAGAACTGATCCGGTCACATCACTCTGGATGACTATAAGAAATGTACAGTGGTAAAACTTGTTCTGTGGTTGCCTGTACTCTTAAGTCTTCTGTGAGAAAAAAAAATAAAAATGGAGATTTCAGTCCCTGTGTCTGGACCTTTCATGAACTTCCTCGATTTAAATCCAAACTTTTAAAAGATGCCATTTTTGAGATGTCCTTTTAGGATGCCTTGGGGGAACCTGTTCTATAGAGATGTAAGTATCTACATTTCTGAAAATCGTGTTAATTTGAGGCATCAGAAACTGAAGACTAAAAAGTAGCTAATCATTTTTAAAAATATAGGGCTGATCTTTAAGTCAAACTTATTTGTCATGGGGAATATATTTAGATTATATCCACAGAGAAGAATTATGTTACTGATACAAACAACCCTTTGATTTGTTTTCCAAAGTGGTTTAGAGAACTGTTGTTCTTTTAAAGTGGAGTTTTATTTGCTAAGAACAGCTTTGAGTTACACATCTGGTGACTAAAACTTAGATCTAGTTCTACTACAAAAATTTTGCTGGTTTATGTCGCTCATGATTTGTTATTGGCAATAACAAGAAATTGCTTGGTTTTCCCAGGGAAGTGTCTTGTTTCTTGGCTTAGTTCTATGTGGAGCCCCAACTTCATGTCTGCCACACATACTCCTTTTATGCTGCGGTTCCTACTAACTTCTATAACAACTATTGAGCAGTTAATACGTTTAATATGGTCTTCCTTCAAAAGATAATGAGTTTTACAGTTGTGTGCCTTTGAAGTGTCATTTATCCAATTGCTTTTGTGCCTGGTTTATTTTAACACCTAATTTTTGAAACATCAGGAAAATGATAACTGAAAAGCTAAAATGATGTTGTTTCAGAGCTCCCTTTCTTGGTAAATTGTTTAGCAATATCTTAAATGTGTAGTTTTCAGTGACTACTTGTGAAAGAAGCTGCACCTTGGCTTGTGCACTCATGGCACAGTGATGCCTGGCTTATTTCAGTGATCCTCTATAGAAGTATTTACATTATGCCAGTGATTCAATGTGGTCTGCCAATGCATAACTAGGAGGCAGAGAACTCTGAGCCATTAAATGTTCCTACAACCTCCTTTAAGTATCAGAATGTCTTAGCCTAATTCTTCTAGGGAAGGTCGGACAAGGGCAATGCACTTATGGGATTGCCAATTTCCCTTTATGTTTGCACTCCCTTGTCCCAAGGGTATAGACAGCTGTAAGTGCCGTTTTTCACAGCTGAGTATACCAATTTGGAGATAACCTCTTAAAAAGGTCCACTCGTTAACTTTGCAACAGCAAACTGAAATTTGCATTTTTATAGTTCCTTTATCCCAGGATATTTTGCTAAAACTGGTCAAAACTTTATGTAGAAAAAGTCTCATGCACTGATTGCGTAATGACTTTACAAACAGAATCACATGTTTTCTATCCCAGATAGAATCAGTTTTTGTGCTTATTCATTTACAAATCCACAGGTGACAATGAAAGCAAATATGTGATATTTCAACCATGGTGGCCTTAAGGATAGTGGAGGTATGTAGCATGTAGGTGTGGAGAACCCTCCCTGCTTTTTAATTTTACTGAAGGCATCTGTGCTTTTTGACAGGTTACGTTGCTGGTGGAGGAAGAGATTATGATCCTATTGATGTTAGTGAGAGGTTATCCAATGACATCAGTGGGTCATGATTCTTAAGCTATGTGAAAGACGTTAATTGCATTCTTTGCTGGAAGTCTGCATAGCTGGAAATTGTATTTCATTGAAATCAAACTAGAAGCTAAATACTGGATTCAAGAATAATGGTAAATGCGGTTTCATGTAGATTTTGCTTCTGCACTGCATTAATAATCAGTGTATAACCAGTTGTAGCCAGCTGGCATCATCAGAGAAATAGGTATTTAGCTGCAATGCCCCATGTACAGCATGACAGCAGAAGCAGCAGAGCAGAGAACTTTTGAAGTTGTGGTACACCAGGAAAATATGGCAGGCTGGCTGCAGGGGGTCCAGAGGAGATCTGCCTGACTCGTATGGGGTTTGTTTTCAGGTTTATGCAGAGATCCCACTGCCTCTCCCAAGTTCCTCGGCCCAACACAAGTAACTGACTTCTTTTCACTTGTGTAGCAATAGGAAAAGCCTATAAACCCTTACTTGGATCTGGAGGTCAGAAGAACTATTTGTGATAATTTCTATCCCACTAAGAGGAATTATTTGTGATAATTTCTGGCCTCTGGCATAACAAAGGCCTCTTCATCTCTTACTGCTTTGAGTGCAATGGCATGTCTTGCAGGAAATACATCTGTACTTAAGACGTTTATTGTTATGGAGAAGCCACCACAATCCTTGATAGTGACCCAGAGCATCTTTAAACAATGACTTATTACTAGTGTGACCTCGCATACTTCCATCCATTCAACCATTGTGTAATTTTCTTGGCTAACCTTGAGCACCTTGCATTCATCTGGCCCACATACCGATGGATAACAGCTTGCAGTTATTTGAAAGTACCTGGTTTTGAAATCACTGCATTTCTTCAGGCAAAAGTGGACACTAGATCAAACTTTGGCTTGTTTGTGTAAGACCACAAGCTGGGGCAGGATACCTGAGCCTCTTCACACAGAATGGCTTCTGATGGCAATGGAACTGTAATTTCATTTTCAAGTCCATGTTTATGGTAGAAATGAACATGCCAAAAAAAATGCTTAAAAATTTAATTATATTCTCGCAAGGCTGACCTTCTTAAATAAAATAAGTAATTAAGGGGCTTCTGAAAAGTAAGTATGGTTAAGGCTTTATTATATGTAGCTTTCATTTAGGTTGTTGAACCTTGAATGCTCCACTGGGCATATGTGCATGTCTGGCCTGTATGTGCAGGGATATATAATCACTGTATACGGAGAGAGGGAAAGGAGAAAGAGCTACTGAGGTAAAGGCAAGTGGCAGGCAGGACTGATGTCTGGGAGCAAGATGGATACCTGCTGTCTTCGTAGGTCCCATGTTTCGGTTCTCCTGTGCACGTTACAGTGCACAGGCAGCAGCGCTGGGGAAATTCCTTGCATGAGCTCAAACTAGTGCTGAAAACTTCTGTGGAAACATTATCTGCCTTTGTAAATAAGCATGGGAAGATAATGTAACAAGCAGTTTTCCTGCTTCTCCTGTGAAATGGGTCATCAGAGCATGAAAATGTACTTGTGATATGATTCTCCAGATTTTAGCAGGGTGTAAGGTAGGACCTGTGCCCTGTCTTCACAACAGCTTTTTAATGTTTGCATGTCAAGGCAGGCTGTAAATGAACAACATAATAGAGTACACATGATCAGTCGAGACATACCACTCCTGCTTCCCAAGAGATGCAATTCATACAGCTGCACTGCTGTGTTTTCTGGTGGCCGGAAGCCAGAGAAGGCAGTCTGAAGTCTACAGGAATAAAGGCATGGAAAAGAAAAATAACATGGGGTGGGGAGAAAGAAGCGTTCTGCAAACCTCTGAAGGTCCTGGTTTCTCAGCGCCAAACTGCAAGGCAAGACAGGCAGGTAAACCAAAATGGGGAAAAAAAAAAAAAGGAGAAGGGATCTTATGTTAAAAAGTAGTTGTGAAGCCCACCTGCTCTGGTGGCTATTGAACTGACCTCAGAAGCTAGCTGAGATGCTGGAGCACATAAAGAAATTCCACTTTCTTAAAAAATTTTTTTATAATGCACTT
Organism: Elanus axillaris; assembly: GCA_026212715.1. Classification (NCBI taxonomy): domain Eukaryota; kingdom Metazoa; phylum Chordata; class Aves; order Accipitriformes; family Accipitridae; genus Elanus; species Elanus axillaris. Next base: position 2,136,414 of record JANZLQ010000078.1, on the reverse strand, counting down.
ATTATTCTATCTTTTGAGTATGTATTTCATCATAGCAAACCTAGATATTAGTTTGTCTTCACATTTTCTTCCTAGTTGTACAGCTAAGACTTGGCAACCTGATGCACGAAAGCCTTCCCTCTCTGTGGGAGCAGCAATCCTTAAACGAAGATGTTAAATACTTTGGCAGTGACCAGCACTATAATCCATGTTCTCCCAGGATCTGAAGACTGAGAAGAAGGATTTCTGCTTAATTGTGCAAGCTGGCCTGAGAGCTGCTTATACAAAGGTTGGGGAGGGAAATGTACCTTTTGGAGGCCAAAGTTAGCAGGCACACAGGTGGTATTAAGGAACACACGTGATCTCCAAGGAAGTTTGTAACAGCATTGCCAGGAATATGTGATGTTTCTGCGGGGAGGATCCCCGACATAGGTTCGGGCCTGAGAAGGCGGAGGAAGAAATGCAGTCGACCCAATATGAGT
>JANZLQ010000078.1:2096701-2123510 GCA_026212715.1 Elanus axillaris | reverse complement strand
TCATACTGAACTCAAAACGCAGCACTGTACCAGCTACTAGGAAGACACTTAACTCTATCCCAGCTGAAACCAGGACACCTCTCTATAAGGAATCTCTGCTCTTCCAGCTTTGCATGTGCCAGAGACTGTCTTCTCCACAGCTTATTTTGTTGACTCCTTACATGAGGACATGTAAGCCAGTATGCCAACCCCCCAGAAAATATTTTTATTTTTCATTACTTGAGTCCATATGTGTCTTGCCTGTAGCCTACACAGATTTGCCAGGGCAAGAGGAGTTTGCACACTGTTAGCAGAGAACAGATACACATAAGCAACAGCTTCAGTAGCTAGAGGTCATTCCCTTTTCAGTTATTCCCTTTAACTCAATTCTTTTTGACTCTGTTCTACTCTTTTGTACATGACGGACATCCATTTTCCATGAGGGCTGCTTTTTACCCATACAAAAGTTTACATGCTAATATGTGTGCTAGCCCATGCTAACTAAAGCAGGATTTAGTCCAATCTCCTTAATTAGGGCTTGCATGCCTTCATTTAGCTCAGCTGCTTAGAGGAAATCAGTCTTACAGAGGGAGGTATCACCCACATGGGGTGCTGCCCTGTTCTTCGGATGCTGCTGCTGAGCCAGGTAGGGAAGCTGCTTGGTTTTTTGTTGTCCTTTGCAGGTGAGGAGAGCTGGTATCCAGACAGAAACTAATGGACGCTCACCAAAGGCTGTTTTAGTTTCTTTCCTCTCCAGTTTCTTCAGTTAAAAGGGGTGGGGGGAAGCAGGTTTGGGTTTTTTTTACAGTTTTTCCTGAGGACTGGTTGGCGTTTTCTACTCAAGGCTGGACTGAGTAGCTCTGTATCTTTCTTTGTCTTTGTTCTGGATGGGTTCTAAGATTTAGAAGCAGTCTTCTTATTTCCCCCTATGTTTCGGAATAAAACCTTGGAGTACTTGTAGTTATTGCGTATTACAGAAATATGGGTTGAAAGTGCTTGTTGTACAGAACTTGTAAAAGTGGAATATGTTTACTCAAGCCACACATCCAGCAGTGGTTGCATTACAGACACAGCTAAAGCACACATTACGCTCGGTAGCATCTGCAAGAGCAGAGGGCTCTGGTGTGGCCATGGTGGCTATGTGTGGAATCATGCTGGTGGATCAGCGAGAAGTAAATCTTGCCTTTTAATAAGATATTGATGAATTTGTTCTCATAATTATGTCTAGATTTACTTCTTGGCATGTTGTACATATCTATATGCTCAATGAGTTAAAAAAAAAAAACAACAACAAAGGAAGCCATTATTCTGAAGGAATTGGAACAATAATGCTGCACAGACATGCCTAATTAACAAGGCTGTGAAGTAACTGGAGTAAATTAGCAGAGACAATTAATTTACCCAGCATCAAAATACGCATTGGAATGCTGTAGAGCAATTGCATAATTTTCATCTCTGATTGCTCGAAAGAACTTATGGGACCTGATATTCAGATTACTTTTCCCTGATTGCTGAAAAGCATATGGAGGCTTCTGCTGTTTTCAAATTTTAGTACATGATGACTGGAATTTAAAGTATTTTTCTGGGGCTTTTGCTTCAAGACTGTGGAGTGTAATCCCTAAGTAGCAGTGCATCTGCAACATTAGCTCCTCCTGTTCGAGCCTAAGACTTTATAATCCAAAGTTGCATGGGAAGGGGTGGTGATGGTAATTCTTTATGACCTCGTTGGTGCAGAATGTAGATAAGGCTTGAAAGCCAAATAAAGGGAAGTTTAAACTAGGTCAGATTTGTTGCTGCAGGAGAAAATGCTCGGGTCCAATGGTTAGTTTGAACCCTGGCTCAAATGCATCCTGACAACAGCAGCTGAGGCAGTTTAGTGAAAAACTTGCACTACGTTGGGATACCACAGACAGGCCCATGATTAGTACATGCTAATTATGCTGTAAATTTTGGGTGTTGCACAGACTTAAACCACCACCTTTCTGACTTCATAAACTAGCCCTCTGCTACTAGAGGAGGGTACGTTATGATACCCCTGTAGAGTTCCTTGGCAGTATTTACTTGATTCCGAGTAGGGGATTTAGGAATACAAAAGCTTCTCCTGAAAGATTACTGAAGTGCACCTTAGAAAGGCACTTGGTTGATTGCAGACCAATTTTTCCCTCTTCTGCATCACCTTATTCTTCATTGAAATTTAATAATGGCAAAATCTGCAGCAGCTTCTCTTCACATAACTCCCTGTGTTAAGAAGACGTGTCTTAAAGGCCCAGTCCAACCTTCGTAACGAGCAAACTTAAATCTAAAGTGGATGTATAAGCCACATAAATATCCACCAGAAGTAAGTGTTGGTTGGCTTTGAGGAAACTTGTCTTCAGATTAATGGCTTTGGCACTTTTGTGTATTTATGTATGAGCAAGTAATTCAAGGTGCCTGCTGTTGTAATGATGGCTGGTAAGAGTAAAGCAAACCCCCATCCTTCAGTGGATTAAATGTTTGGTACTGCAGTGAGTGATAAACTAAGTGCATTTACCTGGAAGATCTATGCTACTGTCTCCTCTAATGTAAGCGTGCCTTTGAAACTGCTACTATGAATTACATTAGGCAGAATTTGTATACTGGTAGACTTGGATCATTTTCTGAGTGTGAATTTGTTGATGTAAGTAAAATGCTTTGTAATTCGGGACATCCTCTTTGAGTATGCCCTACTTACTATTTAAATGAAGTGCTTCTGAGAAAGGAAATAAAGAAATGCCTGCTTTTCTTCATTTGAATAGCTCTGCAGAGGATCTGAATGCTGGAGTTACCACTTGCACGTTAATGAGAGGCTAGTACTTAAACTATACCAGTCTAATGTGAAGTCTCACAAGCCATTGCACGTAGGTACCAGAGGCAAGAGAAAATGTTTGCTTTGAATAAGCACTCATTCATTTTCATTTCTTCACTGGTTTAAAAAAACAAAACAAAACCCAACAAAAAACACACCAAAGAAACTTAGACAGAAAAGTACATAAACTTTATGTATTGTTTGAAAATATAAGAATATGTTAGTTTTAGTTGCTTTTGAATAGTTCTGTAGTTCTGTCTTCTGAAACGAATAAGATTCTGAAATCTATTTGCTTTAAGTAAAAAAGAAAGAGGAAAGATACACCAAGATATTTTCCTCCTTCTTACTTGACTTTTACATTGTAATGTCTAATAGTGGCTTAAGAAATCCCTTCTGGATAAGATGATTGCTATTCTTTACCAACACTTCTTTAGGAACTGCAAGTCTGGAATTCCATGGTCTTTTATTATGGTTTTGGCTTCATCAATGAAAATGACACTTGACTTTTTTTTTCACTGTGATGCATCTGTTTTGCGGTAGGCACAAAACCACTAAAAGTCACAGGAACATAACGGGGAAGTTTTCTGACTTCCAGTAAAAATTAACTGGCTGAATATATTTTTGAAGTTGATATCATTAATCAGACTTCTGGTAAGAAGGATATGGAGAGAAATCAGTATATTGCAATCATTGTTTAATTGAATTGATGTTCTAATTCTTAAAGTATGAAAGATTTCATCAGGATTGTTTTAAGTATAATTATTTAGTAAGGTTTAGTGCTGGAGGAAAAAATTTAAGTGAGAATGAGAAATTACTTCACTCAACTGTGAAACTGAACTCTTGAACATAACAAGAGGTTTGACTTTTTTTTTTTTTTTTTAAATCTCATTTTACCCTCTGCACTTCAAGTGCTCTGGCCAAGAACAGAAGCAGAGGAACCACAATGCTGCATGGGAGGATAAGTTTTTTGCAGAAAGCAATGCTGGTAAATCTCACTGGATAGATATTAGATGGGTTTTTTCAGGGGGTAGGGGTGCAGGGGGTGACTCGGCCATGCCCAGCAGCTCAACAACAGCTCATCTGGGGGGCCAAACCAATAGAAGAAAATGAGGCATAAGACACCTGAACAATTTCTTACACCACATGTTCAGGGGCATTGCCACCAGCCAGGAGCTGAGCTGGACAAACCCCTTTGATTCAATTTAGACACCAGAAATTAAATCAATTTCTACTTTTTGGAGGTTTTGTTGAAACATGTTTTAAAACAAAAAAAAAAACCCAAGCAGCATTTTGACCCACGACCACAAACACCTTGTTTCCCCTGGGTCAAGATGAGAACAAGTACCATACCAGGGTACCAGGAATTAAACTCCTGTTCTGTGACATTTTGTTTTAGTTTTTATTTTCTTTGCAAAATATCCCGTGCCAGATGGTACTCCGAGATCCACTTTGAGGCCATACTTAGCAGTATTTTACCTGCCCAAATTTTTTTGGGAAAACAGGTAGACCTGGCATAAAAGGGTGGAAAGAGAGGCTGTGTCTGGGAAGCAAAGGGCATGTGGTAACCTTGCCAGGGAAAGCCTGCTTGTGAATGTGGAATGATTCCTGGGAAACTTGTTTACCTTTAGCTAAGTCATTGTTGTAGGTGAAGAAAGAGATTGAGAGAAATAAAAATAGCAGTATCTTATTGAATATTTCAGATGGAGCAGCTCGCACAAAGATTCCTGAAAGTCTCTTTTCACGTAAGAAGCTGAAGCCAAAAATAGGTCTCAGCTTTAATAAGCTAAAAGAGATAAAATTGGACTGTTACTTTTGGGTTTTAATCTTTTTGATGGCATCCCCAGGAGGAGGCAGCTTAGTATCACATCAGAGTTTGTCAAGTATTTCTCAAGATGTTTAATGTTTGAGAGGAAGGGAAAGGTAAGGCAAAATCCCTCAGTAAGAGCTTCCATCATTTCCTTTGTTTGCTTTCTGATGACATCTGATTACTTAATTTACAAAGATATTCAAGTGGCTATAAGTACTTCACCAAGCCCTTGTGTGCCATAACTGCATAAACAGTTCAGCAATAAATACTGAGTGGAGATTTTAGCAACTGTGAGATTCTCCTCCTGCATCTGTTGGTGGATCTGTCTCGGCCAAGCTGAGGTCTCCGTTGCTGAAGTGCAGATTTCTGTTGCTTGTGCTAATGAACGTGGAAACTGAATGACAGGTGGTTTGGGGGAAGACTGGGGTATTTGAGGCATAACTGAACTGCTTCAGCAGGTCAGAGCATTTCAGAAAGCAATCTGGGCAGTTAGTGCTAATGGCAGCTTAGTTGTCTCTTCCAGAAGTTCATTCTGAGTCTTCTCATTTAAGCATTCATTCCAAGGCTCTGTCTAAATTGGGACACCTGATTAGTTGCTGGTTTCCTTCCAAATGTACCTTCCTTTTCTGATGCTGGTGTCCGTAGACAATGACATGTCTGATACTTCTATTAGTGCTGACTCCATTTCTAAAGCTCCTAGGGATCCAAAACAGGCAACACAATGGCTTTTCTTTTTTTAGAAGGCACTGAAGATTTAACGTTCAATATTATTGGGAGCATTTCCTCTGTGGCCTCATAGTCTAGATTTGGTCCTTGCTTTTCACTAACTGCGTTGTTGTAGTGAGTGACCCTGGGTCACAAATTACACTCAATGCATCTTTAAACTGTGATGTGTCAGTGTATAAACAGGTACTTCCATTACAGGTCTTGGGTGTATCATCATATGCTTTTTCTTGATTGTGCCTGAGCGAACGTTCTTGCCCTAAAGGGGTCAGCACTAAAAATAAATATTTCACATGGTGAATTACTGCAATTCAACTGGTAATTTCTAGGAAGGAAATGAAAAAGAACAAAAGAAACTATACTGCTATCCTTGGCCATTACAGTGGAGAATGAAAATCACAGACTTAGGAGAGGAACACTAAGGGAAGGCAATAATGAAACATTGCATCATAAACCAAAAATACCTCAAAACAAAATACAAATATACTTCTGAAACACTTCTGAATGTTTCTGTCAGTAGGTCTATACTGGGATGCAGGAGTTCTAGGGTATAATTTAATTGAAAATGTCTGTCAGGAGAGTCATGAAAACTGCTATTGACCTTCAATCTCATTGTTTGTTTGTTTGTTTTTATTGGTGTGGCGTTTTTTTGTTTGTGGTTGTTTGGGCTTTTTGGTGTGTGAGGTTTTGTTTTGGTTTTGTTTTTTAAATCCACAAAACCAAAGAAAGAAATCCCACATAATGGAAATGAATGTCAATATAAGACAATGTGGGATTCTAACACCACCACAGTGGTACGCTCCCAGCCCCTCTCCTGAGAAGTCAGCAGCTCTGTACTGCCTCCCTTGCAGATTCTGTGTGTTTCTTAGACCATCTAAGGGCAGGTCATGCATGGCAAAACTTTTGAGTGTACTTCACAGAATACCTTATTTTGTTGTCATCTTCGGTTGCTAGAATAGACACAACAAACAATAGCTACTTGACAGTTACAGTTCAATAGCTGTTAGGGCTCATCTTTCCCATGGGCTTCAATCATATGGTTAGGAAGGAAAAAAAATTATCCTTTGAGTTAATTGGATGCTGGCCAGGATATTGTACGTCAAACCACAGTTAGAGCAAAGTAGTTTTGAACAACCAGAGGCCTGAATTATTGTTTGCACAACTCTTTCTGGTAGTTGCAGTTAAAGAATAGATCAGTAGAAATCAGAAGAGTCTGATTTTTTTTTATTTTTATTTTTTTCCCTTGGCAGGGCTGAAAAAATAATGGGTGTCTTTTAGAAGAGAACAATAGCAGAAGCTATATATGAATTAGTCATATAAAGCAAAAGTTTAAATCTGTTGAAGAAACACTAGTCACTCGGCTCTAATCAAAGGTGATAAATCCTGATGAAATGGAGGGGAAAAGATGGAGACAAAAAGATCACTCACTTAATGTTCTTATTAAGCAGCAGTTTCCGAAAAGAATTCGCTACAGCTGCAGTTCAGCAAAGCACTTGTCTGTATGTCCTTTTCATCTTCAATGATAAACCCACCCCTTATGTATACACCTATGGGCTTCTCCACGCTTAACAGCTCTGCTAAATCAAAGCCTGTATTATGAGGTCTTTCAAAGTGATGTTTGGAGACTGACATGCTGTGCTTATCTGGTTGGGAAAACATGAAGCAGTATTTACCAGCCTTTTGTAAAACACAGAGGTCTTCTAGAAGCAATCTTTGTTTTAAGATATTTTTGTATACGCTAATCTGAAGGTTTATTCTTTTTAAAATGGGGACATAATGTTTTTTTTTCTAGTTCCCCCCCAACCCATTGCATCATTCCTAGTGTTTGGAGTAAATGGTTATCACATAGCTTGACACAGCCATAGTCTGCTAGCTGCGGGAAGAATTGCAGCACATGATTTGTGCTACTTCATAAAAGAACAGGAAGGAACAGCCCTTTCTCTCCTTGCTCATCAGCAGCTAAGTAAATTTGGTTCTGAGGGAAGAATACTTGCATACTATAGGGGTTTTTTTTCTTCTGGTTCAGGAGCTTGGAGATGAGCAAAGCTGATTATAAATTCTCAGCCATCACCTAGAGTCCTTGCCACTCTACGCAAAACAACCTGTGCAAACAGGTTATTGAGTGATGAGGCCGAATCTGAAGTGCGTGAGGGAAATGTCCTCTGCTACCTACGTACTCCAGTCTGCCTGTGTGCAGATATGTGGCTCCATCCTGGTAAAATGCTACTTATTATGCAGTGATGCCAAACAGGGCTTTTTTCTGAAGTGCTGCAGTAGCTTTCCCCTCCCTCTATATTTACAGATAAAATATTCAAGTTTACAGTAGCTTAAAAACTAAATTTAGAAATCCTTTAGGTTCATCTTCTGCTTAAATATTATGTGCAGATTGCCAAATACTGTGATATTAGGATTCTTTTAGATCTAACAGCTGCCTTGGATAACATTGGCCATACGGTGTTATTTATGTTTGTGCTCCCTACCGGGAGCAGATGGAATCTCTTTCTAGCAGCTTTGCTGCCTCTTTACGTGGGAGGCCCAGAGAGTAACTGTTGGTAACTACTCCTGTCCCCCATCCCGTTCCGTCGTCCCACCTCTTGCCCATGAGCACAGGGGAAATGCAGGTTCTACCGAAGTCTCGAAGTCTCGCTACTGACGTCAGCTTAGCGAGGACTCTTTCCGTGACACGCAGCCCCTTCAGCCCACCGTTGCTGGAGGACCGGAGATGGCTTGGAGCCTGCAGGGAGCTGGGGGGTGGCCAAAGCTCCGTCCAGATGTGTTTTGGAGTAAGGCAGCATCTTCTCTGAAACAAGCTCGGGGATCACCACGCTGGGTACCTAAGCACAAAGCCTGAGGAAAGCTGCTGCAGCATCCCGCTCTCTGCTCCCAGTTCCCCATCCTCCGGAGGAGGTCTCGGGATAGCAGGGAGCGGCAGGGCTACCATGGCAAAACTGCCAGGAGAAGCCGAGCTGCCCGGTTTAGGTGATTTGGGTTGAAGGAGACAAGCGGAGCAACTTTCTGGGAGGTTGCTGTAGTTGTCCCCTGGGGAAGGTTTTGCTCTGGGAGGGTGTTTTCTCATTAAAGGCTGTTGTATTCAAGGCTGTGCCTGGGTGCGCAGGCTGTTCCCCTCTTCCCCAGAGTGCTTTATTTCTATGTAACGCCAGTGAGGAAAGGCTAACTTGTTCTTGGTACGTGTTTGAAGACGCAGATGGGTATAGCACAAAATACACGCAGTGGTCAAATACTATTATTTTACAAAAAAAAAAAAAAATCCCCTGAGCTGATAACCATTTGGAAGTAGCTTGTGTATGGGACACTACTTAAACTGACAGTGTAGTAAGAGAAAACAATATGGCTTTATTTTTCTTTCCCAACAGCTTACAATAAATCTGTTTAAGACAGGAAGTTAAAATTTATCAGGAAACATTATACATAACATGATACGTTCTTTTGTCATCCTCCCCTACAAATCAAAGCCTCACAGCCTCACCTCAAAGCAGTGGGATAATGCATTCTCACTGAAAAGCTCTCGGTGTTTTATTTTTTTATGATATTCAGCATCCATGAAAGGAAGCTGCTCCCTGGAACCCAGCAATGACTAGTTACATGCGAAATCATGTCCTCCGGTGTTCATGATTATTTATTGATTAAAATACAATGTACTGAATTGCAAATTACCTCTTGGACAGCTTGAATACCGTATCATTCTTTTAGAACCTTAAAATATAGCAATAAATCTGAAACACAATGTTCTGAGTATATCTGCCTATTCTTACCTGCCATTTATAAATTTTAAAGCTGTTGTTTTTGGTAATGGTAGTCTATATTTATCTTTATAGTGCAAAACCTTTGTAGCTAAAAGTAAACAGGATGTTTAGACTGAATTTTTAATTAATGTGGCTTTTTATGCTAACTGGGAAGCACTTTCAGCAACAGCTTGAAAACATACAGGGGAAGCTTTTGTAATGTTCTCATTATCTATTCATGTCTCAAATAAAGGAGTTTTTCCATACTGTTACCCAGGCTTTATGTGAATCCCAGTCACTTTTGCTCTCTTACTGCACTTCTGATGTTTTAATTCGGATATCTCTAATTGGATCTTTCAAAGACTCACTTCGAGCCTATTAGAAATAAAATATATGTTGCTACCATTATAGATTAAAGTATTTTAAAGCTTAAATGACATGTATCTACACTTTCACACTAACAGGTATTTTTTCTAGGCTTCAGGAAATATGACCTGAATGATTTAGAGGACCAGGAACAGTAGAATAGGCTGTGTGTATGTGTAAATGGTTTGATGGCCACTTCTGGTTTAGGAATATATTGCAACTGTTTTCAACAACCTGATTTAAAGTGCATGTAAGAGAATGTTGATGAAATATTAACTAATGGTTTAACAGAGCACAACCACATCATCTTATAGTAATGATCTGTATTAACAAATGGATGATAAATGTATTTATATGGTGTTTGCCCTGAAGCATTAATAGTAAAGATAACCATAAATCTGTACAATGAATATATCTCTCTTCATAGTTCAAGTGAGTCTGTTTACAGGCAAACCCTACTGTAGGTGCTTTTCTTTCCTTTTTTTCAATAAGCAAAACGTAACTTCACTTGGATATTAAAATCCACCTACCTTGGATTTTCACTCTGTTCTAGCAACCTTAAAAAGAATGTAAGTGAGGTGCCTTGTGGAGAGCCATCCCTCACGAGGTCCAGCAGTGCCACTCCCACAGACTGGGGATGTTTTTGGAAAAGACAATGTAATTTCTCAACCAGATCCAGGCTCCTTGGCGAGGATCTGTCCCCAGAGTGACCTCCAGCAGAATAACAGGTGCAGACATTGTTCAGCTTTGGCAAACTGGATCTTTCTGAGCATTTTGGTTCAGGAGAGAGCAATAACTACATATGTTAACTAAAATAAACCATCCCACGGTAGCTAAAAAGAAAGACATAGCTGTTTTAATTTATAACAGTTGCTTTTAATGCTATTTTATAAATCTGGATTCATAATATCATTAGCTAAATCTACTTGCCAATGTGGAAATTTTGTTATTGTTGTCTGTATTCCTTAAAATGTGCTATGTCAATCATCTTATCCTGGAACTAGAAATGTCTGTATCTTTCTTCCTTTTTGCACAAGTTTTGTGAAGACAAGAAAGCTAAAAAATATATATATTTTAAAACCTGTATAAATAATAACATAAGATGCTGTAAATGATTGATACTGAAAAATGAAATATTAAATAATTGCATATAAGTATTTCAAAGATTTATTCATAATATTTTTCTTTTCCTAAAGAACGAAATAGATGTTTGTTTTAAATTTTGCCAGGAGTAATAGAACAAAGGCAAATGAGAACAATTGTGATGTTCACTGCAGAACAAAAGCAGTTATAGAGACCCCGTGAGAGAATAACTTCACCAAAAGGCACTGTGTTGAAACAGAGATGCAGTACAAGAGAAATATAGTGTTGATATTTCAGGAGAGCCAGGTGCAGGAATAAAAATAATTTTATTTATATCTTTGGCTTTGATTATCTTGTTCATTGTGTGGAAACCCACAAAAGCTAAATCATGTGAAAATTGCTCAGTTCTAGTCTTTCCTAGGGATTTTTTCCACAATGTGTATTCTAGATCCTGCTTGACCAAAAAATAATTGTTGTTTATGAAAGTTCTTCTGCACTTTTCATCTGCACTTTGTTGCCTTGAGTTTAAATAAGAAATTTACCACTTCTTTTTTTCCTTCCTCAAACTGTGCAAAAGAATTCAGGATTAATTACTCCCCACTTTTAATTATCTAAATCAGATTTGAATCTATAACCAGGTAAGAGAACAGCTTTCTCTTTTTAAGCCCTTCATCTTGAGGTTGACCTACACTGTAAAGAAAACTCATTCTGTTCTTAATAAGGCTGTCAGTAGGCAAATTTCCAAAGTAGAAGAATTGCAAGTGAAGCCTGTGTTACAGCACTTTTATTAGTACTTCATCAAGAGTGTCCAAAGATTGAAAACTAAACCACTCCTTCATTTAGTACTTATCCTTCCAGGCTTTAGGCATCTATCATAGCTATATCCCACTCTGAGACGGCTGAAGCTATTGTAACATGCCAGAAATTGGCCAGTGATGGTATTTTCCAACAAGGGCAGTCAATGCCTACTCTTAAATGAGTTCAGTCTTGAACTGCTTAGAGTTGCTGTTGATATAATGTATGATCTCACACAGTGTATGTTGTAACACAGTATACACAACTATAGTGTTACTCTTGAATATGTCCTGTAAATGCATGTAACCCAGGTGACGCTGCAAATCAGCGTTTAGGAATCAAGAAAACACATCCAATTTAAGAAGTCCTTATATTTTTTGAAATCCAGTTAAAGTAGTAAAAAGGTTGTGTTTTAACTCTTGTCTAGTACAAAGGCATTGAGGCAGATCTGTATGTGCTGCCCTCTGGAGGAAAGGCAATCATTAAGGAGGAAAATCATTGGGGTGGGTCTAGGGCTGTCTATGACCACGCTCAAAGAAAAGGAAACCTGAAAAGTCAGAGATATCTATCATTTCCTTGACAGAAAACAGGTATTACCTCAGGTTGTTGCAAAAGATAACTTATTTGCATGTGTGCAAATTAAGGATATTAAGTTATTGCATTCAAAACTGAGGAATTTGAAAAAGAAAATCTTGGTGCCTAGTATCTCTCTCTCTCTTCCATTTGGCTTGAGTAAATCTTTCCCGCACCTCTCTTCTTACTACTTAGACAATACAAAGAAGCAATATAGATTTCTAGATAGTTAGACTCCTTATGAACGTCTAGCTTTCCCAGATGGGAACATGAGCATCCTTATAGATCCCTGTTGACTGCTGATGCCTATTGCTTTTGCACTGTGCACACCCAGGGTAAGCTTCAACTACCTAATGAATAATCATGAGTGTAAACAAGACAAGGACCCATTTTCTTGACCATCTTGATGGTCAAAATGGAAGGGAAACCAGAAACAGAGGTGACTTGGTCAAGATGACACAGCTACTGGTGGCAGAGCTGGGAAGTCAGCTCATCTCTGTTGATTCCTGCTTCAGTGCATTTATATTCCAGATATTGAATCCTTTTTAGGTGTTGTGGGAATCCCTGTGTATCCAGCTGAAGGCTATCAACAGCAGGGGTTTACAAAAGCTAAGAAAAACAGCAGTCAGAAATCATCCTCAAGTCCTGTGGGACGTATGGGCTGTAAGAGCAAGCTGTCTCCATAGACCTTTATTGGATCCCTTTGAAACTCTTGTCTGAACATATGTCTGTATTTTATTATTATTTTATACAATTACTCTTCAGTTAAATTATTTATTTCACCCAGGCTAGTACAGTATATGAAATGTACTCTTTTCCTTGTAGCATCTCTCTTAATGGAAGAAATAAAAATGCAATTTATTATGTATGACATCTGCCTAAACTTTTCCTCTATATGAATTTCACCATGTGGAAATGGTATCAAGAAAATGAGCTGTACTCTGCCAGTGTTCATCTTCTGTAAATCTGGAGAAGGTCCATTTGGGTTCATTGCAGGTTTAAACCACTGTAGCTGATAGCAGGATGCATCCCATGGCTCCCTTCTTGTAATGATATTCTAAACTTCTCATGTAAATTCGCAGCTTTGTGTGCTATAAGTAGGCATTTGTATGCAATGATGCTGCACTGCCTTGACTTTTCTGGACTGAGAAAATGAAGGCTTATTTATCCAAAAATACCTGGCAGAGGATGGTAAAAAATTATATTGTGTAAATTTGAAGAATTCATCATTATTTTGGTTGGTTAGTGCTACTGGGGAAACATTCTTTTTCTTTTTAGTTTTTTAAAGGACCTTGGTGCTGATCATAGAGGTAAGAAAATAGTATTTTAGCTCATTAATGTCAAAGGAGTGTATGGTAATTACTTATTGTCTGTAACTATTGTGCCAGTTGTGCAGGAAATCTGTGGAAAATAAGTTTCAGTGAATATTCTGTGGTCTAATCGTGACCAGTGTGAATCACACTATAGTGTGTCACTGATGCATTCTGAGGAAGGTGCATATACTGGTTATCATAAAATATCCTATTAGGATAGGAGGCAGTGAGATGAAACCATGTGCTGTGTGTAGATGTGTGTGTATACACATATATTTATAAAAATAAAATCTCCTTTGACCTTTCAGAAGTTTAGCTTAATTTAGTGGAAATATTTGTTGTGAAATGGGATTTTTGGTCTGGGATTGTAGACTGATTCAGTGAGTTTTCTGGATGACTGACTGCGTCTCCAGATGCAGAGGCATCTGTGGGGAACTTTCATTGGGATAATTCCATCTTTGTTCTTGAATCCTGTCACTGATGAGGATAAGCATGCAAGAAAAGTGGCCCCAAGGGAAACAGTAATGCTTTATTCCTTTTATTTAAATATATATATATAAACCAATATATTGATTAAAGTACTGTTTTATATATATTATTTAAAAAGAAAAAAGTGTGAATTAGTCTTTTAAAATATTTTAATTTTTTTTTACTTTCCTTACATTATTGTCTTCTTTTTCCCTCATTTGATTTTGTGTGTGTCAACATGTGCACTGTCAGCCAGCACCAGATTTCTAAAATGAATTAGCAAGTGCTTTCTCATGACACTGCTTTTGTCTGAAGATCTATCTTGCCCTTGTTAGCTGTTTGGGGGAGCTGCTGCTTAGCTTTTCTTTTTACCCCCCTTCCCTCCCTTCTAGTATAAGTTCAGAAACCTGTTCTTTGTCCCACAGATTTGTGCTGTAACCAGACCAGCAGATCAGCTAGCTTTTAACTTTCTGTTTTTCCTAAACCTCACACAGAGGATAAAACAGCACACAGAGGATAAAAAAAGACATCTAAATTTTTTTTTTTTTTTTTTTTTTAAGGAATCACTCTATTGTTGAACTTATTTATTCAGATCTGGCTTCACGTGACAGTAAAGGCTGTGGGGTTTTTCTGCTTTTATTTTTTTTTTAAGTAACTTTTGTTTCACTATTACAGAAATGACATGGCACATTTGCCAGAAAGCGCTTCAAAAGCTTTGATTTAAATAAGCTGTAATACTGCATCAGAAACACTTACTGAAGTCTGAAGTGATTTTTCCCCACCCTCTTCTGTGTTCCAGTCCCAGTTTGCTTGCCTTGCCCTTCCCTAGTCACTGTTGCTTTTGATATTTTTTGTTTGTTTCTGTTTTTTTTTCCTTATTTTGAAAATACTGAGCAGAGTTAAATGAAACCCCCGACACTTCTCATTCATGGTCCTTAGGACTGTTCTCAGTGCAGGTGGGCTGACATTTAACAGGGAAAATTTACCTCTTCCTCTCTCCCTCCTGCCTCACTAAGAACAAGAGCTAAGAGAAGATATATTTTAGCTGTGTGATACCATGCCTAGGAGAAAATACCCTAGCTCAAACGTGTTTTCAAAAGCTGAATATATGTGTAAGTGTGTTCCAATTATCTGATTCCCTCTTGATGCTAATGAACTAAGAGAAGCTCTACCCTGACAGGCAGTGCTTGACTGCCTGCTGCTCTTTCCAAATTGTCGCTCTGTCCTACCTTCTAACAGCTGCCTTCAGCCTGCCTGTGAAAGTTCACAGACTGTAATTGTTTGGGTCATATATTAGCCTTTGGTTTACAAAGGAGGCTATGTCATCTGAAAACTTCCATGGCATGCCTGCTGACTTTAATAATCTATTAAAAATTTCAGGTAGTCTGTGCTTTACCTTAGTTTTTCTGCGCTTATAAGAAGAAAAAGTCAATACCATCATGAATTTGCAATGGAAATTGGAGCGAATAATGTATTGGTGAGGCAGAAGTGAGGACTGCTGGCAGAGGGAAAAACAACACCTAATTTTTTGAGGCAATATAACTGAGTAACTAGAATGATGGTCTGGGATTAGGAAGGCTGGCTCTGCCTCCTTCCCTGGATATACCCTACAGTACCAGCTGCCCAGTCCTCTGAAGACTGAGCTGAGAGCATCTTTCATTAGGCACTAAAACCCTGGAGCCGTTAGACATTTAAGTCTTGACCTCTCATCCTAACATATATGATTACTAGCTTCTTTCATTTTAAGGTAAAGTGTAGTCCTAGACTAAACTAGCTATCCAACTAGCTTCAAGTTAAATTGATTTAACTTTCCTGCATCTGGCCTTGCAGAAACACAGGGTATAAACAGCTGTAGCAGAGATGTGCCACCGGGGAGCCGTACTTGATGGCATATATTTCTTGAGAGTCTTTGTTCATTCAACAGCTCCTCTATTCAGTAACCTGTTGGCAAGTTGCTTTCCTCCAGGTCTGTGTTTCATTTCCACAGCAAATGTCTTGTTTGTGCTGCCCTCATTAGCTAGGAGGAGGACCTAGGGACAACAGAGCTCAACATGGGAAATAGACATCTCATGTTGATGATATAATCCCTTTGATATTTGTAGGTACTACTGGCCACGCATTCGCAACTGCAAAGTTTCCATTCTGAGGAAAACAGAAGTTTCCAAACAGACCTCTCCTGCTAGCATTTAGGTTAATGATTTTTTTATGGGGGACATACCACAGATGAACACCTGTGATGAACACATGTGTTGAGAGATCAAAAAGCATCTTGTCTGGGTTTTTCAGTGCTTGATCCTTTGCCAGCACCAGCTATAGTGAGCAACCAAAGAGTTGTTCTGTAGTTGTATTGGGATTTTTCAGGCCAAGTGTGATCAACAGTGCATCATCTAAATTCCTGCTTAAGAGGTTAATTTACAATTAAGAAAATGTCCAAGGGAATCTACCTCTGTTGTATAAATATTAATTATTACTAATGTTTTTGCAGTGGCTAGATCTATTCTACTCCTAATTCAGGCACCTTCTTTCACTGTATCACAATCTCCTCCTCTATCTTCAGTATCCACCTTTTGAGTCTTGTGCAATATTCTTACAGTGGGTTTCTGCAGTTGCAAACTGTGTTAATGTTACCTTTCTGAGGAGAAAAAAAATAAAATAGATGATGTGATTTTTTTTTCCTTTTTTGTAAAGGAGCAAAATCTTACTGCATGAAAGTAAGCTGAATTTTAATATCTAACAATACTAGCATATACAGTGTGTTCTTGTAATGGAAGTGTTGTCAATTAAAAAGCTTTCTACTCTACCTGGAAAGGTAAATACTGACTCTTCCCTCCTTTCCTTCTGTTTGTTCCAAGATGTTCCTCACAGAAAGGCTTGGACCAACCTGAGCTTCACGAGAATGGAGACAATCTAACCAGCAGATCTGGTTTGCACACTAATGTGGGGGCATATTTTCAGAATAATTCAATTGGATGAATGCACTTGGGAAACTAGTTCTTGGGGCTGCAGCTGCCTAAAGATTAGCTGTAGCTGGATGGGTAAACATATAGCTCCAGAGTTAGCACAAAAGATTATAAAAATGCTTTTTAAGTGCAAAATTTGTTATGAAATCAACAGAAGCATCATCAGTCATCATGACAAATTCTAGGCAACGTGCTTTGAAAAGTTAATCTTGCTTATTAAAATGATAAATCTAGAGGAACATGGAACTTGACATTGGAGTAGACTCATTTCTCTATTTGCTTTAGTATCTTGCGTCAAAGCATATAATCAGATGCTATAAACCTGTTGTACCTGGCCAAACAAGTTTATTGAATACCCTCAAGTGTGAAGGTGTCTCAAACATCTTTAGAGCCCTCTGTGCTTTTGAGAGGACTAAAGAGTTGTCTCTGCCTGTGCTGCTTTATAGCCATCATTATACTGGCTGCCTCTAGACATTCATCCCACTGAGCTCCACCTGAAACACTTGCCTCAGTGTAACTTCAACCCCTTGATTGAGTCCTGCCCACTAAACATACGTCCCTGTCAGACAACAGAAGATGGGCACGTCTTAGCTGACTGGGGTATACGGAGTCGCCTGTGCTTTGGAAGGACACTGCCCAGTCTGGCATGCAATCCATACAGCATACGAGGCTGCTCTGGGCCACAGTCCCAGCCTTCCTTGCAGGGTCCAGCTCAAGAACTTTTCCTACTGTGGACCTTTTGTATAATTGTGGCAGATTAAAAGCTCCTAACGGTAAATATTAATGTCACTTACAGCATTGTACTCTCCTAGATTTAATTCAAGGTGCTGCCAGCGTGACAGTTACAACCAGCTGTGAAGACTACCTGAACTGAAGCAGCACTCCCACAGGTTTATAATAAAAATCTCCTTTTTTTCCCTTACGCAAACATTCACTGCGGCTTCCAATCTTTTCCTTATTCCTTTCCCTTTTTGCTGCTCAACACTTCTATTTTGTCGTAGCCCTAGTGCTTTGCTGTGTGGAGGGAGATGTGCTTGTGGCTGCTGGTGGCTCATGCCACAGCCCCTCTAGGCTCTGTCCTGTTTGTTGCAGAGTCTGATACTGCTGCTTGCTACTCTAAGGTTGTGGCCCAAAGTTTTGGGTCTTAAATGGTGCCCTGGAACCACAGACTGTGAAGAGCACCAACAGCCAGCAGAATCTATTAGGGGAGGAACAGAAAACGTAAGGGTGGTGGGGGGAAAGGAGTTATCTGAATGGCTGTGCAAGTAAAAATGCTGTAAGTTTTGGGTTGGGGTTGGACTTGGTGCTTCTTCATGGTGACCTGATTTTTTTCCCCCTCCTTTGTTCTGTAGTGTTTATAAAACAGTAGATGTTATTGACAAGCAATGTGCCTAGTTCTGAGAAGTGCTGAATGCGATCCCTAAACCCCTGACAGGCGCTGACCAGCCAAAACCTCACCTAAGAGGAAGAGAGCTTTTGCTTCTTGCCATCGCTTTCACTCGCCATTTGCACCAGAAACAGGGCTCTGTTACATGCAAATGAAAATATGCTTGTGGGGAAGGATGTGGGTATTAGGGTTGGGTTTTGGCACAAACTTTTGATATGCACGTGTTCTGGAGGGGGCAGGGAAATGAAGGCAGCTATGGATTTTTCCGTTGGGATGTGTTTGCCTTCCAACAGTTTTATTGCTAGTAGTTAATTCCCCCGTATTGTTTAGGATAATGTGAAGCAGATAAACTCATACCTAGTGTAAGAAAATGAAAGTAATCCTAAAATATCTGCCAGAGATATTTTAATCCTAATGCAAACTGAAGGAGAAAAGAGAAGGAATTAAATACACTTTATAATCTGGATTAATTCCTCATCAAGTGAGTTTTTTCCATTCAAGAATGCCCCTGCTTAATTTCTAATCAGCCTTTCAGCCTTCACCGTGAGTGACAGGGCAAGGAGAACGTCTGCCAGTGTTTTGGGAGAATTTATTTAAGGCTCTTCTGAGCTGTGAAAGGGATTTGTCATTGTCAATATCGTCGACGTGGCTGATCAGCACCCTGGTCAGTCTTGTCATCAGGAAGGAAATAGTGTATGCGTATGTGACAGAGACACAGAAATTACTTCAGAGATAAATTACACTCATTCCAGCTATCTGTGCCTGTGTGTATTCTAGCTGTTGTTTCACTAATTCTTGGGAAAACAAGGACCACCATTTCATTTACTGTTTAATTTACTTCACCCAAGTGCTCGGTGAGGGGGAGCACGCTGGCCTGGGGAAGAGGAATGTGGTGCTCATTCCCAAGCTATCCTCTTTTACACACTGTGAAATTTCATCAGTTAATTTCAGAAGACCCAAAAGAAATTGTGATAAGTGAGCCTCTCATGTTAAGAGGTTTAGGATCTGCAAAGCATCCAGAATTCCATGGGCTTATCTGAGCTTATCAGCAGTAGCTGACACTCTTTGATCTGCCAGTTGAGCCAGGAATCGCTTTGAAACAGGTGTCTGTGTAAGGTTTTCCATTGCATTATGATTCTGGTCAGCTTCAGGCTTTCACTGCACTTCCAATTTGATCTAAAAATACTTTTAGCTGATGTGTGCTATAAAACACTCAGTTGTAGGTGAGGTAGTACTGTCTTCCCTAATTGTAAGATTCAGTTATTTAATGCCAAAGGTCAAGAGATACGTCTCTGCTGAAACAATTCACCGGTATATTTGAGTGCTTCTGACACAAGCAGGAGGTTTTCCTTCCAGATCATAGATGACTGCAGAAGGTATTTTCTTACAAAGGAGATTTCTTTCTCTGAAGCCTGAGAAGCCTCAGCCCCTCGATTATCCCTTTCTTTTGCTTGTTGGAGCAAAAGAGCTGTTGCATGTTAGAGAATCACAGTCAGCTTGTACAGCAAATACCCCCCAGGCTGTTGCTACAGCCAAAAGGGTACAGCTGTAGCAAATGCACATACAGAGTCTGTCTTGGCTTCAGTGGAAGCTGAATCAGCCACTAGCTGGCTCCAAAATGGTTGAAATTTAAGTTTATTAAAGGGATGATATAGGAGGATTGACAGAGTATAAGTAGATCCTCTTAATTTGATGAGTTGGGGCTCATATCCTCCTCTCATGTCCTTGGAGTCCCAAAATTGGGAAAAGAAGGTATCACTTGCATATTATCCTCTTAATATACTCATCTTTCTGTGTTTAGGTACTGCCTCTTTGGGTCCTGTACTTGGTATACAGCAGAGCTTAACATCCTGTAACACTTACTACCTTGTTAGGATGGAGAATATTCAAGGACTGGGATTTAAATAGGATATTTAGATTTAAAAAATTTAATAAAAATGGGACTATCAAAATCAAATGTGTTTATTTCTTTTATTGTAGATTTTGGTCACGAACTAGCTG
The DNA here is from genome assembly GCA_026212715.1 of Elanus axillaris. Classification (NCBI taxonomy): domain Eukaryota; kingdom Metazoa; phylum Chordata; class Aves; order Accipitriformes; family Accipitridae; genus Elanus; species Elanus axillaris. The sequence goes on along the minus strand of JANZLQ010000078.1, from coordinate 2,103,488 downwards.
TACCACTTACTACGCCATAGGATCTCCAAACGTTCTTGAGTCTTTTGGAAAAATAGCAACAAAAGCTGCTCTGAAGTTCTTGACTTTAATTTCATTGGCATATCCATCATAAGAGGCTATTAAGGAAATTAAGAAGTGATAGAGTGAGAACTAAATTTGTATGAGGCACTAGAAAAATTCTGATGTGCAAAATTGCTTGAATAAATGGCTAGTTTCCAACATGACTGAAGCTCTGTAGCTGATATCGAAAGCCCAAACATAATTACTAGAGCTGCTGGTGTGTGGGGGAGAGGAAGGGGTTTTTTTATTACTTTTTTTTTTTAAAGAAGGATTTTCCAGTTTGTCAGACTTAAAATATGAATTGGAGGCAATTTGATCTGATGATGTTCTAATGAAATCTAGTTTTTCATTGTGTTTTCCTATCCAGGACTGCATCAGTCTAGGCTTTTAGGTGTTATGGCTCCAAGACAACTTGGAAGGTGGATTTCCTACAGATGCAGTTTCTGTGCCCTTTCAAAAGGGAAATGATGACACTTGAGGGAGGAAATTTCAAACAGCTTAATCTTACACTTAGGAAAGATAATGCCAGTCACTCTGTGACTGAGGCTTTTATAGAGCACTTTCAACCAAGAATATTTTTACATCAAATTGAAAGTGCAAAGTGGGGGAGAAAATTTGAATGAACCCCCCTTCTAAACTCTTATTCGTGATTTGGAAAGCAGGCCCGTAAAGGACACTAGGCACAGGGATAAGCTAAGCCTTACCCATGAAGAATTGTAGAGAAATAATGAAGCTGAATGTGGAAAAGAATAATGCTTCCCTAAATTTTAAATTTTTTTACCAACTTTTGTTGAAAACTACACAACTGATAAACTTCCCTCTCAAGGATATTCCATTTTCCTTCCTTTTGGGGATTCTTCATTTTGTTTTGGTTTTTATTTTGTTTACTTGTTTGTTTTTGTCTTGTTTTGCCAACCAGATCTCTACAGCTGTGTGAAAATACACATTATAACAAGTGAAAGCATGTCTTTGAAAAACAGTTTTGCTGGAAAAATGACTGGAACTGCTTACGTGTATTGCTGGATTCTAAATCGCTTGCAACTTGCAGGGGTGAACACAGAGAAACTCTTGGTCAGCAAGCCCAAACCATTGCTGTTAGCCATCAGAAGCTCTTACTGAAGAGAATTCATGTTAATCGACTCCCAGCGCAGAGCCCCTACTGCTATATCTGGCTCCTGCTCAGAGGGGGAAAAAAATATCTAGGCAACAAAATGTTTTGCTCTGTTTGGCTCAAACTTAAAACCAACAACCCAACAACAAGTAGCCTGAAGGCCGAAACTAATTGTAAGAAATCTTATCCCATAAACACTTGTCTTATGAAAGACGAGCTATGAAAAATAGGGTCAAATACAGCATGTCTTCTGCTATCCGTAGCTGTGAAGTCCCAGGGGTGACTGCATATAAATAGAATTTCTCTATATAAAGACGCATGGTGGCTATATGGATCAGCAGAAGATGTTTTCTCCCCTCCCCACTGAAGAACAAATGATTTATTTTTTTTTATAAGCTTCTGAATGCTTCAGATCTCTCCCTTAAAGCATCATTTATCCAGTGTTTTGATTGTCTGCCAGAAAGCTGGTGAGAAGCTATCTTACAGAAAGGAAAATGAATAGAGATTGCAGTTCAACCTGCTGATGTGGTCAAGGGCCCTGTCATACTTGTAGATTTTTCTCTGTCAGCATAGTAAGTATATTCCTCAACTGAGCAGGTGGCAAAGAGGTTCTGGCATTAATGTTTGCTTGCCATCATGGTTGCAAAGCTATTACTTTGGTGCATTTTTGCTGACCAGTGTTGGTTTTTTCTTGAGCAATTTAGCTTTTGAGTGCCCAAAAGGATGAACCCTAAACAGCATAAATCTGCAGTGCGTTTTAATCCTGGAAAGCCTATCTAATGTCTGTGTTCCCTGTGTCCCCCCCCCCCGCATCAAGCATCAGAAATCAACAGTCATTTAAAATAACTTAGATGCAGGAATATTTGCAGGTGTTTTTATACCTGACTTCACTTTTACATCTTGGTCATATTTGGCCTCATCATTACTTCATTTTGTCTTGCAGTCAGAGTATTGGATATTGTCGACTGTTGATGTCAATAATAGCTTAAGACATCTAAATGGCTCCATGGTGTTTCTGAATGCTTTGGGTAGGATTCATCTTTCCTGAGTTTAAGCAATTGGTTTTAACCCCTCATCCTGCTTCTTTCCCAAAGGCGAGTCATCCTGTCCCAAGTTGAGCATCTCAAATGGTTTGCCTTCTGAAGGGCTCCATCACCGGCCTTGGACTACGGAGGGAGCAAAGCAACTTGATTAGATTAGGCTAGACTAGATGCCTCAACTGAGAGTGCTGAAGTTAGGAGGGATGAATTCTAACTCTCTAGGATAAAGGTACTTTTCATGAATGGAGAACACAGGTGATTCCAGAGATTCAAATCTATGTGTTGGGAAGTACAAATAATACCAAATGGTAAGGTCTTAATGTGATTTAAATTGAAAGTATAGACTAAGTGTGTTTAGCACCTGAGGGAAATACATATTTATTGGATGCCTTTATTGAGTCCTAGCAGATTCTGAGTCAAAGAAAGTGCAGAAGGTGATAAATTGTCTTCTGTGGATGATTCTTTTGTACATATATGTGGCTGGATTTGTTAAGGAGTGCAGCTCTTCATACACTTCTCACAGGAACAGAGCATTTCCCAGGAAAGGGAAAGGTCACCTTCTTCAAGCTGCAACTGTAAATAACCAGTGTGGAGTCCAGAAATTCATAACTAAGTCACGTCTGACAGAACTGATTAGTCTGTTCTATTGTGAGTACAAAAATCAGAGCTGCTCTTATTAAGCCATGAATGCAAAACGTCTCCAGAAAGCCCACAGAAATTAAGGCAGATGATAACGTATTTGTCTTTTTTTTTTCTCAGAGCTGAAATGAATAAGAATTTACAAGTATATATGCCTCTAATTAAGAAATCATCTATTTATGTCAGGAATTGGTGGTATTGATATTTTTAATTTGCTTGCTTTTGCTTTTCACAATTAAATGGGCAAGTTTAAGGTGGTTTGTTATTAGTTTTGTTTTTTAATATATATACCATAGATAATCACAGAAAGTCATATTTCAGCACAAATATTCTCTCCCAGCCTTTTTTGAATCACAGTACACGGTACGATCATGACTCCATGGTGCAGTGCGGCACTATGTTAGAAATCCCCAAGCTGCCTTCAAGCAGTCAACTGTGTCAATATGGTAGAGCACAACGTCATGAAACAAGGCTAGCAAAGGTCCCAGAAGCTGTGTATTTGCATTACCTATTCCACAGCCATCTCCTTTCAACCTGAAGGAGCCCCACTGGCACCAGTGCAGGGATCTCAGCACCACGCTCCATTGCTTGCTGTAGTCATCATTTTGTAACTCGTGCAATGCTGGTGAGCTACTCGGATCTCCCAATGCTGCACATGTTCCTGGCCTGGGTGACTAGTGCAGCTAAAGGCATAGACTGAATTACGAGTATAATGATTTACTACAGAATTTTAATCCGTGGTGTGCTGGATTCACAGAGTGACCCTGTGAATAGTGATAAAGCTGGTTGCCACACAAACATATTACAGCGATGACTAAAAACAGAAACACCATTAAAGTTCGACCTATGGTTTCTATTAGGATCTGCTTAGAGGTCAATTTTATCCTGAAGATGTTGACCACCAAAAATGTGTTTTAAAAAGAAAAAAAAAAATCTGAGCATTTTCTTTACATACTTTGCATTCATAAAGGGAAGTAAAATTCACTGAATGGTGCTTCTGCTGGTAATAACTCAGTCAGCACTGTTATATGTGTGTAGAGACACATGGACAGAAACCTACTGAAAAAAATGAAGATGGCAAAATTTCTGTCATATATTCCACTGTTTATATCCTGGCCCTATTTGAGTCAAGATCGAAACAGATGATTTAAAAAAAATTTTTTTTTAATAAGCCAGGTGTTATTTTCATTGCCCAAGCCTCTCTAGGAAGCCAAACCCTTAACTTTTGAAACTGTGCAGTGTAAGACAGGAAATCAAAGTGAAATCAACTCCTTCATTTTGTAGCACAAAATTTCCATTGCTTTCTTTAGAGCAACAGCACTGCAGCTATAAAGAAAAGCAACCATAGAGTACACTTGGCACCGCTCGCAAGAAATAATTCCTAGGAAATGAGATCATTCTGCAGTAGGGTCTTAATTAGTTTTTTGAAGCCAGAAGAGGAGTTAGCCAAACCTCTTCTCCCCCTGCCCCCGTCTGATGTAGCAGCAGCACAGTAGAGAGGAGCAATTTGATAGCCTGGGTTAATTTCAGGCTTGATGCTGAGGCCTACGTATGCCTTTTGCACATGGGTGTAGCATTTATCAGTAACTTCTACATTAGGAAGACCTGAAAGCCCCCCGTAATATTTGCCTTTTGGTGGAAGTTGGTGCCATATTCTTACTTGTGTCCTGTGAAACTGTATGGAACAGGCCAGGCTTTTTCTACTGCTTTACAGAAGTGGCACAAAGGGTGAGCAAACACAACAGTTACTTCATTTTATTCATCTCCAGATCCATGGAGAGAGTTTAGCTAAGAGTTGGATTTAATTACCTCTGACAGTGAACTCAGTACCCAGACTTAAGGCATTTACTCTTCCTGGCAGAGGGCTGAGGGTCTCACCGAAAGCAGTGCTTTGGAAAAGGTTATTTTCTACAGCCCCAGGAGCTCCAGGATAATCCCTAGAATTTTGAGAAGTTAATTTTGTTTCTACTTTGGAGGGCAACAGACTGAATTCACATTGGGCAGTGGGGAAGGGAAATATCCAACTGGGAAGTGAAATGAAGGGCACCGAGAGCACAAGAAAGTACAGGAGGATAAAGAAATTGGAGAGAAATGACCGAGACAGAAAGGGCTGATGTTGTTTCCAGCTTCCCCTCTCTTCTCTTTGATCCCAGGAGTCCTTCGGTACTGCCCTGCAGGGAACCACTGTAACGCCTGACCGGGGAGGCAAAGGATGACCCCGAGAGATGTTTCATCTAAGCACAAAGGTGGTGGGCACAAAGCTCAAAAGGGAACAGTGCTGCTTGTACCGAGAATATTGGTAGGGCCAGGGGACCAGAGGCTTCCCCGCTCCACTAAACTGTGCCCCAGGGAGAGACGCAGCATTTGCCTCTCGTGCTTTCTTCCCTCTGTTCCCAGGTGAGCTCTGCTCACAGCGGTTTTCTGGACCACTGGGTCACTCGGTTCAGCACTCACAACATCTACGGGGGAACCGTGCTGCTGTGCGAGTCGGCTTCAACCTGCACAAGGGACAATAATGAGAGGTTTTCCTCTTCACTTGAGAGGAAGTGAGGTTGAGTGACTGAGTCATGGGCTTTCTAAAGGAATGCTTTGCTGCAGCAGTACAGGTGACACAGCTGCATTGCTTTCTCAGGGGCTCGCCTCAAGTTCAGCATCATTCCTCTTTACAAAAGGTCAGGTTGACCTGACAAACGCCGACTAATGCACCCTTCCCTCTTAATTTCTGCTTCAAGCCCATTGCTTACTTCTGCAGGACACATAACGCATATGGAAAGAGCTTGATTTACAGGTGGTGTCATAAGGAAAGGTAGCAGTAGAACATCTATTCCTCTTGCAAAGTTGTGGCTATAGAGTATCTTAGCCTATTTTGTGCTATTGTAAGATATGCTAGCAACAGCAGGGAGGTGGCTAACGTGGATGAGGGTGAACGGGTGAGGTTGGTGTGTGGGTATAGAGCGTAATGTTGGAAAGCTGTTGCCTCATTTCAAAAAGGACATTGGAAAAGTAGGGAGAGTTCAAAATGCTACAGGAATGCTTGTTCTCCTGACAAGTCATATAGTGGGAGACTAGAGAGGCTCCAACCTCGTGGTTTATCCAAAATAAGGTAAAAATAATTGATAATAAACCATTGAGTGCTTTTTTATTCATCAGGAAAAGGCATTAGTAAGCCTTAAGTTTTGAAGCTGAAGCCGGGTACCTCCAATGAGAAATGAGGTGACTTTTTTTTTTTATTTTTGAGATGAGAAAATAATTGTGCACAGGCACAGCTTCTAATGGACTGGTTCATAACAGCTGACTGGTATCACTGTCTCCATCCTAACAGTCGAGGTGACATAGGTGCAGTTGATCTTGCCTTGGGGCAAGAGAAAGCACAAAATTACCTTGCTCCACACCTTATTTTCTGTTTCTTTTTTTTCTATTAATTGTTTGTTTGGAGAAGTATTTCTTATATTTTTGCAAAACAAATCCCTATGAGGCCCGTTCAGGGTAGGAGTGTCTCACTGTCCATGTTTTTCAATGTATGTTCCAGCTGTCCTCAGTCCACTCTGCAGCTGCACACCTTCTGAAATATCCTCAGGGGCATGCTAAAATGTGTCACTGTAATGTCATGGTCATAGGGCAGCAGTTCTGCTTTTCTGGGTCAGTTGGTCAGTCTTGTAGTGCCTTCCCTGCGAACTGAACTTAGACTTACTGCTTTAGCTTGCTCTACTGACCCTTTCACTTTGATCTTCTACTTTTATAGTTAGCACAGCTACTGAAGTGAATACAGAACTTCAGCATGAGAAATGGTTTCAGTGTGGAAATTGAGTTCTTCATTCAGAATACAAAAATCCAGGCTCTTGTATCTGCCTCTGGGGGGCAGAGGGGCAAAAAAAAAAAAAAAAAAAAAAAAGGCAAAGAAAAGAAAAAAATGAAAATATTTAAAAGTATATTTTGC
>JANZLQ010000078.1:2036660-2076140 GCA_026212715.1 Elanus axillaris | reverse complement strand
TCTGGACTATCTGCTAGGGGGTTTTCATAACTGATTATACTTGGTGGGAATGGAATGCAGAGCCAGAGCTCCAGTAAAAACTCCCACAAAGACAGACAAGGTCAATCCTGTGTTTATGGACTACACAAAGTTTTCTGCCATTACAGCTCTTGGTGTGTCCCCGTGTGCTCCATCCTCTCACACTGTATTCTGCAGTGTTTTCACAACACAGGAGGACAGGGAGGAGGCTGTAATATCAATAAGGTGTTAGAATATTCACATAATCATATAGGGCATTCCTTTCTCAAAGACCAGGGTTGAGTAAGTTGATCACTGGTGGTCATGCCTGGCAACATAGGTGGGGGACACAGAAAGCAATGAGGGAACCACAGAAGCTGTCATGGGCTTCATCCTGGCAGGGCATAGAGACAACTAAAGCAAATTTTTCTGCTTGCAAGTCTTTGGCTTTTATCATTGTGACTTGGACAGTATTTCATCCTTGATAAAATTGCCCTTTTCTAACCTTTATTAGGCTGCTGGGTCATAGTCTTACCCTTTTAAACTCTTGTGCCCATAAGCTTTCCTTCACCTGAGGAGGCTGTAGTTTTATAAGGCCTTTTCTGTGTATCTGAGTGAAAAAGCAGTGATCCTTCTTTCATTCTTACCACTTTTCTCACAGTCTTAAGTGTTCTTTGGAGCTGTGTCAGGATCCTGGTCCCCTCAGTGGAGACACCAGCCATGCTCAAGTCACTTCCTGCACATAACTCAAATCATTAATTTCTCCTCCTTTCTGTTGAGAACTTCTTTCCTTGCCTTCCCCAGAGTTAAAAATACCTCTGCCTTCCCCAAGTATCTTTTCAGTTGTGTGTCTTATTGAATTCTGATCAAGTTAGTCTCTGCAGATGATCAGCCTCCCCACTGTTTAGTACACTGCTGAATTATCACTAGCCTCGACGTTCCCATTGAGAACCCGATTTGCCATCGGGTCACTATTCTGTCTAGCTAAGAGATGATCACTGGAGTTCTACATTTTAGCTAGTCTTGTGCTATGCAAATTTTTTTTTTTTTCACATCCTCTTCTATGGAGCTCAAGTTCTACGAAAGAGCAAAGCATAGTGGAAAAAAGATAACCAGCCCCACATTCAAACTGAAGAGTGCAATTTTATGCAAACACCCTGAAAGACCATGGTGGGTCAAATTCATAAGCACAAGCAAATTCTCCAGGGTGTTACAGATTTATTTTTTCTTAAAAGGAAGGCATTTTGGTATTCTGAACTGAACTTTTTTTTGTCTTTGCATAATATATTAGAAGTCACAATTAGGAAGCAATAAAAAAAACAGAATTGTGTGGTAATACGTACTCAGTAACTTTCTTATTTTTCTTACTGCTTGCTACTGGTACTTTTTATTCTACAAATTTGAATTATTCCTTCTAGATTTCCTCTAATAATGGGTTAGTTGCAAGGTATGCTATGTGTCCTTGTTTTATTTAGCTGTACTTTCAGCAAAACACACAGTTCAAACTGGGGAGAAATGGCCTTAAATAATGAAATGTCGTTAGAGGTCTCTTGCCTATGTTCATTATTGCTGATATTTTTCAGCTTTCTCACATTGTGCTGTAGTGGTAAATGTTCCCTTTGTGCCTCTGACCTTTAATACGTTCATTAAATTTAATGAGTTTAAAGTGTAAAAGAAAAAGAATCTTGCCAAGCACAATCATCAGGACTGTTATTTAATAGGGGAAAAAGGAACAGATTCACAGGCATTAGCAGGTCTATACAAAACTACCTTGTGCTCTTTCTACCTGCTGTGATATTCTGTTGATACAGTATGCTCGGTCTGATAAAAGCGTAAGGAAAACCAGCAACAGACACTTGAATACTGTTCTACCTATGTGATGTGAGAGACTTGTTATTTTTCATAGTCTAGCAAGGCAATACTTATGTCCATTGGTGTCTATAAAGTCTATTACAAAACGGAAAAAAGTGTGCTGTCAGAAGAGTCAAACCTGATTTTTCGTTTGTTCACTTTTTATTTTATAAGAAGAGTTTAGCCTCTGCTGCCTTAGTTGTGATTACCAGTAGTTCTTGCAAAGTATGCCAATGTAATTAACTATGAAAAATTTACTTGCTTCTCCTCTTCAGAAAATTCTTCTCATTGCATCATGTTACCATGGTGCACCAACCTTTTTGGGAGTGGGGCATGCTCCCTGTACTGTGTTACCGTGAGAGAAACTACTTCTATGCTGTCACTGCAGAGGAAACCTCCTCTCCAGGGACAGATTGCAATCTGCATCTCCCACTTTGTCATACCAAAGAGTGCAAAAGTCCTTCTACAGATGTGCAGACACTTTGTTGGTGGAGAAAAGAGTGGCTTCTTGCCTGGCATTTTCAGCAATTATTTCAATTTTTTTCAGCTGGGTTTGCATAAAGCCCATCGCTTCTGTTATTATTTTAGCAATTAAAATGTATTTTTTCATGTGTGGAAACTGCAAGAAGCAGCCAGTGAGATGTCAGAATTATCATTGCTGATACTGTGCCACATTTCCTGGGTTTTTCCCAGATTATTCGCCGTCAGTGTTACGTCCCTTGTGCCCAAGGGGCTGTTTGCCCCAGCTTCTCCCAAAACCTTCATGCTTGATCTTCTACCCTCTTCCTGAACAAGCCTTCCCCAATACAATCACATTAATACATGCAAGCAAAAAGAGAAAAACAGCATGGAGTCAAATGATATTTGCCACTATTGGATTACTTGTTCTGTGCATAAGGAGTATTATCTGCTTCTCTTTGCCTTGACCGTTTTGACTGTAAACTCTTTTGGGACAGGGTCTGGCTTGCAGAAAGAAGGATCACACTTGGCTAATTGCAAGGGTGCTACAGCAGTTGAGATAAGGATGAATTATAATCAGCAGATCTAAGGGAGCGACTCTACTGCTTATTTCCTCAATATTTACATGCCATCTTGAGAACAACAGGTAGAGATTTAATAGATAATGCATGATAATGAACTATCTTCTACTTATGAAAGGGGAAGGACCAGCCATATTCTTTAAATATTAATTTCATGTAGACTTTCAGATCACAAAAAGAGAGAAGATAGTCTTTTTAAGCAATGGATAAATTAGCTTTATACAGGTATTTAGAGTGCCAAATTTGAAAATGTTGGCATCTTTCTGAAGCTTTCATAAGAAAGTGCTACAACACATGGAGGAGCTATCTCTCAGAGTAGTGCTTTGTGTGATTTATTAAGTATAGGAAAAATTTGAAGCAGAGAAAGGAACTTGTGCAAAGCCACTACATACATACAATTCCTAATAGGTCTGACCAGAGGATAAAGATAACTGTACTGGCTTTCTCTTAGACTTCTGTAGAGAACACCTCTGGCGATTTAAAACTATGTGAGAACCATAAGATGTCTGAACAACATTTCCTATTGCAAAGAAGTTACAAAAATGATGGAGATTTATTTTTTCATTTAACGCCTTACAAGTCCACTGTCTAGACAAATCCGCATACCTGGTACATCGCTTTAGGGTCTTCCCAGACATAACAGTTTTTGGTTTCTCTTCCATCCTACCATTCTTCAATCTGACGCTGTAGCATGAGCCAACACTGAAATTTGGGGTGACTTTGAGTGGCTTTCATGCTTATAACTATTTTCTCTCTCTAATTCTTAAATCCTAAACCTATGATTTCTTTTTCTGTTTTCAAGCTCAGATTTGGGCAAAAGTCACTCTGACTTAATCTTATTGGAGATTTATGAAAAAGGTTTTTATATGTATTCAGCAAGGGTTTTGTGAATTGGTTCAATAAAGCTCAAATAGCTTTACAGTAGCTATTGTCTATTCCATAATACTCCTCTGAACATAAACTATCGCATTATATTGGAATTAGCTAGCCTGCCAGATGACTTCAGTCTTGTTTTGAATACATTGATTGACATGTCATTTTGCCCTTAAAATAATAATGGGATTCTGGAAAAAGTCTTCAACTTATAACATCAAAGAATTGCTCAATTCACCTCATTAGTTTTCAACCTGTCAAATACAATTGCAGAATACTTTAAAGATTTTTTTGGTACTAGATGATCATCTAGCTGAAAATATTATTTTCATGGCTATTCAGTATATTAATTATTTACTATTGCCTTTACTTATGTTATTAGTAAATTCAAAGCTGAGGAAAACACTATATTACATGGTAAATTAATCAGAGCAACCAGATTTCATAACAACTCATACCTCTTTCAGTTGCCCTCAGTCCAAGAACAGATAGCATGAAAAGTCTTCTAATTTTTTTTTTCTTTTCTTTATTCATCAGATTTTACTGAGTGAAGTAGCAGACAGGAGGCATTATGATAATCTGCCCTGATTTTGGTTAGGAGGTACCCACTTTACTTTCCAGTACATAATGTATTCTGCCAGCCCTGGTTTGTCATTTCCCTTCCCCTAGGAACAGTATTAAGACGTGACATTCCCCCTCTCCTCTTTGAGCTGCTCCATGGTATTGTGTCCTCATGTGGAGTGCCATAACTTATCTATATAATGCTTTTCTAAGGAGTCCCAAAGTTTTTGCTGTCTACCTAAATATCCACATGCTTTTGGCCCCTGCATAACTGCTTTACCTTCTTATGCCTTTCCCTCTTTTCTCCTCTCCCCGAATCCATGTGTTTAATGTCAGCTTCTTTTCACTTAACTACTTTGTAAATCTTGTGTTAGCATCATTATTGTCCTTTGTATTAGTTTAAAAATATTACAGTCTTGGAAGTACAAAACAGAATCATATGCCTTTACCATGGATCTCTGCATCCGCCTCTGTTCTCCTTGGTATGATTTGGGGGTTTAAGTAATTAGTAATTTCAAATCCCTCAGTTTTCTCAGTTCTATCTTTTCCACATGTGCAACAAAACCTGTTTCTTTTTATAATACAGGCAACCAGAAATACAGACAGTGGTTGAAATTAATTTTTGTTCCACTGTGGTGGAATAACTTCATTTGGGTTACGGTAGTCAAAATCATCACGGGATGCACTGGTATCAAATCTTAATTTTTTTGCTGACATTTGTGTTGCTCACTAATGGCAATGGAGATACTCCTGGCTTGTGCTAGACTATAAGGAAGCAGCACTTATCATAATGGCTCTTTTTAAAAAAGAAAAATATTAACTTTTATCTTTTTCTTATTTCATATTCTCTCCCTATTTAATTATTTTGTTACGTTTAACTGCCTGACTCGCTTATCTACACAGTTCTATTAGTCTGAGCAGGGCATTTTGAGTTTTCCTTTTCCCAACTTCTATTTACCATTCCTCCTTTTTATTTACATCACTCCTGGCCTCCCATTATTGTAGTCATTAACATTTTCATTTCCTTTCTTCACATCAGCCTGAACTAGTGAGCAATACTTAATCCCAGCGTGCTCTGGCAGTCAAATCAGGCTCTATGGCACTGAGTCCAGTCACACTTACCCACGCTGTGAGATTTTATAACTAGTTTTTATCCTGCCAGACCCAAACTTCCTTAGGTTGGCTGATCTTCCTCACAATGAAGTGAGCCAAAGGCAGAACAGCCATGGATGACCAGGGATGTGGCTGTCATTAATTTTGTGGTGATGCTCTGGAAGCAATTCTCAAATTCCCAGAAACTCACATTGCTCTTCTTCCCCAACCTCTGAACATTGCTTCTGCAGGAGAAAAGCCACAAAAACGATGACCAGCATTGCCAGCTCCATCATGACTAATACAGCACACTGGACAGGCGGCAGTCCTAAATGCAGGCTTTATTAGAAAATTCTCAGTTATATCTGCCAGGTGTCATTGTGCCCAAGAGGAAGGCCTTTCCCATGACCTATTGCTATATATCCAGGAAACGGCCTCTGTGGTACACTCAATGGTTCGGAAGTCCCCACTGCACTCGAGTTACACAATAACCCACAGCAGGCACTTGTGCTCCATTTCTCTGTACAGTAGTCACAAGATTATAACTATGCAGCTCAGGTTTTATTTAATCACTGATGTAATTTCCTTTAACAGAATGGCATATGTTTTATTTGGAAAACCCTGAACAATATAAAATTATGTTTTCCTTAGCAAGATGATTGCTAGTGACAGAGTGGCAGGAGCAGGGCTGAATTCTGTGACTTGGTACTGCTCTGACAAAATGAATGGGATGATGCTGACTTATGCCAGCTAAAGGCTGGTCCCACCACTTGCTTCTGCTGCATGGCAGGAGAAGAGGCAAAGTGTGAGGTTCTGTGGCGGTCAGGGCATAAGTCGAGGGTCCTCACCAGCGCAGCTTCCTCAGTGTCAAGCACTGCTGCAACAGCTTCGCACCTCTCCAGCTGGGTCCTCTGGAGTTAATCTGGTGATCCACTGCAAGTGGGCCTCTCTGCAGGCAAACTTGGGCTTGGAGGAAGGGAGAGTCTTGCTCCTTGTGTCAAGCCTGGCTCGAGCCGGCTCAGCTTTCCCAGGATACCCCAGCCAGCTTGGCAGCAGACCACGCTCTCCTATCCCACCTATCGAGCTAGTGTGTAGGTCTCCCCACACCAGGACTTTGGAAGATTACTACAGAATCCTACAGGTTTCTCTCTCATTTCTTGAAAAAACCTTCATACACTAAGCTTTCTGTGTTAAACCGTGTTCCTTCAGCTGTCACTATCCCAAATCAGGCACAAGAACAGAATGGTGCAGGTGTTGAGGCCAAAATACTACAAAATCCAGAGAGCTCTGTGTATTTTTCCCTCCTTCTCCTGAAGTGTGCATCAAATTAAATCTACTCAAAAGTTCACAAACTTGTCCTAGGTCAAAAGTTATGAAATGGAACTGTATGTTTTCAAATGCATGCAATAGCATTGATTTGCAACTCCTCATACAAAGTAATTTTTATTTGACTTTCTGTAGTCTGGGTCTGTCATAGGCAAAAATACAAATATCCTATTGGGTTTATTCTCTCTTCTTTGAGTTGTATCTGCTATCAAATAAGGAAGAAAGCAACTGCAGCACAAGCAACAAAAAAAAATGGTTCAGACCTCTCTAAATTTGTTGCCTAATAGCTGTGAATGTAAAATTACATTTCAATGTGGTTTCAGCAGTTTTCTGAATAGCATTCACTGATAACCTCCATAATTAGGGTCTGTTCACTGGTGGTGATATTTTCAGCCTGGTGTAAGCTCCCCGAATAAGAAAAATCCCATCTTGAAGAGTTTTCAGGCTCGTCGACTGGAAGAGAAAAAGCTAAGGCTCTGCATGAGGAAGCATGAAAGCTCCAATGAGAGAGGAGAGAAGCTCTCTCTTCCATGGGCTTTGCTGATTAACACATAGTGGACACTGCAGCTAAAACAAGTCTTCAAGCAAAAATTGAAAGTGATAAGAGGGAACCTATTTTGTGAATCCAGATAAGAAAGGCTGCCAGGAGGTCTGTGTGGGATGAAGAACTAGAGATGGAGGAGAACAAAATGAACACAGCATTGTTATGGATTTGGGTTTTGTTCCTCAGTCTTACCTCTACTTTTTTTTTTTTTATACAAAGGATATAAATAATCTCCTATGAAATGTAAAATAAGAAATTCCAGCACAACAGTACCCTAAGCTTGCTACAACCCCTCCTTTTTAGTCACTGAAAGTATATGAAAAATGCAAATCACTGAACTCAAAAACTTAAAGCCTCAGTAACTGAGGTAACGGGTTTTTGTTTATAAGAATAGCATAGCACTCTGCAGCATAAACCTTCAATTAATCCTTTGGTGCAACCTACGATGATAGACTCCTTGGCATTATCAGATTCTGGTTTAGCTGTAGCAAAACCACAGTAAGTTAAAAGTGCTTCAGGCAGCTAAAATGACATGTTTGAAATTTTGCGTTGTTTTTTTATTCTTCGCTCAATTGTGCTAACGGAGGAAAAAGGTGAGGGGGAGAGAAGATCAGAGGAAACCCACACGGGTTTTAAAATAGATTTTTGAAAGGCAATGTACTTTATTTATGTATTTTACTGGGTTTTTTTCTGCTGTGTATGCATCTAACCCCTTCAATCCCTGTCTCTTTACGTGGGTGTAGGTACAGATCCTTAACTGAGGCGGGCAAAATGGATGTCAGTGGGAGTGGTGTGGTGCTACTCTAGATAAAGATTAGATGTAAAGGCTCAGTTTTGGCTGCCTAAATTTTGGTGCTTACCCTAGATTCAGGTTAGGTGCGTAGGATGTGTCTGTGGGTCAGGGAGAAACCAGGCTGCATCCCTGTTTGCTCAGGCAAGATGTGGGTGTGCACCACCCTCTATTCCTCTGTGCCCCGGCATATTGGTACATGGGTGGGAAACCTATATAAGCCACCAAACAGCTTGTCTCATCTGGATAGTGAGGATGACCAGACATGCCAAGCAATGTCCAATGTCTCCATTCTTTTGCCTTTGAGATACATCTATATCTGGCTTAGGTTTCCTTCATAATCCCCATAGGTGTCTGCAGAGCTTAATGATACTCTGGGCAAGCCAACACCTTTCCTTTGACTATGAAGGAAGTTAGGACCAAATATATTTCCAGAATAGACTATTCAAGCAAATGTCTAAAGTTAGGTGGGAAGAAACTACTGAAAAGCTCTGCCTTTTGAAAAAGAATATGTATACAGACAATGATCTAAAACATACATTTCTTTGTCCTTATTCAGCCTGAGGCTGAATCCTGCCAACACTGAATGGGTGTTTGGCCTAAGAATGCACTCAGTACATCTCAAACACGATGGGGTTATTCCTTTGTCCTGGTTTTACTAGTCTGGCAAGAAACAGAAGTGTGTTTCTTCAATTTATTTGTATATCCTGTATCTTAGCCAGGATTTCTGTCCCGACCTTCCTCAACAGCTTTTATTGCTCTGCGTTACTCTCCATCCTGAGAGTCTTCGTACGGATATACAGGCATGTATGCATTTTCTGTGTGCTGCAATGCGAACTACTGCTTTACCCTAACAGAAGTATTTGCATAAAAGAGGACAAGGGTTCTTCAAACTTTATTTTATTCTGAAAAAAAAAACCACCCTGAAGGCCCTGAACAACATGTGCTAGATGGTTTTCATTCCACTACTTTAAAACACTGCTGGTAAGGAAATGTCCTGTAGGGATGGCTTTAGAGAGACAAGTAGTCAGTGTTGCAATATAACGATGGCAGTGCCTGTGGAGCTTTGAGCACAGTATTACTACTGCGTTATACTCTGGAGGATGACAAGAAAAACAGCGTGGTATTGGGCTTCTTGACCAGTATTGTTGGAGGGTAGCAGTTGTGATTTATGCCATGTGGGCTTCTCTTAAGCTGTTTTGTGGACAGTACCTTGGAGGAAGTGCTGGCATTACCCTAGAGAAAATGAACTAACAGAGCCGCAACCAGCTTCCTTGGAGTGTTATTTCTGGCAAACAACGTTCTTCCCTTGGATAGCTCTCACATTGCTGGAGGACCCAGCAGGCATTGAAGTGCTGAGGCGTGTTATGTTTTCAGGCACCTGTGAGGATAAATTGGTTGTGAACTTTGTTTTTTGAGGTAAGTGCCCCCAGGTCAGGGGATGAAAAATTAGTCCTCTGGTTTGTTAGAAGTTTTCTGTGTAGCTAAACCACATTTAGGTTAACTGCTGATGTGTCTTCCAGTGAAAAACAAATCTGCATAGAAAAATAATTTCCAGATTAACTCTCAGATTCCATTTGTGTGTTTTGGTTTTTTTTTTACCAAACTGATGCAGTGTGCTCCAAGGCATTTTATTTCACTTTTAGTGTTTCTGTGGAGGATAAACTCCAGTCTTACATGTGTGATTTCAGGAAGGTTTTATTTTCTTTCAGCATTTTGTGTCTCTGTTAAGATGGGCTAATCAAAGGTATGGATTCACTGCTCTCTTTCTCCCCAAGCAGCACCAGGCAGAACAGTATATACACCTACAACCTGCAGTCACGACTGCAGCTAGATGTATGCCCCCTCCCTCTTTTCTCCCTCATAAGTGATAATTCATTTCTCCCACCCTTTATCTTACGTCCTGAGATTATTAACACTGTGGGGCAACAATATTTTTTTGCTTTGTGTTTTTACTGCATCTAGAATAATGGGATGCTGATCTTTCTTATCATTTCCGGGAAAAAATGGAACCTCAATAAACCATGTGTATTGCAAGGAAAGGATATGATTCCAGCTAGCAGGAAAACTACCAGATAGACATTATTTTGTCCATTCAAGGAATGGAAAGAGAAGATTTGTGATGTTCAAAAGGCTTTATCTTTCTCTTATATTACTTTTTTGCTATTATGAGTTGTTGAAGTGCTGCCTAAAGCAGCTTTTAGATTTCTAATATAAAGACCAGGTTGTTAAAGGTCTTTTCCTAAGCCCCTGGCTATGTTCTCATTCTCTTATTCCCATTCATTTTTTCTCCTCTTTCTGTTCTCTTCCCCAGTGTGAGCAGCACTGATGGAGCTACCAGGACACTCCTGTCCCTAACAACTGAACCAGTCTGATAACCATCAGGGAGCTCATTAGACTGCTAGATATTGAGTCCCCTGGTGCCATCTGTGTTTGGTGCTGTGGCATTTACAGATTTTTTTATTTAAAAAAATCTCTTTGTTCTCTGAAAAATATTGTCAAATAACAGACATAGTCCTTCTGGGCTTCTCCTCCAAGGGTTTCGTTCATAAATCCTACCCTTATCAGGCAGAAAGGGCTGACAAGTTACAGCCTGGGATAGCTCCTGCATCTGCAGTCTTTGGCAAGCTGGAATGAGGTCGCCCTTTCAATGATTGATCCTCTTTGTCCCCCTGAATATGAGAAAGAGGGAAAATGTTAATGAGAGCTTTTTGTCCTTACTGTCTGACTAGTTAGAGGAGAAGGTAGAACCAGCGGTGGGGTGGGTGCCTCTCTCCCTGCATGCTCCTTCGTGCTGCCCTGGCTGCATGGCAGGGGAGGACAGTAAGATAGCAGGAGAGCTGAACTGGCTTGCAGTCCTTTCCCTCACACGTGTGCTTACACCCTTTTCCTATGATAAGTGGATATCCCTATTGATAAATTACATTTGCCCTACATATAAAGTATTCCCACAGCATTGCCAGCAGTGGAAGACCTATTCACTGCTGAATGAGAGTTATCAATCCCATACCATGTGCAGTCTTTTCAGTTTCAGCAGAAAATGAGCTATTTTGGAAGAAAAAAATGGGTTCTTTTGCTGCTACTCAGACAGGGGTAGATGAAAGCCATGGGAGGAGGATCAGTGAAGTTGGCATCTAATGACATTAGGTTCCTTTGAAAAGAGCTGAGGTATGAAGTCTCACAGGTCTTTGAATTTTACAGGAAATCCTTGCTGTGGCATCAGGTGTTGGCCACACACTTCGATATTATTGTTAATAATTTTTTCCACTTGTTCAATCAGTGTACATAGTTATATATATATATTTTTATGTTAATACTTGCATTTTAACTCGAGATCTCTGAAAATAAGATGACGTGAAGCAATAACGGGTACTGTTGTGTATATTTTTTCCCTTTTTGTGAGGAAAAATAGTAAATATGATATTTAAAAATATCCAGAGGTCTTGAATGTCACTTTTGCAAGACTCATTGAATGCTGCAGATGAAGTCTTTGATCTCTGAGAGGCTCCTTCAACTAAGCTTTAATGAATGTGTTACCTAACTGTCCTTCAAGGAAGGCCATGATTATTACTTTGTTGTGTAACATTTCACAAACAGAAATGATGAGATTCTTCACCAGACATGTTTGTTCTGTCAGGCTTCTGGCTCTGATTTGTAATGAATTAACATCTTCTGTGTTGCAGGAATAGAAGTTAGTTTGTTAAATGTTGTTTCAGCATGATCAGTGCATACAGATGGGCTCCCTTTAGGTGTGGTAGATTTGCCTGCAGACCAGAAAATGTGGCTGCTTACCAGTTGATGTGGCTGAGTCGTTGAGTCTCTGATCTGCAGGATGTGCTGACATGCAAAAGCTGTGGTTTTGGAAATGCTCAAACATAACCGTCCGATGATCTATTTTCCCCTGGTAGTTTCTGGGTAAAATGAGATGGGTATCAGCAGGAAACCTGTGGTGCTTGCCTTTGGCACAAGCACAGGAGACCTGTGAAGCTGTCCTAAAGCAAACATTGCTCGCAGTCAGGTTTTCAGGGCTTCCAGACAAGGCAGCTCTAGAGCAATGCAGAGTTGCCACAAAGCCTGGAGAAATCTGTGAAATCCACAGCCCCTGTTGTTCCTGCACCAAGCCTTGGGCACCACCCCAGTGAGTTAATAGGGAGTAAGAAAACCTGCCCACTGGTGTCAAAATCCATTAAAACTGAGTGGTTCTCTAAAAGCTTTCTGGTTTGAGGGAATAGCTTACAAATAAACATACAAAAGTATGTTTTATGAGGCAATTTCTGGTCAGCTCTGCTTGTAACCGTAGGCATTAATTCTTGACACTGCCTTTCTAGAGATGGAAATCTCCATAGTTACTCTTCCCGGTTCATTAGCTTCACTTCTGGCTGATGCTCAGCATGCCTATGACAAAAAAAAAGGCTTTCTCACATGCTTTGCACTAAACTTAACAAGAGCTTTTGATAATATTTTCTAAATTAAAAAAAAAGCCCAAGAAAAAACTTTGGTGGGTTTTGTTGGTTGTTTTTTTTTTAAGTTTTTCACTGTTTATTCAGTATGTCATATTTAGTGCTTTCCAAAATGCTTAAAAACAGTGTTTAAAAACATCTTCAACTTCAGGGCAAACCAGGGAATGCAAAAGCCGGGCTACTTATGAGATTTATGCTTCAGTTTGCCGCCAGCCAGACGGATTGGTGACTTGCAGGTGAGAGAGATTAGAAGAGAAGCAATGAATCACAAGGGCAGCCCCTGTTAGAAATGCCTCCAAAACCTCAAATGAATAGCTTTCTTAACAGCCATCTATTCGGGGCCTCAGCCTGCAGCACCCACTCTGCACAGCTTACTTCATCTTATTTGCTCATGAGGAACAAAGCACTTGGCTTAGCAGATTTGTCGGCAGCACTGCAGTGCTCACAACTAAACTCCATTTTCTTCCAGATAGGAATAAATCCTAAAAGAGAGCAAAAAAATGTTCTCACACATCATATGGCAAATGATGGTCCAAAGTCAGGGTGTGATATTTACTCACCAGAAGGGAAATGCGTATGTGTGCACACCCATGCACAGAGAAGAAAAAAAATTATTCTATTATTTGGTTTTTTCCTTGGTAATTAAAGATTAAAACTGATCATGATTTGGCATCTCCCATGTCTCTTTGTAGCCCATTCCCTGCAAAGATTTCAGCAGTCTCAGGAACACTCACTGGTGTCTTATCTAACACTCAACTGAAGCTTTAATGCTGCGATCAAGGGAAAAGCAAGATTTCATCCTAAAAACTGCATTTGGCTTATAACCCTGATTTTAAAAACAGCTGTCTCTGTCGCAGCCATGAGATCTTGATGTGTGTTACCCATCTGGGAAGTCTCAGAGAGTCTGCCTTCTTACGTCTTTTGAGAGTGTATGGAGTGCCCCTATGCACGTCACTGGGGAGATGGCGCGGGACGGGCAGCCTGGCCTTGGTGCCACTGCAGGAGAGGAACAGAGAGCTTCTCCCCTCTGCCTCCCACTGGGGGGTCCTCACGCAGGAACGCCTTCTGGTTGGCCAGCTCACTTTAAATGTCAAGGACATGTCAGCGAGATAATTCCCTTTTAAGAAAAAAACCAACCTCCCAGCATGCTATTTTCCTATAGGAAATGCCAGGGACAACTATAGGAATTTTAGAAAAAAAAAAAAAAAAAGTAAGAAAAAAAAGGGGGGTGGCAGAAAAAAAAAAATATTGAAAGTTTCATGAGGCATTTGGTTACAGACTAGCCTCTCTGGGGGTGAGAAGGTATGAGTTTCAGGAACTGAATTGCCCCATAGGCAGCAGCTACTTGGGGGTTCCTTTGCCCAGGTCTGGCTCTCACTGTTAGGCACCAGTTAAGTGGCAGTGCATGAAAAGTCTTGCATGATCCTGTTTTTGCTCTTGCTCACTTTCTTCCTGGAGCCTACGCTGTTGTTCTGATGCCTGTTTTGATGATCCTGGACCACACTCCCATCCATTTCGCCCTTTGAACTGATGTCTTCTTTCCTTTTTTTTGGTTCCTCATCTTGATCTGTCTTGATTGTGGCCTTTGTCACTTGCTTCCACCTGATAGTCAACACAGCCTGCAAAACAGCTTTATTGCCTCGTCTCAGTCAAAACTGAGGGAATCTTTCTCTAGTTGTTCAGTAATCAGGGTTCCTTGTGCCTTTCCCTGTCACAGCAACTACCAGTTACTGGTGATAAGACAACGGAGCAGATGGAGCACTTGTCTTTGATCGGTTATAGAAACACCTTCTTTCTTGCTTTGTGTGGCTTGTAAGTGCTGTAGTACTTAGTCAGATAGAAATAAAGAAATCATAGCTAATAAACCTATAATAGAGTTATGTTAGTTAACTGGAAATCCTTTATACACACACACACAAAAAAAAAAAAGTTAGACCATTGAAGATGAAACTTACCTGGGAGTTAGTTCCAGTAGTGAATCTGAACAGAACTGGAAGAATGTTGAGTTTACAACATGTAACTGTCTATATTCATGACTTTTTCCTGATTTTGCACTTCATGTACAAGATGATTCATAGCTTTGTACTGCATTGTATAAAACGAATATTTGTTGTACTGGAAACACTGACAGTCTGTTTCTCTGCCATGCTCTTCTTCCTTTACAAAGATTATAAACTCCTTGTACAAGGGATTTATGTGAGTTTTTTCTTGGCATACACCTTGTTTGGAATTCAGATTTTTATAGTCTTATCATGGGATCAAATCTTGGTGCCCTTATTCAGTCAAAACTGCCACAGATTTCAGCAAAAGCCTTGCCTAAGTAGGGTGTGAAGATCAGGAAGGAAGGTCTAGCTTTTTGCCTGTACAATATTTAAGAAATCACAGACATCTGTGTTCCTTTCCACAAATGTTATGAACAGAATTTTAAAAAATATTGGCATTGCCCTGGGTATCTATGAACAGGGCTGGAAATACGTGCTGTGTCAGGGGGTCCAGTTTCTTCCTTCACCGATGACCATGTAACAGACACAACCACCCACCCTACGGTGACCCTGCAGGCAACAGAAGCCACAAAACACTCTCCAATATTGTATCATAAACTTAAGACCTTCCATACAGAAATCAAAACCCACAAAATCAATAATGGGCCATAGGAATAGTGTAGGCAAGGCCCAGAGCTATCATCAGTGCCTTAGGTGTCAGTAACAACTGCTGAAATTTGGGTCCAAGCTTGTCAATGTCGTTGCTTGCCGCAGTGGGTGTAGTTAGGGCACTCAAAATGCTTCTGCAGTCCACACCCTGAATGGTTTTATGGTGCGTGTTTGAATACTAACTCACCTTTGTCATTTAACACGGTTTTCGAAGGACAGAGCTGTATCTTAGATTAGATATTAGAAAAAATTTCTTCACTGAAAGGGTTGTCAAGCATTGGAACAGGCTGCCCAGGGAAGCGGTGGAGTCACCATCCCTGAAGGCGTTAAAAAACCACATAGATGTGGTACTTCAGAACGTGGTATAGTGGGCATGGTGGTGTTGGGTTGACAGTTGGACTCGATGATCTTAAAGGTCTTTTCCAACATAAATGATTCTATGATTCTGTGATCTTCATGCCATTTGCAGATCTTCAGCCACTTCTAACCTATTGTGGTTTTCCTAATTGCAATGCAATAACCAGGTTACTGGCAAAACTGGAAGTGTTAATGACCCTAGATCTGTTGTTTTCCTATAAATATTTAAGAATTTTATGATTGCAATTATTCAATAAGATTGCCTTACAGATACAAGATGTTTACAAATACGTTTAGAATGGGAACTTTAGCATGTTGGAGGAGGACAGCTTAATGTTACTGTTCAAGTTTTATTTATTAATTTCTAACAGCATGCTCAGGTTAGTCCACTTCACTCAAAGTACCCAAGGTTCTCATTCAATTGATATAGGTGACAAAATATTTTTTTTTAATAAACTGGTAACTACATTAATCAGCTTTGCCATTTTCTCTTTTTTGGGGGTCATTTTTTTCAGTTGAGGTCTTCACCTTTAGAAGGAGTTAGATAGAGTAAGCAAACTAGTTGGATAGCTGAAACATTTCAATTTATCACCAACAGAAATATGAAAAATGAGCAACACGGCTCTCGGGGAAGCACAGAAAAGGTACCCTCTACTCTAGAAAATAGACAAAAGCTAATCCTGCTCAAAAGAGAAGCAGAGACTCCAATTAGTCGTTGTTTCCAAGTGAAGAATGTAAGTGAGAAAACTCACTTTTTCTGGCATTGCTAAAGAAAGATCTGGTCTTTAAAGCATATCTGACAGTGATAATGCAGTATGAAACTGCTTCAGTTTCGAAACCATTGCAATTTCCCCATCTAATGTGTGTACAGATTGCTTATGAGGCACTCCTGTGAAATGCATTTTCCTGAACAGCAGGCTAGACTGCAGTGCATTAAAGGGCGCACACAAATGAGTCCTTAATAAGCAATACACTCTACACCTCTGTTTCAGCAATAGTGTTACAAAAGGCTAGTGGTGAAGATAGTCTTGGAGCTTTCTGGTGACTAAAGTTCTCGTGCATGCCCAGAGCTACTGGGGCAGTTCAGTCCTGGCTGACAGCACGGGCTTTCCAGACACACAGTGCCATTCTGTTTGCACATGCTGTCTTCATTCAGATACCTTTTTACAGACTTTTTGCCAGTGGTGATACAACAGGGGCTTCTCATGAAACATAGTATGGCGTCTTGTGAAGACTTCTTTATTTTTGCAGGCCACTGCATCTTCCACTTTCAAAAACATGAACAAGAAATAAATAGGAGAGGAAGGATCTACCTTTTGCTATCATGTTACCGATCAGAATCTTTAATGATTTAGGCCAAGGAACTTGTATCTTCATTACCTTCTTTTAATGAAAAACTACAGGAAGCAAAATTAAAAACATCAGGCAAAAGGTCATTGTCAAATTAGGCTGAAACCTAACCAAGAATAGTGGCTACAGGTTCACACCAGGCAGTAATGGCTTGGTTTCTTTTGCATTAGTATAATGCTCTGTAGATGACTTGCTCCTCTGAAATACCATTGGAAAGAACAGCAAATGGGCTGTGATGCCTACTCTTAATGGGCCAGGTGTGCAATGACAGGTAGGATAACCTGGGCGACTGTATTACTCCATATGCAAATCTGTAGTTGGGTTATTTCATTACAAGGCAACTAGGAACAAGTGATCATGTTGTTTGATGTCCTGCTGTATTAAGCTTTTTTTTCTAAGACTGAAAAATAGAAGTTCTTATGCCTTTCCTGCTGTTATGCCTGGTACCCATCTATTAACCTGGCCCAGGTCCAAGTTGGTGTTTATTAAATCATAACCGCAACAACGATTCTCTCCTGGAAGCATGCAGAAAATTAAAATAGAATAGATTTTCTTTTCAGTGGCATAAGCCGCAGCTAAAGGAGGACTGATATGGTACAGCGAGGAGCACAGCAGTAAATTATTCCTCTCTGATGTTGAGCTGTCCAAATAATCAGCATCTTGTATAAGCAAAGTTGAAAGGAAACTGTGGCGCAGTCACAGTCCATCATTGCAGCTCAAGTGCTGAGCTGTCAGATGTGGTGTGGGGATGGGAAAACGAGAACAAACTCTTCTGACCACTGTAATAGCTATTTATATATTAATGTTATGTGCCCAGATGCAATGTTTGAAGGGGGCTGGTATCTGCCCATTCACTGGTATTTCAGCACAGTTGCTGGCGCTTTTGTGGAGGGAGAAGAGGGTAGGAGAGCAGGATGGACCTCTGAATTTTCCACATGTACTTCAGAACTTCCAACCTGAGCACTATGCGTACCTCCATGTACTTGAACTAGGGCTTGTGTATTTGGCACTCTGCCTGTGCTTTCTAGTTCATATAGCTGTGCTAGTAATAGATATTACCTCTCTAGAAAACTTGCTTTGCTTACATCCTTTGACCATCACAGCTGCAGCAAACCCGCTACTATTACTTTGATCCATAAAACAATATCTCTCTCTCTCTCTCACACACGTACAATTCATTTTTACAGATCATATTTGTAAAACTATTTTCTCGGGTGTTTTCTGAGGCTTACAACCATTGCCAGGTAAGAATTACCAAATTGTAATAATGAAAGCTAATGAAATCCCTAAGCCAAATACAAATAGAAGAGAACTTGGTCACTGTTCAGTAATCATGTAAAAACAGATCCTGAAAATGTAAAGGGATTTTTTGTCCTGTACTTTGGAAACACTGAGGGGCACAACAGAAATCAGGTCCTTACTGTACCAATCAATAAGAAACAATTTGCAGAGCTGGCCTTTCGTGTAAAAAGAGGAAAAGTGAAAGAAAAAAAACATTCCTCCCCTCAATTTTTGCTGAAGAACGGAGACGCAGATCTATTAATTGGCTTGCCCAGTGTCATGCAGGTTTTGTGTGACTGATCAAAGAACAGAAATCAGGTCTCCAGGGTCCTGCTCGCCTGCCTCAACCACAAGATAATCCTTCATTTTAAATGCCTGCCAATCAGCGCTTCTGGTTATAATGCTGGCTGAAGTGTTACCGCTGCAGTATGAAAATGGAACTACTCAGCATTCATCAAAGCCAGATGAACAAATGAAAACTCCCATTCCCTGGCCTCAGGAATTCAGGTACTGGCTCTCTTAATATTTATAACAAAATTAAATGGAACAAATTCTGTGAAACTAGATAATCCAATAAACCTTCCCTGAAAAACTGGACAAGCTGAATAAAACAAATTTGCCATGGCCAAGGGGGTAGCCTACATTTATATTACTCCTTCAAATGTAACTTCATTTTCAACAGAGCCTGGAGTTTTGTTGATGGGGTTTTTGATAAGCACAAAGTAAAGCAGCCCAGGTTTGCTCCTTCTGCTGCAGTATGGTTGTTCCCTACCTCAGAAGGACACGCTCTACGGAAGGGCTCTCTGTGCTGCTATCTAGCACGTGTGTTTCTTTCCTTCACTGTACTCAGCATCATGGATTCACTGTTGATACGCATGTGGCGTGGTCTGTACAACACGGTGAGGGACCAAAATCTGCCCACGGGAAGAGACGGGCTTCTCTCCCATGTGCCGCGGCTGTGTCTTCTCGTGCCGTTTCCTCCCAACAGAGCCCTGATAACCCATTTGGGGGAGAAGCAGTGGAGTTGCGTGTGTTAGCAACACGTCCGTGGAGCCGAAAAGTTGCATTGACGGTGCGTGGGTAGGGCTGGACTGCAGTTGACAGGAGAACCGCAGCACGTGTTCCTGGACTGCGGCACACTGCGAGGCCAAGCCTGCGTCCCCCTCTCCGGCGGTGGGGGCCAGAGGCACTTGCCAACCGCCCATGGTGCGAGCCAGGTCCTGCCAGCTCCCCTGCGAGGGGAGCCGAGGGCTCCCTCCCTGCAGCCGAACCGTCAGCTAAGGGCTTGCTGGAAGTGACATGTCTAACCATAACCCGAACATCGGTATTGTGCAACTCTTTAAGGGGACAGGAGTGATTTAGGAAACAAATTGTGGAACTTTAAAAACGGTTTAAGTTATTGGTGTTGGAGTTTTACCTTTAAAAATGTGACCTAAGCCCCGAGGCCTCAAAAATCTGGCCTTAAATCCCAAATCCTCAAAGGTCTTTACACAGCCAATTCCCAGTGGTGTGAATTGCTTTTGAAAATGTGTGCCATAGATGCATAAAATACAAGTATTTTCTAAAAGGGTTCGTAAAAGGCAGCACTGCTGATGTTGATAATGGAGCTTCTGCATGTCTGAATTTCAATGAAATTATCTGTCTGGATGAGAAAAAAGTGTTTTCTAAAAAAAAAAAAATAAAAGCCATAATGTTTTGCCTTATTTATTTATGGCGCTTATTGAAAAGTGAGTCTCAGTCCAGGCCTAGAGTATTTATCTGATTGCACACATAATAGGTGTAGGATGCTGTCCCCAAATTATAGGCTTCAGTCACCTCACCCAAGAGTAATTATAATAAATTTGGCTAGCTTACCTGGAAACATTTTATTTGAATTCTGGACTCCTTTCAGACAGCTGCATGCTTTTCTTCCTCTGGGTACCATTCACTAATAGGTAGCTTTCAACTGCAAATTAAAATTTTGCTTTCTGTGACCAAAGTTAATTTTGGAACTGTTTTCTTCTTTTTCACACATCTCCTCCTCTGAGAGACACACTGCATTTTATGTTAAAAAGAGGAAACAAGCATCAATTTACAGCAGCTTGGTGACTATGAAAGTGCAACGTGTCGTGAGAGCTGGCAGCACCGCGGCTGCCTGGACTTCCCTTGCTAAAGCTGCTGCACAAAGTGAGTCACCAAAGAAATGGGAGTATCTGGTTCGCAGGGCTTGCAGTCCAAACGATGCTTAACCAGGGCCTGCCGCCCTGCCTAGGCTTGTGTTCCGGAGTCGTGCGTGGTGCTGCTACTCGCTGGTGGTGTTCACAGCAGCTCAGCCCTTCTGCCATCAGAACAGCGCTTTGGTCTTGAGCAAAGTATTGTTGAGAAAGTATGTTGTTTGTTGCCTATGTGGTCTAACACAGTACGCTATTGGGAAACACTAAAAGGGCACATGGATACAAGTAATTTCCCTTGCTAAGGTAGCTGGGAGGGCAGCAAACCGTACACTGATGTTTTTGCTTTTGTCGATAAAGCCACGATGTATTTTCCCTACTAGATCCAGATGACTTGTAAACCCTGGAAAGCTCAGTGAGGCATTACGGACACTGCTTGTACTGTCATTCCTCGATTCATGATCTCTAAACCAGAAACTCAGTTTGGCGTGCTGAAGTCTTGATCCCAGCTGCTGTATCTAGCATGAATTAGTGCTGTTTCACTGATCTGGCCTTTGATGCTGTTAGACATTGGAGCTAGTAGGAATCTTTTCACTGCACTGACTTTCATCCTTTCTACCTATGCAATACTAGATAAAGTTCATAGAGAAAAATATGTATTATTAGTAACATCTGGATTTTCTTTCGTACCAAATACTTAATATTATGTTTGATAGTCAAATACATGCCTCTTCATCAAAAGGGTAATTTGTTCATCTCAGAGCTAACTTTCAAGGGTGAGTTATGGTCTTTTTAGCTCCAGCTAGTGTGTTTTCTCATTGCCATATCATAGCACCTCCTTTTACACCTTAGCTGCAAATGTCAGATGTGGAGGATTAATTCTGATTGATAAGGGAGTTGCTTTAATATAACTTCGTCTCTTGAATTACTTTATTGCCTGAACCAACCCAGTGTCTTAAGAAACGTACCACACACATAAGACAGTAAATTTTTTTTTCAAACAGTGGAGACTTTGCTTTATCATATGTCAAAAGATTATGTTGACTCCTCAGATAAAGTGAATCAAAGAACCCTACTTACTTTCTATTTCCCCCCTTTAGCTAGCTTAAATTCATGCTAGAATTTCATACTGCGTGGTGCATTTTGTTAATTGATGTTGCCATTTTGAGATTTCATTGATAATGAGCCTGTTCAGGTCATACTGGTATTTCACTCCTTGCTGTAATTGCGCTGTTACACAGTTCCCTTGGAGAGTGGCAAGACTCAGCTAGCAATAATTGCTCCTCTTTTGTCTTCATATAACACCTGTAGGCACCAACCTACACTTGAGCTGAAAATCTCTGGTTTCTTCATTTTTCCATGTCATATTTCTGCATAAAAACAAAATGAAGAATCTTTCAGAGAGAATTATTGCCCAATAAAATATAGTGATGATTATTATCTAGGCTTTAAAAGCATATCAGACCTATTTACATGCCTTCCCTTCCTATCCCACCCTGCAAAAGACTCCATAATTCCTAGTCAAAGGCTCCAGTGATGGAGATCCATCATATCTATTCCTGTGCCCCATTATACCTAGTGACAGAATAGTTCCTAATTTTGCCTCTGAATCTTTTTTTGCTGCAATTTAGGCCCATAAACAGGCAATAACAAGTTGTTCCCTTCCCCTTCGCAATTGCCTTGTATATATTTTAAGGCTTCCTTTTGGATAAGCTCAAATTAGCTCAATCACTAGTCACTGGTGATGTTTCTTAGACTTCTGATATTCTGGTGTTCTTTTTCATACTCTCCAGCTGCTCCAGATCATTCTTGAAGTGTTTTGCCCCAAACTGGACATACTACTCCAGCTGAGGTCTTACCAGTAGAATGTCTTTCAGGTTTTACTCCTCTTTTTATAATCCAGGGTGAAGTTTTTGCTTCCCAATAGTGTTGACTCATGCAAACATTATAATCCATTGTAATTACTAGATGTTATTCCAAAACTTGCCATCCAGCTCCTGTATACTCAGTTGCGTAGTTGACTGTCTGGGTACGTATAGTACACTGCACTCATCCTTGTTGAGAACCACCTTGATTTTTTTCCGGGAAGCTTCTCCAATTTATCAAGAACATTTTGTATTCCAATCCCATTCAGCCATCAAAAACCTGCCAAATATTTATTAACCTGTCTGAGGCTCACCTTAACAACTTAAATACTTGTTTAAAAATATCTACATACTAAAAATTGAAGTGGATCTACAAGATTACATTATCAGAGTACTGATAAGCCAGACGCATGAAGTAGCATAGCTATATATCTTGCTTCCTTCTGGCTTGGAGGCTTTTTCAATTTCATTCTCAGAACCATCCCTTGGAAAGAAGGATAGTCAGAAAGCACTTCCTAAAGTCACCCTGCCTTGACCCCTAGACTTCAAGGCAGGTTTACAACAGCTTCTGCTGCCAGCGGAACTGCCCCAATGCCTAACTCGGAGTGGGCATCTCCAGAGTGGCCATGGGTCAGAGGGCACTGCGTAGCGGTGGGAAGGGGGACATGCATACAGTTTCCCTTCAGAGATGTTCTCAAGATGCTGCACCCATGCTTCAAGGCTAGGACAACATGGAGAGTCCAAGACTTTGCGCTGGAGGGCAGTTGCAGGGCTGCCGTGAAGCTTCGAGCTTGTGCTGGCTCTGAGCCGCAGCGCAGCCTGCCGTGGGAACATACCCTCAGTTTCTGGGCTTGAGGATCAACACAGACCTTTTTCCACTAAGCTTGCACATCCTCACCAGGCACTGGTTTGCCTTACAGTATCCCTGGAGAAATTTCACTGACTCCAGTGGGTTTACTCCTTTTCCCCAGAGGACTCCTCCATTCTTTATACCTGAAGTTCTGGCAGAGTCATATTTAGCAGTGACATGGGTGCTGGGAGAGAGCCACTTGCTGTACTGTCACTCAGCCTTATTCCTGTCACAGAACATGGATCATGTGCTGCAGCAGCTAATGTTAACTGCAGCACTCTTCTCCCTTTTCCTTACCTCTTTGTCATCTTTCTCTCTCTTCTCCCTCATTTCCTACACCCTGATCTCCTTTTTTTTTTTTTTTTTTTTCCAGTAAATCTCTTCCCAGATAAAGCCTGGCAAGGAAAAAAGGCTGAATACTGAGAAGCCACAAGCATTTCTGGGTAAGCTCTCAGGCTTGTCTCCCCCTTCCTCCCACCTGTTTGGCAGCATGTTTAGATTACTTCTCTTTACATCAATTCTGTCATTTTACTGTAGACTGAAGAATTTGAGTCTGCTGAAAAGGTGTCATAACTGAAGCACAGGTAGAGCTTTTCAGATGACATTCAGAAGCTTCTCTTAAACATTGCGCAGCTCCCTCCTTCCCTGTCTTGGCCCACTGTGAAAGAGAGCTGCGTTTATGAGCCATTCACCCAAACGTTTTTCCTTTTTGCATTCATGGCAGAGAGGAGTCTGGGGACGGTGAATGCTCCCACAGCTACTGTGCAAATAGCAGCTAATATTCAAGTCTGCCAGGATGGGGGTATATTGCAGCTTTGAAGTTTCTTGATGGGTTGGTTTGTATATTCACGTTTTTATATGCATATTTATTGCCTAGAAGCCTACATAGTCACTTTATTGAGGAATCTGGAAGAGAAATGTTAAAATGGCACAATCTCAGCAAGTCCCCATGGCAACCCTTAACACGTGATGAGTTCAGAGTTAGTGGATTAGAGTTGTTTCTCTGATGAAACACCTGATGTGGCAGGCAGGACTCTGACCCAGATGAGAGGCTCTCCACTTTATAGATGCTGGTCTTATTCATGCCCTAGCTAACGCTAAGAAGGTGTTTATATGTAGAGGCCATTCAAGGCTGGTTTGATTTCCAGCCTGAAGGTGTTCTAATTTGCACCCTGATCCAGCAGTTCCTCTGGACTTACAGCAGCAAAGGGCTGCCCCATCTCCTGCTTCTGACAAGTGTCCTGGCCTGGTTTGTCTCCTGTGGAGAGTTTGTGGCTACAAACACTACTTATGACTCCTTAATTCCCTGCTTTCACTAGATATCTGAAGATTATTTTGTACTGGCAGCTGCGATGGAGCAGAATGGCTGGGGAGCCATGGGAAGTGCTGCTTCCTATCACCAGTAGTGACTGCATTTTAGGTAGTTTAATTTCATTACTAAAATCTGTTATTAATATAGGACCACTCTTTTTTGTCCCCAAAATCTTCTGCCAGCAGCTGGATCAGAACTGATGACCAGTAACAACTGTCAAATATGGTGATTTCTTGCCAGCCTCATACAAAGTGGATGTGTTGTGTTAAATGCCATAGCTTTGAAAAGCTTAGCAAGAAAGCATAGGGTGCCAAAGGAAATTACACATTACAACTGCACCCTCTATATTCTCCTGCTGTCCTTGCCATTGCAACAGCTGTAGCCAGCAGCAGTACCTGTGGTGGAGCATTTTGAAATGCAAAAGCGTGGACTCGTGCTGTTTGCCTGCAGGTCTTAAAGAAATTGTCCTCATCCTCAGGAGATGAGCACAGGGCATAGTTCATGAGGAGAGCAGCGCTGCACAGGGTCAAAATGGGGAATACATACAAGGCTGATCTCACTATTGGGTTGTTTGATCTGATTGGAACTGGCATTTCTGTCAAAGAAGTATCTTGAAGGACAGATAACAGTACCTGGAGTCCTCTTGTCAGGTACTTAAAAAACCTAGGGAAAAAATACATAAATAACAGCAGGACCAAGGAACACTTTAACATACATAAGAAATCTGGTCCAATGAAACCCTTTATATAAATCCAAATAGAATTTATGGGAAAAGAGCACAATAGCATGTCAGAATCAAAGGACAATGACAACTGCTGTGAGATAAAATAAAACAAGATGACAAATTCTCAGAGCACAACAGATGCCATCTGACTCTTGTTCTAGGTGCAAACTTGGTACTTTGAAACATATAGCCTTTTTCTCCTTTCTTGGAGTTCTCTTTTTATGCTGAAAGCTTATTACGGTTGCTGTGAACCAGGTCTTTGGTTACACTTATGTACCTGCTTACAGGGAACAGCTGTACCATATCCTGGGGTTTTGAGCTAATCAGACGGAGCAGTTAAGTAGACATTTATGTTGTGAGAGGGTGTCCCGGGAAATCACTGCTCACCAAGCGCCCTGGCAGCAATGGAGCTGTGGGTCTGAGGAGGGTTCTCTGAGGCAGGTGGCAAAGGCAAAGTTTGGGGAATTGTTCTGCAAAATGGTTGTGTGATGAGAAAAACAAAACAGATAAGGAAAACAACATAGCGAGAATGTCCATCAGAGGAAACGGAAGCACTGATATTTAGCACGAACCCCTTCGGGAAGGCAGGCTTAGGGATCTCTGAACATGGTGACTGATTCTGTTTTGCTTCTGCTACTTTCATGGAAATAACACTCCCCTTGCAGTCTTTGTAAATAAAGAGGAGGGCACCAAAGAAAGTACTTGACTAGCATCATCTGTTTCTCTTTGACATGAAAACAAGAGAGCTAGATCCAAAATATTGTCTATGCCCTCAGGCAAAAGGATGACAAAAATACATGTGTAATTATATTCCTCACTTTAGGCTTTGCTATGATCAGAGGGCATCCGACTGCCTCTCCCTCCCCCCAAGACCTTTCTGAGATAAAGACAGAGATTATCTATCGCCAGCACTCATAGTAAATAGCCTTCTCATCAGACAGTTGGCATTTATGAAGGAAATGGAAAATCTCAACAATGGTGACACTGCTGAAGAATAAAAAGTCATTGTACAAGCATAAAAGGCTTATTGTTTTCATAGGAGTTAATTTTCATGCAATTTTTCAATTTAGCATTTTTTTTAAACACTTAACACTTCCTAGCTCTTCTTGGTAGGTAAGCACTGTACAAGCATTATCTAATTCGTAGTTATTAAGTAAATAGCTATTAATATTTTCATTTCAGTGACAGAATGGAGACAGGAGTTATTTCTTTCTTAGTGTCATGGATTGGGTCATCTGCTTAGCAATACTCAGTCATGGCTGGCTAGGAAGGTAGGGTTAAGGGCTGGGTTGTGCCATGAACTAAACAACTCGATCTTAGTCTTCCTCACTAGTAGCACAGGAGCAGAGAGAACATATCTTTGTTCTCAAAATGGGAAGAGCAGAAATGAATCAAACCTGGGCATCATTCTCTACCTTGCTCTCCAAAATGCTTGTTACTGTCTGGACTACTGAGATAACACTGTGGTGATGGTACAGGCCAGCTAACAAGTCTACTCCAAGGAGGGAGCAGAGGAGGAACTGCCATATTCCTGGCTAACAGGGCCTTTCAGAGGCTCTTCTTGGTTGGTACTTTTTGGGTACATTGTCTTGGTCCTGAACCCTGCCTGATTCATAAGGCAGCTCCTAAGCAAATTGACCTAAGTCATAAAGCAAGTTTGTACCAGTAGAGCTGTAATAGGGCAGATGTGTGGCATCTGGGGCCTCCTAGGTTAGATGCTTAGTGTTAACTCATTAAATGAGTATATTCTCACAGAAATATGTGCCTGTCTTTCTGATGGATGGTGTGACAAGACCAGGCACCTCCACATAAAATATCCAGTGCTCCCAAGGAATGAAGAAGGAAATGCTTGGTCAGCCAAAAAGAAACACCAAGACAGGTGTATATCTTCATGGGCATCTAAATCAGGGCTTCACATTAAATGCATCCATCCTTAAATCCATCCTTTCAGTACTGAGACTATACCAGAGAGCAGCTGTCTGATGGAAGGGGAAGAGACAGCAATAGCTTACAGGGCTCACCTGGGAGCTGTGGGTTCTCCTTGGCCTGGGGGTTTCCACCCAACGGCTCCCCTCTTTTTTTTAAGCTGTGAGTCTTTCCCGCTAGGCTGAAATGGAGTTTCTTGCCATTTCTGTGCAGATGGGCCACCACGCAGGAAGGCAATATCAAGCAATGAGGAAGGTCCTACAGCAGCGCAGGGCCAGGAAGGGGGCAGGCTAGAGAACAGCAAGGAGAGTCTCATTATAATGGTAATTTTCTTGACCTACTTTATTCAACCACGACACTTTGCAAGCAGGAACCCTAGCAACAGCACCTCAGCCCTGAGGCATCATGGTGGAGACTTGGTGTTTGGTTGTTTTCAGCTGCTGTTCCTTATCCTGAGCAAAGCAATTTGCCAGCAGCTTAACAAGGACACTGCCAAAGAGTCTGCCTTTCTCGTCCATGCTCTCTCGCTCATTCATGAATTCTGTGAAGAAATGTGGAGGAGAGCAACCGGGTTACTTTATAGTGTACAATAATCATGTTTGGGATGAAAAATCAAACAAAACTATGCTGTATGACAGAATTACTGAGGAAAAGAATGCTATAGGCTACCTGTGCTGATGAGAGAGTTGCACTCTCTTTCTGAGCTCATGATCCTGTGGTTAGATGCAGATAATGAGTCAGAGCTGAATGCTTCCTGTAGACTTATATTTTCCATAGCTCAACAACACACAGCTGGGGTGGTTTTAACAAGGCAAGCACACACAGGCATACGCCAATGAATAGACAGTCCTGGGGTCCTGGGGGAATAGGGAGGGCCCTAAGAGCATTTCATGTATTTGAAAGTCTGTTTTAGTAATGACATTTGCCTAGCAAAAAAATCCATAAATGCCACTTGGCTTTCTTTCATTCAGATTTTTGCTTCCTAGTTTCATTTTGTCTTTCCAGGAACTCAGAGAGAAAATAAATGTCACTGAATCTTTTACCTTTAGGCTCCTGCTGGCCATCAAATTACTTATGTAACCAGATGTGATGTCCACATTATGTTGGTCACATGAAATGAGTTAGTGGCCTCAGTTCAGCCCGTAATAGACTGGAATAATGTTGAATTAGGGGACAGACACTCTCACCACCATCAGGTTTGGCCATACCACAAAACCCTGTAATTCAGCTGCAGAAAAAACTGTCATCCCCATCTGCATTCTCCCACTGCTCCATGGCCTTTCCTTCCTCCTCTAGCCAGAGACCCAGAGCAGGGTATGTACCTCTCATCCATGCTGCAGTCTCTAATGGGCCTCTGCAAGCAGCAGGAGAAGCATCTCAGGCTCTGAGGGATGTTAACTGTTTAGACAACTGGTCCCAGCCCTTCCCTCCTTTAATAAAGCCAAACAATGACTGTTAGATTTTCCTCTCTGATAAACAATTCCTCTGAAGCCATTAATCTAACAGCCTTTTAGGACCACAAATGCTTTCTGTATTTCAGTTCTACTAGCTGCAATAGTTACTAGGTCCAGAGGCAGTCTCAGAAAGAGGAGACTTTCAGAGACCGCTTTGTTCTTCCTGAGATATGGTTCCATCTTATTATAGCTGGCCAGCAGCTTGAAGTACTTATTGTTGCTGCTGGAGCTAAACATGTGGGTGGAAAGAAAGACCAGCAGTATTACCTGCTATGCACTACATTTGTTAAAATGTCGACCTCGTAGCACCCAAGCAAAGTGAATCCCCAAATACCCATGTTTTGTCATCGTACATAGCGTATCTCTGCCCTAACTTTGACGTGAAGTGGTGAACTGAGGATTTGCAATAAACGTACAAATGCGAGTGTTAAAACTCCCTTTTCCAGAAGTAGAGAGCTAAAACGTTTTGTATGGTTCAAGTGGGTTTTTCTAAGTAGTTGTTAATCATTCATTTACATGGATCCAAGTCAGACACCAGGGGCACTGGGCTCGACACCTTCTGTGTAGTTTCAGACCTGGGGTCACTGAGTACTCAGCTGGGACACGGCACAGCAGACCGTCATGCACTATCGGCTCTTTATGGGGCACTGTGTTGCCTCCTGCTTTAGTATCCAGCTTGATCTGCTAATCCTCTGAGCAGCAGGAAGGGAAGGAACCATCGCCTGCAGTGTGCAAGCAGAAGCAGTTGTGCGTGAGAGAGGACAGAGGGGCGGAGGTGGCAGCCAAGGGGCAGTGACAGAGGGAGGCCAGCAGGATGGGCACCTCTGAGCTGGGGCTGGAGGCTCCAGGACTGCCTACACACAGCCTGGTAGGCTGCCAGCAGTAGTTACAAGCTGAAGGCCAAGCAACGGACTGAGGGGGTTACCTCATTCTGTTGCTTTTACTCATGTACCTTGAACTGCCTTTGGAGGCTGTTTTAGAGACAGGTGGCATTTGGTGTTTGCTGTGATCTAGCAAAGTCACCCATCAAAACTTTGGCTACAGGGAAATTAAGGAACGCAACATCACGAAGGGGAGTCAGGCTTTCATCCAATCTGCCAGGATATTGCACTCACTGCTTGCAGCAGCCCTGTGGCAGCTCTTCCAGGACTCTGTGGGTGCGCTTGTGGGAATCCCCCAGAAGATGGGCAGAAGATGCTCAACCATCCGGGCGGGTGCCCTGCACCACCCTGGTCTCACCCCACAGCTATAGAGCCCCTGATGCTGCAGCATAGCCTTCGCAGGGCCTGAAGCCATCCCTCTGAGTACAGGTATTCACAGAATAACACCCTGTTCAAAACATACTGGGAAGAATAGGTATATTGAGTTAGTCCCTCTATATCCATATATGTAACTCCGATTAGCTTCATATAGAAGTAACAGGGATCTTGACCTGTTTAGTGAGACATGTCTCAGCTACCAGTGTGTGAAAAGGATCTAGCCATGTAATACTACCACTTCTTTCTGGCTGCTTCATATGGCCTGAAGATGTACAAGGCTGCGGCTGGCTTTGCTTGTGCATAGGGGAAACTTGGGATGCCTTTCCCAGCTGGCTTTTTTCTTTTTTTCATTTTTTTTTTAAGAAGGGAGGAAGTATAGCTTTTTAATATTTTTAACAGAAAAACACCTTCTTTGAATCCGCGTCCTATCTTCCAGAATTAATTTCTTCCAACTGTCCCATTGAGAATGCTTTGTTATAAATCATGCAACAGTGGGTGTATTTTAGCTGGGCTGATACAGGTTGCGTTGTTTTATGCTACTGCTGCTGCTACAGCATGTGCTGTGCTTTCCTTGTTGTGTATTCAGAGCAGGTGGGGTTTTGCATGTCCCGAGATATCTTACCCTGCCTTTTTAGAAGTCTGGCAGAACTGTGATTGATTTGAAGGTGCAGAGGATTGCAGGATAATGAAAAATTACCTGAGGTTTGTGCTGAGCTTAAGGGTCTATGAGCAATAACGTACTCATCGTTATTCATAAACTGTGAGATACTGCATGCTGTTTTTCAAGGGTTTAATTGCAGTTGGCATTACAGACCTATTGCTGGTGGCAGCCATCTTGCTGAAATGTGGTGTTTCTGGGGCTACTTGCAGCACAAAAACCTCACAGGAATAATTGTCAGCCAGTTTCCAGCAGGCTAGAAAAAAGCTGTCTGCAGTTAGTAGCAAATTTTATCTTTTGCTTTAGAGATGCACTTAAACTATAGCGTTACATTTCAGCCTAGCTTCTGTTAGGACTAAGTTCTGTGGTTCTGATGGCTGCCACTGATGGGCTGAGAGCTGAGTGGTGTCTTGACACATGAGCTTGGGTCTGGGCAGGGCTGTGTACTAAAATCTGCAGAAGTCAACCCAGTGTGCAGAAGATCCTCATCTCATGTTATCACGCCTTGTGAAGGGATGTTTTTCCAACATGTTTCACTTCAACCAATGCTATTTTTCCTTGCTGTTTCCTTCCTTCTGTTCATCTCCTTGTGAACACTACTTGTTCAGCAGTTTACCCAGGGTTGTTTGTTGAAGTTGTTTGTTACATGCCTTAAAAGCATATGCAAAACTAAAAGTTACCTAGGGTCACCTGGTTTGAATGTAGACCTCCCTGGTGTTGCTTTCATGACCCTGAGGGGTGGCATAACCAAATGCAAAGTAAGGCATGATTTGCACTCCTTCCTCTGCTGGCAGAAATGCTGCATTAATATGATGACTCAAATTGGCTGGATCAGGCAAGTGTGAGAGGCAAATGCAGAATAATAACTCCACATACAAGGCCCTGTTGGCAGAGAGGTGCGGTCTCTGGTGAATCTTTGGGGAAGCATGAATATTTCCCGTAAAGAAACGGGACATAGTCTTTGAGGGTTAGGTAGAGGAGGTAAGAAAGTACTATCAGCCATAGTCATGTTCAGTTAGTGGCTGTAAAAGTGACATTTGCTCTGCATATTCATCTTAGGATCAGCACCGAGAATACAGCTCATCTATTAACACATCTGACAAGCCACACTGCTTAACCTACTTTCCCAGCGTCTTGCCCAGGAGAATAGGTCAGTCTGTTTACTGAGATATTCTGCAGCACGTTTTTCTACTGCTGCTGCAAAAATGGTCATATTTCAGACAGTGAGGCCCATTAGCTTTTTTCAAGAGGCAATTCCCTGTGAATATGCTGAGCACCATCTGACACATTAGCCATGGACTGGCAGTTCACTCATAGGCCAGTGTGGGATGGTACCTGCTCATGCCACTGCTAGGTAGGAACCCCTGATGGGTAGAAAGGAGAGGCTTCCCTGTTATTCAGAGGCTTATTCATAAGAAAGACATATAATCAAACAAGAAATCTCTTCTGTCCTTTAGGTGGTCCACTGCCACATTAACAGTTAAGATCACCACCTTGTACAAGAGTTCTGAAGTTCTCATCCCGCTGATAATACACATGAGCTTTCCTGGAAAAGACACGTTATTACTGCAGGATTTTTGTGTTTAGCTGGATCAGAAATAAAAACATTGGCTGAGCTGTTTGGAAAACTGTAGGTGGAGTTTCCACAGATGGGACGGGAGAATAGCTGAACTGAATGGCAATGTGATATGAAGGCAATGGGAGAATGGAAAGTTGCTGTGTCATGACAGCAGTAGCAAAAGTATTTTAAGAGGGTGATCACTGCTAATTGCCTTGGGCCCTTTGCTTGTATCTGGTGTCCCTTACCACTGTTCCAACAAGATCTTTCCTATTTTGGATTGTGTTCTGTAGGGAGAGATTTGTGTCTTCATGTTATTTGGAAAGCACCGTGCCCAGGACTGGGCAGCCAGTTACGAGTAAATAACTCATGTGTTTTGGGAGCCTGTAACAGTAGCTGTATGGAAAATGGCAAGACTGTCTGGCTTGCACTGCTGTGTGCATGTGCTGAGAGAGCTTCTGTACACAGCACGTGGTTCCCTGGCTAAAGTGACCATCAGTGAGTGTGCAGATTGTGCAGAGCGAACTGTACAAAACCAGCGGTGAACTGCTGGGAAACAAGCAAGTGTTTCGCGTGAAGCGGATCTGAGAGGACTTTGTTCCCCCTGCAGCTACCGGAGACTCCCCTCCTACCCCCCCCAAGCTGTTGTGCCGTGCTTCTCTGTCCCCATTTTCAGCACTTGCTGCAATAGCACATCCTGGTGATGCCAGGCTCTTCCCTGCTGGGTCAGGATCAGCTGCTCTCCTCCATGACAAGGGTTATAAGCATGCTGTTTCTTCCTCTCTTGCATCATGTCTGGACAGTGGTCTCCCAGTCTCCTCTTAGGGGTTCTCTTTGTGCCCCGTTTCCTCTTCCTCCCATTCAGGAAACCCCGACCCACCACCCACCCGCCAGCCTGAGGAAGATCATTAAGACGAATGTAAGATCTCATCGGCTAAGCCAAAAATCTCCCAACATAGTTAACCTAACAGAATGGGCTGTGCCTCCAACCCCCTGCTGCCACAGTCATAATTTCACTACTTTCAGCAACGTGAGGATGCTAAAGCTAAATGTATAAACCGGGTCACTTTGTCACTATCACCTTTGAAAATTCAAAAGCGGGGGAAGGCAGTGCTTCCAATTCCAACTCAGTACCTGGGGCAGGCTGCAGATACCTTTGTTGTACCGGGCTGTAAAATGAGTTTTTCCTTAGGTAAAGTCTGCCTTCAAACTGAAAAGGTTCTCCTTTTTTTTTTCATGTTGAATTTAAAAGTAATTCTTGCCAATTTGAGAAACAAAATCGCACACTCCCAAAATTGCATGCTGCATTAGTTTGGCACGTATATTAAAAAGTTTCCTTTCATAGAGGGCTGGAAGGTTAGGGATGGAGTCCTGCAAGGGAAAGGCTAAGTGTATCATTGCTTGATGGGCTTAAAATAAGGCTGAGTGCCCAGTATCAAACACGGGGAAGGACGAGTGAGGAGCAGTCCCTGTCATCAGAGGGAAGCAGACTGTCTGATCTGTTGGCTCTTTTTCATGTCCTGCTTCTTGAAGTCCATAAAGAAAATTCATGTGTAATGTGCTTTTCTTGGCATATATTTTGCTTCTAACATGTTGCCTACAATTGCCCTGATGCTGAAGGCCTTAATCCCAGTTCAGTTACTTTGGAGAAGGCTTCTGAGGTGGCGACGAGTCCTCTAGTACAGAAGGCACAGTGCTGCTGACGCATTTGTAGTTATCATCTGGCCACACATGAGTTCAGGTTCTTTTTTCCATGATCTGCTACACAAGTACTGTCTGCTGGCCGTTTGCTGCTGGCA
Source organism: Elanus axillaris (assembly GCA_026212715.1). Classification (NCBI taxonomy): domain Eukaryota; kingdom Metazoa; phylum Chordata; class Aves; order Accipitriformes; family Accipitridae; genus Elanus; species Elanus axillaris. The sequence continues at coordinate 2,042,412 of JANZLQ010000078.1, read as the reverse complement.
TTTAGTATTAACACTGCAGTTACAGTATACTTTCCTAGACCCCAACTTTGCCAGGTTCCCAGCCAAAGGAACTCAGGCCACCTCTGGTCTTTTAATCCTTGTACTTTGATTTTCTCACATCCTCCATGGATGTGCTTCCTTCACCAAGAGATCTGCAGATAAAACCAGTGGTCTTCCAGCCACCTTGGATGTTCAGTCATATTTTGGTGTATTAATATCAGTGTTTACAGGAGTCTTGCTGAAGTTTTAAAAAAATCTTCCTGTTCCTTTTGAACTTCTTGATGCTTTACCTGAACTTATACATCTAAAGCAGAGTTTGACCTATGGCACGATCTTTAAATAGAAACTTGCCTGTAGTGTATTACTTTGGTTTATTACATGCAAGAAAAAAATCTTTTTTGGCAATTCCCATGCAGTGAAGACTTTGCAGGATGAGACCAAAATTAATTGCTATAAGTAATTCAGCCACTGTACACAGCGGTTTACAAAAACAAGAAATCATCATCAGATTAAGACACTGAGCTCATTTAGAGTTACTGCAGACAGAGAATTCAATTCAGCAGAGACATTTCTCATGCAGCACAACCATAGGCTTTCTGAAAATATAAATCACAACAAATAACTGGGAAAGGCACGGCACTGACACACATAAACTTACAGAACAAAAGAAATCTCTCTTGGTTTTATTTGTTTGATTAAAAACCTGTAAGGCAAAAGTTTGTTTACCTCATTGCACAGGGACACAGCAAGATTCATCTGTCAGGTCTAAAGCTCAGGGCTCTTTCACATGCATGGTCATGGCATACTAATGTTTTAGGCACGCTAGCATTTCTTGTAAATACTTATTAGGGACCTACTGTTGTACTCCGGTAAGATTGGCATACAATGAACTCAGCAGTGATTGACTTGAAAGGTAAATACCTTGTGGGGCAACTTGAAAAAAGTCTGTTCCCATCAGCAGCTGACTCAGAAGCTTGGAGGGGGATATTGTAGCTTCTGGAGAAGTCTTGCAGTGTAAGTTTTAAAGCTTTGCTTGTTTCAAGTGACAGTGGTTAGTAGTTCAAAACATGGCTCAAGGCAGCAATTCCATTTCTCTGGATTTCAGCAGGAGAAAAATGTAATAGTTCACATAGTTGTACTCGGCTTGCAATGAAAAAGGTGCTTGTGTGCTATAAATATATTTCAAATGCCAAGACAAATCAAATGCATTCTTATAAACAGTCTTGTAAAGGTAGGCAATCTATTCTCTGTAAGTTATATATTATACCCTCCTGGCCTCGTAACTCATGATGTATGCTTAGATAGTAGTTTAAAATGTGAACATCCAGAACTTACACAGCAGGTATTTACAAGTTGGCACATCTAATTTTTTATTTATTTTAGATGTTAATTTCTTTTATCTGTTAATATAAAATTACAACTTGCTCTTTCTTCTCTTTTAATCTAAGAGCCAGATTTTAAAGTAACTCCAGATGGAAGGCCAACAGTAAAAACTCTGAAGACCATTAGGCACCTAATGTTGCATGGAAGTGCCCGATGGGATTTCCAAAACACCAGGTCTGTTTGATGTCTAATGCCCATTACTTCTCAAAGGGAATTATCTCCAGATCCTGGGTAGGCCTTTTTGCAAATCCCATTAGATGCCTATCTGCATCTTTAAGTATCTAAATGACTTTGCAAATCTGGATTCAAACTCTTAAATACTATCTCAGAACTTAGTGAAAATGTTGAGGAGAGTCTTGCCTAAGAAAGTATTTCTGTATTCAGCCTTGGAATTAACCAGGTGCAAACCAGGAAAGGCTAAGTTCTAGAAAAACCTTCCAAAAATTAATATCTAAACATACTCTGTAAGTGCTTAGTCCCATATACTCTAATACAACAAGGCAAGGATATATTATTCATCTTTCCAGCATCTCAGTTGTTTTTTGTTTAAATAAAGGGCAACAGATCAACAACTGAGAATCCAGTGTCAGAATTTGCTTAATCGGACTGAAGTCCTGGCAAGATCTAAACACAAACATACCTAAAAGAGAAACCTTTTTCTATTACATTTTCTTTCTGATACTTGAGTCTAAGTTTAATGTAGAAATCTTGTACTGACATCCAATTTGCAAGAAAGTGCTTTGGAAAGATACTTACTTTTTAGTTTTTTTCTTTGCTCTAAGAAGCACTTGAAAGCTAACGCATCTCAAATGCAAGCCAATAGAAATATAATCTCAGTAGTCTAAATGAGGAAAAATGATCAGAGTTCTTTCTGTTTATCTTGCTTCCCCCATAGCATCTACTTTTCTTGTTGATACCAGAAAGAAAAGCAAACCAAAAATAAATTCTAGAAATAAATGAAGAAAGTGAAAGGAATACTGCAACATGTTAAGACAATAACAACCCTAAACTTCCTTGTCTTTCCAAATGTTATATTTTCAACACTACATAGATTTCAACATAGTATAAAAAAAGAAAGGGCCACATGCACACACACATGTGTGCACACACATGACTTTATGAACTTCTGCTGATTTCTACAGAAACAAATAATGGTCAAAATTTTCTTTTAATTTGTAAGTTACGGAAGAACTGCCAGACAGGTAGTTGGTATGTAATATTTACAAGTTTAATGACAGAGATATCTAAAATTAGCCATCTTGCTCTTCCCTTCAGAACCCCACAGATGTTCTTTCTGTCTGTGATACTTACGCTACTGTGTAGTCTAGGCTTATTCAAGGTTGCTAATAAATACCAGGAGCCCATGAACAGAAAGAGAGAAAAAAATAACAGGTCTCATCATGGTTGTGGTGGTGATAACCTCCAAGTAAACCTGATTAATAACCCCATTTTACAACCCCTAAAAGACCAGGGATAAAAATGAGCATCATCCGAGAAGACAGGACTCTAACCATGCTTGGTTGAGTTTGCATGTTCATAGTAGGCAACATGTAGTTACAATGCTGCATGAATTATTTTATATACCTTCTTGTTTTGTAGCAACCTAACTTGTGAAATGATGGATTTGACTTTTTTACTATGAATCTAGCTAAGGAATATTTTGACAGCATACTTAGTGTCTTGAGTGTGTGCAACTAAAATGTCATGTAACTAGCTGGTTGCATTTAAGTCCACTTACAGACCAAGCCTTCTTACAGACATAAATCTATGTATTTTATCTCACAAACAAATACTGTTGACAGTCAGCCAAGACCGTCTAATCATACATGCCTATAAGCTGGGTCCCTGCATGAATGGCTCTCCCCGATGCACCAGTAAAATTGAATTACACTCTGGGAAGAACAACAGACCCTTGATAAGAGAATCCAAAACATCACCAACTTAGTTGCACTAGATGTGCTGAACTCATGTAAAGGCAAAAGAATACGGACTTCTATTGAAAGATGTGCTTTCAATATCTCATCAGTCACCACAGGAAAAATTTCTAATGCTTTAGCTCCCTTTTACATGGCATTGCTCTTTCAGGAACCATAGTCCTGTAGGGACTCACTAAAGTACAGCCACACAATGGCATTTGATAGGAAATAAAAAAATCAGCAGGTTAAATAAAAAACTTTTCTATTTACTGGACCAAAGCCAGAGGCATTTACAGTGTGTAGGATTAAATCACAGCAGCCTGGAAGCTGATCTGTGAGAAATTTGAGGACGAAACTAAACATGCAAGTTGACCAGCAGATGAAAGTCATAATCGGAAGAGAATTTTGCCCGTTGTGACATCAGTTTAATCAAAACTAGAGAAGTATTTATAGCAATGATATATATGAAAGGGGTTGTTACTTAACTAGTTGTCTACTAGTATTATGAAAGATAGTTTTCTCTCCCATTGTGGGTACACATCATTTTGCTTTGTTTTCTCTTTTCCCCTTCAGGTTCTCATAAGTCTTGCTATTCAATATTTAAATAAAAAATCTTGTTTGTTTCAGCCAGTATTAATGATTTCATTTTTGATCTTGTTTGCTAATAGACTAGAACTTCCTGCATGTGCCACAACAGAGACAATCTTCTTTCTTCTTTGTGAAAGAGCAACATTAATTCTGATCATTTTCTGAATTAGCAGAGCTTTTCACAGGAGCATTATTTTTAAGTGCTGTTACTGGAATTACTCAGGAGAGCTTAGTTTAAATTAGTGATGTTTAAATTAATTAAAGAGAACAGCCTGTGAATTTTCCCATCTGAGTTAAGATTCAAGTTCTTATTTGTGGGGGGTGTTTTGTGTGTATATGTTTCCAGCAACAGCAAATTTGAACATAATCTGATTTAAATGCTGTCTGCTACATAGGAGATTGCATTAATATTTCACTAAAAAATTACATGCAGACAACTGCTTATTTATCCTGAGGTTCCATATACCTTAGTCTTGGGTAACTCAACATAGACCAGCTGCAATCAGTGACACTGAAGTAACTTGCATGGACAAGACCCTAGCCTAGATATATTTGGTAGTGAGAAAAGGGCATGGGAAGCTTGGACACCTGCCTTCTCTTCTGAGTACTGCCCTTGCTGTGCTGTGCCTCTGTGGAATAGAGCAGTAGGAGATGCACTTCATGGAGCAAATGCATGTGTGATGAGTCATTTGAAAGTGCATGAGGTAATTCAGTTTACACTGACTTCAGCTGGATGGATTAAATGCAAGTAAAGTACTGTATCTATTTTGAAATGCTAATTCATTTATCTAAATTGTCTGCTGGGTCTGGGTACAATAGAGATTAGCATTGTTTCAGTCTTTAGCTGGTGAAGGACTTCTAGTTTGGTAGTGGACAAAGGCTTAGTCTCCACTGCAGTGTTGTCGCTGGGTAACAAACACAGTACCAAATGCTTCTTGTCCTCTTTCTATGTTAGGAGAAAATTCTGATTCCAACAAGAATAGCTATGTAATCCTCACAGAGGCCAGGATTTGAGACCAGGCATCGCACTGAGCCCTGTTACCCCTGCTCGCTCTTTCCTGCCTGCTGGTCGTAGACCAGCCTTGGCTTGGAGCAGCCTTTCTCTGCTTAACTCAGGATATTTGCTGGCAGGCTGGGCTAGAGCATGCTCTTGCCAGCTTGGGCCACACTGGCCAGGCAGAAGGCACACATAGGCTCTTCTCCAAAAAGCACTGGGGTTTGGGCTGAGCTATGTCACAGGGAGTTTAAGGTGTGGATGCTGCACAAGGGAAGTTTTCAGATAAGACACAGACTCCTTTGGACTGGAGCCAGGCTTGCCCCAATCCCTGCCTTAGAGACCATGGCAGCCTACTACCGAACTGACAGACAACTTTGGAAAAACAAAACTGTGAGCTTAAAACACATCTCAGGTAAATTGTCTTCCAAACGCAGTAAGTCATCAAGACCTTAGAGCGAGCCCCGTGCCATGCCCTTTCGTAGTAGCATTTACGTTGCTGGACAGGCATGAGATGAAATGCACTTTGTCATGGTTTAAGATCAGCTGGCAATAAAGCACCACAAAGCCACTTGCTCACACCTCCCACCCTGCCCTGGTAGGATGAGAAGGAAAAAATATTAAGAAAAGCTCATGGGTTGGGACAAGGACAGGGAGGGATCACTCACCAATTATGGTCATGCCAAAACCAGACTCAATTTGGGGAAAAACCAAAATCAATTTAATTTACTACCAATCAAATCAAAACAAGGATAATGAGAAGTAAAACCAAATCTTAACACACCTTCCCCCACCCCTCCCTTCTTCCCGGGCAGAGCTTCACTCCTGAATTCTCTACCTACCCCCCAGCGGCACAGGGGGATGGGGAATG
>JANZLQ010000078.1:2010643-2036560 GCA_026212715.1 Elanus axillaris | reverse complement strand
GGGGGAGCACAGCTGGGACAGCTGACCGCAACTGACCAAAGGGATATTCCAGACCACAGGACATCATGCTCAGCATTTAAAGCTGGGGGAAGAAGAAGGAAGCGGGGGGTTGTTCAGGGTGATGGCATTTGTCTTCCCAAGTAACTCTTAGGTGTGATGGAGCCCTGCTTTCCTGGAGATGGCTGAACACCTGCCTGCTGATGGGAAGTGGGGAATTAATTCCTTGTTTCACGTTGCTTGCATGTGTGGCTTTTCTTTACCTATTAAACTGTCTCTATGTCAGCCCACGAGTTTCTCTCACTTTTACCCTTCCAATTCTCTCCCCCATCCCACTGTGAGGGAGGTGAGTGAGCGGCTGCGTGGTGCTTAGTTGCCAGCTGGGGTTAAACCACGACAGTCTATGACATTACTTTTTGGAACCCAGAAAGAAGAAACACATGTGGATACGGATATAATAACTGGCAGAAAAATGTGCTTGCCAGCCTGATAACACAGTTCAATCAGTAAATGTGATACAGAAGCTATCCTCAATTGACTTTGAGGATATAGCGTATATTGATGAAGGCAAAACTTAGAATTAAAAAAGTATCCTGTAAAGTAGAATGTGATTCATGCAGTTGCTGTTGGCAAAGGAGTAAAACTTTCAGTTTCCACATAACAATACTGATAAAGGTTTAAACATCTAGCTTTCTGGAGTCTAATCTGAATTTTACTTTGTGGCCCTATTCCAAAAGTGGTAAGATACAAAGCTTTTGTCACAGATTGTGTTCATGTCCTTCTTTCGAGTAAAGTTTGTTCTTTAATCCAGAAGTGTTCTGTACTTCCTTTTGTAGCTCTGAACGCTTTGTGTATCAGACAGTGTGTATCTTTGCTGGGCACCAAAGTCTTGTGAAATATGTTTTCTTTGACTTCCACGTCTGTGGGGGAGTAAATCTGTTATAAAAAAGACACTTTGCTGAACATCTCAGATGTTATTTTTGTGCTTATGGAAAAGTGACTTGGTGTCACAAATCTAGCAAAGCTCTTCAATACTTTTTCTAAATATGTGTTCTGAAGACATGCATAGTTTTTTTCTTTCATTTTGCATAACTTGTTTTACCCTGCATTCTCATTGCTGGGTTTTGAGGATGTTTATAAAGATGCCTCTGGCACAAAGACATAAATAATTAGATGACCAGCTTCCTAGTAAGACATCCATACTTATGCTTAAGTACTTCTTCTATATACCCTTTTCCTGAGATTATTTAGAAGAAGCATATCCCCTTTTCAAAGCCGAAAAGAAACAATTCCAGTGTTTTCCTATGGCCTGGCACTTGCTGTATAATAAGAGACTGGCATAAGGAGAATCATTACAATAGCTTGAAACTTGACTGTGTTAAATAGGTACTTACTGAAGATTGTCTCTTGAATGTGTTGCCAGGTGTTTGCATATAAACAGCATCAGATTAGTTACGTGTTTCCACTGTAAAGTGTCATTGTGTGCCTGCAGTAGAGCAGGTATGGGTCTGTAAAAGGGGCTAGAAGTCATAAACAGGAAATTCTTGAGATAAATATGGTACAAAATATATTAAGTTAGCGCAAAAGCGACAAGGATTTAGAGAGATGATGAGCTATGCCACTGAGGGTATGGGATAGATTGGGGGTGAGCTGATGATAACTTTGGGGTTGTATCATGGGTTGCCATCACAAGGTATTTCAGCTGCTCTTCTCTGGAGTTACATATGTCCCAGATTCTTGAAATTAGGCCTATCTCTTTGTGGTTACAGATAGAAAAAGTTGAGTCTGTCAGGACTAAACTGGGATTGTAGTTGATGGACTGCTGCTTCTGAGTACGTGCTACTCTAGCTGTTCTTACGTGTTATGGTTGCTGAGAAAGGTCAACCTTGAAGCCCTAGCGAAGGGCTCCTTGCACAGAGCTAGGCTGTTGCTGGGGCTGAGCTAAAGGGTTATCAGTGCAGTTACTGGTTGATGTAGTGGTTGGAGTAGTTTTATTTGTTTGCTGTGAAGTCGCTCAGAAGTTGAAATGAGCCACAGTTTACTTATTAAATGGCTTTGCAGTTTGGATTGCATGTATCTGTAATAAAAAGTAAGTTACCTAAATTAGGCGTGATTATGTCTAGACATTATCTGATGGATATTTCGCTGTCTGCAATGAATGGTCCAAATTACCCATGGAATTGGATGTAGTAGTAGGTGTGCCCATTTAGTTTACTTAAAATTTTTGCGTTTTTTGAAGTTAATGTTTACACTGTAACCTTTTAATGAGACTACAGTTCTGTGACTTTGATTTGCCACCCATGCTGTGCTTTCTAGGTGGGATTTCAGTCGTTCGTATGTAAGCACTGTAGGATTATTATTCTAGTGTGCAGTATCTGGTAGTGTCCCTACAACTATTGACTTACCAGTATGCAGTCAGAAATGTTGAAGTAAAGTCATTCTTTTTATTGCGTTGTAACTGAAATATGAGCAATCTTAGGAACTTTCTGTTGTATAGCTTGAAGGAAAAAGTGACCAAAAAAAAGATTTAGGCTTTGACAGCTGATGGATTTTTAACCTGTATATAAACTCTTATCTGTATATCTGTTTAAAAAAGAAAAATTAGGTGGTTGGTTTTTTTCTACAACATTTTTCCTTTCTTCCTCAAAAAAATAGCAGCGAAAAGGACTGTGCTTAACCCTGAAGTGACCTTTTTTTTTAATTTAATTAACAGTGCAAGGGCCTCCTGATACAGTAGCTGTATTGTAACATTTGTCTTCCTCATGCCCTTGGTAACCTTCTTCTAGTAAACTTAGAGAAGGGAGATTTGCTGTTGCCGTGGATCTTCTGTAGCCCCACTGGAAAACTGAAAACTTCTTGGGCACAGTCATTTTACAAGACTGTCTTTGTAGTGAACATGAGTTTATAATGTAATATCTTCCAAAGTTGTTGGTTTGGGTTTTTTTTATTCCAGTAATACATCTGCATTTTGGACCTACATTTCGTTAGGAGGAGGTGCAGGTCAGATGAGACATTCTCAACCTGAGAATTTCAAATAACACCTAAGAGTGGAACTGTACTGGATTAGGTTTAATACAATCACCTGTGCAAACAGATGACGTTTTGCATGAAACGTTGAATAATTTAGTGTTATCTTCCAGTGCTAGATAAAGATTTTTAAAAGGTCAAATTAAAAACTGTTGCTTGGCATGTTAGACGTTGAAGTGTCATGCTTTGTCCTGGTGGTTTGTACTTCAAGTATACAACAAGGACTCAATGTAAATTTGGTTAGGACGGGCATTGAAGCAAATAAATTAATAGTCTAGAGGAAAGCTGTGAGCATCTCAGTGGGGGTGCTTAGCTCTTCAGTGTTTGAAAAGCACTTAAACTTTATGATCTTCTTCCCCTTGAAGGGAACCAAGGTGGGGGGTAATGGTGTAGGCAGCTGGAGAAGAGAATGACATACAGGAGCAGGGGAGATGGAAGGGGAGGGGGAAGTCACATGAGAATGACTAAATTTATTATTCTTGCAAAAGCTGAACTATGATGGCACTTCCACATAAACCGATAACTGATGAGGCTACAATAAACACTGACATTTTGCACAGAATTTCATCTACAATGAGGGAACTGACTGAACAAATAATATCCCTGTCTGGTCAATAAATTCTCTGTTAACAATTTCAGATGATTACTCTGACTTTAATATTTCACTTGCAGAGGCTTAGCATGTCTTCTACTGCTTGTCATCTTCACCTCAGAGAATGGGTGGGTGACATTGCAAATTAATGTGATACACTCAACCTGTCGTCTTTTTGTGTGTTTGTACTTAGCTTCCACAAAATGCCATGTCAATGACAACTTAATGATTGTGGATTTCACAATATTGTGAAAACTTGTTTAACAAAAATATAAAAGCTTATTTATAAAGCAAAAGTAAAAGCGATCAGTAGCTTTGTGCAGTTATATGTGCATAAAAAGCATTTGTGTTAACTTTTAGGCTTGCAATAGAATACATGAGTTTAAATAACACAAGAGGCTTCTCATTTTTAGGGGAAGTCTGCATTGGTATAATTCCCCTTGAATTGGGAAAATTCGAAAATGTATACTGAAGAACTCCATCAGTAATGTTGTATTTGGGGTATTTTTTCTAACAAGCTAGTTTCAGAAGCTTTTCTTTACAAGTAAGTGGCTTCATATTTTCTAGACCTGTTAAATGTCAGAATCCTTACACTACGGTCAAAATATATTAATTTAAATTAACCTTTCAAATAAAAGTATGAAGCTTCCATGTCACAAAGCTTATTTTAAATCCTAGAAAACAAAACAACTGAAGAAATAAACCTAGGTACTTCTTTAGCCAACTTTAATCAGACACAGATTTGAAATTCCTACTGCAAGCTAGTCATTTTATCCCATAATATACAAAACAAAGAAAAAAATTTTCCTTGATCATGTATTGGGGATTTAATTGCCAGGCAGATGTTACAGTTGGCAGCAGTAGGACTGGGTGAGAGAACAGCAATGGCAGTCACTGTTGTTGTGCAGAACAGGGATCCCAACTTAATTTGTCAGAAACCAGTGCTTTCTGTGCTTTCTGTGCAGTATGCATGTGATCACTAACTTTACCAGTCAGAAATTCAGGCCCACACCTCTTCTGTTCTCTTCCCCAAATAGACATCTATCTCAAGGTTTTGTGCTGCAGTCCTGCTCCAAATGCCATGTGGTGATTTCCAAAAGTTAACTGCTAAAATTTTCAAGCTTTGAAGTATCTGGTTTCCTAAATAAAATAAGTTCTTCCTCCTCTTCTTTCATTATGAAAAAAGGAAATCTTCTACACTTTTAAAACTACTGATGCTCATTTACACAATCTGTGTTGGATTTGAGTATTATGTCCTTGTGAAAAGGAAGGAATGTGATTCAAGATCGTGGAACATTTGTACTGTCAAATTAAGCATGGTTAGAACAGCTTATGCTAGCATTTCAGTCCTTATACTGATTTGCATGTCATAAATTGTATGGCAATTATTTGCCTATATGGTGGAATTCCAGCAAGGGAAACTTGCTATGTGTATATGCTTTTTGGCATAGTTGTGGGTCATTTTCTTTTATATACAGATTCTGGAATGTGTAGCTTCTTTATTTGAAGTTGGCCATAGCTTGCTCTAATAATTAGAGTTAAAACAGTTTTTCCTGTCTTACAATTCTAAAAATTGTAATAGACATGTATACTTGTTATTAATAAAAAACCCAAAAACTTTGCTGTAGGCTCTGAAGACGATCAAGATGATTATTTTTGCATACTCTTAGTCATACAGGAGTGGCAAAGAGGAAAAAGAAGTAGATCTTTGGATATATTAGGTTATAATGCTAAAACCTTGATATGCAACTCACCTTAAAAAGCAATGAACAGGACAGATGTAATGTTACTTGAAACACTGTTAAGAGTTTTTTCCTTTGTTCTTTGATAGCTTAGTCTAAAAGGTTTTTTCCTCTTGGTCAGAAGCTTGTTTGCTGTAAGTACATGCAGTGTATTTCAAAGTACTACTATCTGTGTATATTATTTGTGCTTAACATTATTTTCCTGATGAAGCAAGAATGCTTTACTAATCAGTTTGTTGATGATGTCTTTCAGATTACATCAGATATGACTATGTGAATAGCCTAGGATAGCCCAAAGGAAGGACATGATGTCAGAATAACATACAAAACGTTTGTGAGGTATGCGGGGTTTTTTTCTGTTGTGCTAAAAAATTTCTTGGTTGCTTTAATATAGTTAAACAGAACAACGCAATAATTTTGTGCCATTTCATTTGTATGCTAAAGGAGTTGCTTGCAGAATTCACATTTGTCATGACATACACAAATACTGAATTTTAATTGATTTTTTTCAGAATCTTGATGTCTGTTCTGATTTTAGGTAACTTGTTGATTTGAGCAGCTGAAAACTTGCCTTGATTGAAAAATAATTGTATATTTCTTCTTCTGAGGTATTGCACCTTAACTGGAAGGAATTCCGAATTTTTTTTCTATAGGAAGTTTCAGAATTGGGAGGTTGGTTTTGATTCATTGATTCCTCTCAGACACTTCAGAACATCTGTGTAGCAGGAGGTCTTGAAGGAGTAGGGTTTCTAAATAGTTCTTTGGTGGAAAAATAACCCCAACATTTTGTTTGAAGAAATGTTCCAAATGACTTACGTATTGACTTATTTTAAACAAAAACAAAAGAAAATGGGCGGGGGGGAGATACTTAAAAAATGGAAAAAGTTAGTACTTTTGAATTTACCCTAAATGCGAATGCACTGTATTTCAGTTTCTGCAGTACTGCCACTAGATCCAAGCACCAGAGCCGTATTTCAGTTTGTTCTGTTTCGCAACCAGAGAATGTAGCCCACACTTAACTGCGTCCTATGAGTATCTCAGCTAGCTGTTTTAGCTGTTGCTCTAGGATCTCTACACTGCAATCTGCATATACTTGTTTTCATTTTTAGTTTCTTGGATTATTCCTGCCTAGTTCTAGCCATTAAGGCTTAAGGATCAGAAAGATTTACTGGGCAGAATATGTTTATCTGATTCCCGGTAGATAGGACTGAGAGTTTTTTAAAGGGATTAGAAATAACATAGCTTCATCTGAAAACTATCTCAGTGTGAGTCTCTTTACCTGGTAACGGTCACTTTGACCATTTTAGATTAACAAAGTGATCCTATATTCAAGGTCTTGGGATGTAAATTGAAGTGCCATATTTCCTACCAGTCATATATGCTACCATTAATAAGGGGAAAAAACAGAGACTTCTGCATGGCTGTCATTAATCAATATAAATGCTTTCCAGTTTCTCTCAGACATGGCCTTTAATAGCATGAATCAATGCAATTTTTAGAACACAGTATACTTTTAAAGTAGCAAGCTATTCCTGATGCGTAATGTTTCAGCTTTAATTTGTCTCCTGCTTGTTGATAGCAGTTCAGTTCTGCCATTCCATATCTTTGCTTGTTATGGATGTCTGGAAAATAATTCTGTTTTCATGAAAACTATTAAGGTTTCAAGTCTTGTTTTTGTTCCACGTTGGAACAACAACAAAGCCGTAAATAGTTTTCATGAACTTAATTAATGCGTTCTTTGAAAATCTGATTTGTGTAATCCAATGCCATGCTAATTTAACCACTACCGTTTATTTCCCTTAAGCTTGGTCTGATCTGAGACCATTTTGTCAGTTACCCAATAAGTCTTTGTAACAGGTTTGTGGTTTCTTCAACACAATAGCACTTTTGTCAACAGATTTAGTTGCTTTCTAACTTGCTGTGTTTTTTGGTGTGAACAATGTACTAGAACGGCTTTATTTCCATTCGTTTCTTCCTTCTGCTCTTCCCTGGGTTGCTGGAGCAGTGTGAAAAGTCAACAGTCTGGTGCCATAATTTGCTGTTTTCTGGGAGACGTGAGCTGTAATTTAATGAAGACTTTGCCATTTTAGCTTGAGATAAAAGAAGGAGGTTGCATTTCTAACAAAATGGGAAGAATGGTTTATGGGCACAACCAGATGGAAGTGAAACCATTCTAAAATCCCTTTGTCAAGCATTGAAGTTGTGTGATTGTGGTGGATTGACCCTGGCTGCACGCCAGGTACCCACCAAAGCCATTCTATTGCTCTCCCCACTGTCAACTGAACAGGGGAGAGAAAATATAACGGGAGGCTCATGGACCAAGATCACTCAGCATCGTCATGGGCAAAACAGACTTGACCTGGGGAAATTAGTTTAATTTATTACCAATCAAATCAGAGTAGGGTCATGAGAAATAAAACCAAATCTTAAAACACCTTCCCCCCACCACTCCCTCCTTCCCAGGCACAACTCCACTCCCGATTTTCTCTCCCTCTTCCCCACCCAGCAGCACAAGGGGACGGGGAATGGGGTTTACGGTCAGTTCATCACACGTTGTCTCTGCCGCTCCTTCCTCCTCAGGGGCAGGACTCATCACACTCTTCCCCTGCTCCAGCGTGGGGTCCCTCCCATGGGAGACAGTCCTCCACAAACTTCTCCAACGTGGGTCCTTCCTGCGGGCTGCAGTCCTTCGGGCACAGCCTGCTCCAGCGTGGCCTTTCCCATGGAGTCCCGGCCCTCCTGGGGGGCATCCCCCTGCTCCGGCGTGGGCTCCTCTCGCCCCCCCCCGGGCTGCAGGTGGGCATCTGCTCCCCTGCTGCCCTCCCTGGGCTGGGGGGATACAGCCTGCTGTCTGCCCACGGGCTGCAGGGGCATCCACCTCCTCAGGCACCCCTCCTCCTCCTCCTTCCTCACTGACCTCGGGATCTGCACAGGGGTTCCTCTCACTTGCCAATCCCCTACTCACTGAAGGTTTCCCTTCTTAAATCTCTTCTCCCAGAGGCGCTACCACCGTCACTGATGGGCTTGGCCTGGGCCAGAGGTGGGTCCGACTTGGAGCCGGGGAAGCTTCTAGCAGCTTCTCACAGGAGCCAGCCCTGCAACCCCTCCCCTGCTACCAAACCCCCCGCCACACAAACCAAAAAACAACTTTCAGTCAGGAGCAGCTAAGGAGGGATATAACTACAGATGAACTATGGATGCTGAGGGATAGCACACAAAATTTTACAAAAATATTTCCAAACATGAACTCAGGAAATTAGGTTCTGAAATTTGCAAAGTAGCTTTCTGAAAAGAATCATCCCCATGGTGTAGGTCAAGTCAGCTAGAGCTGACATTTAAACAGCAGGAGTTGCTATTCCTTTTCTCTCTCTCTTTTTTTTTTTTTTTAAATAACCAAATCCCTTTGAGAGCAACAGAGGGGTTAAAAATTTTACTTTAGGGAAACTGTTGGATTGACAGAGCCTACCCACTAAAACTAATTTAATGGAGATCCCAAAGGCTTTCCTGAGTGAAACCAATTACAAGCTCTTCCTGAGGAAAGGTGTTGGACCCCTGGGATGGATGTATATGTATCAAATATTTTCCATTCATAAGAAACCATTCCTCCTGAAGACACTGGTTTTTGCTTGCTGGCTGTGGTGTAATCATCTTTATTAATGTAGGTGGTGCAAACACCTAGAAAATAATACAGGAATGCTGAAGATGTTTGGATAGCATGATGAACTAGAAATGGAGTGATCCTGTTTTATGCAATCCCACTGCTTCTCTGCAAGGCAATTAGATTTCTGATAGCAACTGTTTTAATGGTAAGATTCTGTCAGTTTTCAAGTTCAGGGTTTTTGCACCCTCTCTTTCCCTCTCAGATAAGAAAACCAGAGTGAAGAGGGCTTGCTTTATATGAAGTATTACGCGTAGAAGCAAAGAAACCCCCACCCAACCGTTACAGATGCACTGCTTCCTTTGGAATTTCTTTCAGGGGCTTGGCACCTCTGATGAATAAGAAAGGCAATTTTAACATATATCTCCACCTTTAATTCCTCAGTGCATCCATTTTAGCAGCAGTCATTACAATGGAGTTGACACATCTGCAAACGTGAGAGGCGTTGTCAGAATCCGGAGGAATGAGCACGCAAGATGAAGTCAGAGCATTTGTTCCTTGACAGCTCAGGCGCTGTGGCAGCCAGATAGGGCTGGAAAAAAAGAGAAGGCATTATAGTTCCTTCTCACTGATCTGAAGCCTGCAAACAGATACCATTTCAGACACAAATACTCTGAACAGCATGGTTTCCTGGGAGGTTGTTGCAAGAGTGAAGTGTACTGATGCCTTCTCTGAAGGTTTGTGTTTCATGATCCCATTTTGGTGACTGATTATTTCTAACCGTCACTCTCTGCAAAGATTCTCACTCAGAGAACCTGTTACAAATGAGAGGGTTTGGGGGGGTTCAGACTGAAATTTATCTCTTTATTCTTGCAGCTTGCAAAAAATAAAGTTTAATGCCTGAACTGCTACTGAATTGTTACATTTTACATAGATCAAGCAAGATAAAACCCATTTGATATGCTCCCTTTTTTTCAGGTTATTAACGTATTTTACTTCATCTCTATGGGTTTTTTTACTATATCTGAAAATATGCCCAATGTCTTACCAAACTAGTACAGGCTTAGGATTAGCCCATGAATTCTGACAGTTCTGAGAGGATGAGTATTGGGGTTTTCTCCCTGTCAATTATTATTTCTATACTAGATGTATGAAAAAAGAAAAAGGACATGATAATTAGGGCAGATCTGAAAAAAACAAATCCTCACAGTCATGTACAGTTAAAATAGAACATTGAATTTTAATTCTGAGCTTTGAGTGTATGTTATGAAATATATTTGAGTGTATGTTATGAAATATAGTTGAAACAATTAATTGTCCTCAACCTGCCTTTTTTAAAATTAAATGTTTTATGCAATAATTTACTGAACATACAGAATGGAGCTGGCAGACACCAATGTTAGGGATGAATATACCTCTCTTCCATACAGCTTAGCCTAGAATACTATCAGGCAACTCGCCTTATATCAGCATTAAAAAATTCACAATAATGTCACCATTGGAAAGCAGTGATCTTGAAAGCTCAGTATTGGAAGCCCTGCAGTTTCTTCCCTCACCCCTCTTTTTTCTTTGTGCTAAAAGTGCAAGGTCAGTGAATTTAAATGGTGTAAATGTGCAAGCTGTAACATGTTTATGCTTTTGTATGCAGCTATTGTAACAGTATGCACAGAGAGGCATCCATCCTCAGCTGCCTTCTCAGCAGCATTTCCAAAGAAGGCTTGTGCTGTAGCATGCCACGATTAGTCTTTGGAAAAGAGAGATCCCAATATTCAGTGACAAAACATTTTCAAAACCTTCTTCTTTCTCTGCTATAAACCTGAAATTCTTGTTCAGGACTACTCCTGATGTATTTCATATCCCAGTATCTGTTCTACTTATAGTGCTATTTATAAGTAGTAATCATGTCTTACAGAACCCCACCTGCAACAAGTTATTGTGGAGAAAAGAGTGAGGGAAGGTGCAAAGGTGACCCCAGGCCACTTCCATCTTCCTAATTAAGCCAGAACATGTCTTTGCCTGTGAAAAGATGTATCAAATAGGACAGCGACCCAGCTGAAAATGGAGAGTTGTCCCTCTGTCACAAGTACATGGTATAATGTTGACTAAGGTTGTTGCTAGACCACAGGCTTCTGTTGGTTCAGATTTTGGGACTAAGTCTGTTCCTTCCACCCCTGCGCCGAGGCCAGTTCGTGGACGCAGTTGGTAGAAAGAGAGACCAATTGCCTGGATGCTAGGCACCTTGCCATTCGGCTGCCTACGTGCCAGCGCAGCTCTCCACAGCATCGGTCTCCTGCCAGATGACTCAGTTTGGACCACTGAGGATAGAGACAAGGAGTCTACTAAAGAGCAGCTGGTTTTTTTTTTTTCTTCTGCAGTCCTCATTCTAGTCATACATGGTTATTATTTAGATTCACAGTTTCAAAATAAAACTCTACATGTCCGGTTCCAAAAATAGGTCAAAGCACCCATCCCAACATCAGTAGTAAAAGTTCACAGGGTAAGCATAGAAGAAAGCCGCCCATAAATGCATATCCTGCAGCCCACCCTGCCTTAACTGTGAGGGGGAAAGTGCGAGCAGAGCAGAGTGCCTCAAACATTAACAAAGCTCATGGCTGAGAACAAGATCTAAACCTACTACAGAGATTTCAGCCAGCACCTCGCTTTACAAAGAGGGTACGCTGAACGCCTGCTGGTCTCCCCAGGGGCACTAGGACATGGAAGTGAAGCACATTTCTCAAATCCCAAACCATTTAGGGTATACCAGGTTAAAGCTGACCCCTTTAATCCCATCAGGAAGCTTATTGGAAACCAACGCTGGTTTTGGAGCATTGGTGTAATGCATCTTCAATTGCTGTTCTATGTAAGAAAGGGGCTAAGCATTGCTTCAGCTACACTGGCAACCTCTGGCCCTGGGGGCGATGGGTGACACTGATGACTGATAATACATGGCTATTCTAATTGCTATAAGATTAAGAAAAAGAATCTTTTTGAACAACAATTCTATACCCCAGTCTGCTGCTTTATACCTAATCTTATGATTGGAAGATGATTAGCTAGTATTCCCAGGCATTATATTTAACATTCATTTACTGCCAGACTGGTATAACATAATCATAATAAAAATTGATTTATTGGTTTGTTTCTCCTTCTAGCCCAATTAGGTAAAGCTCAGAATTTTATAGGATATTGAGGACACTGAAGCAGACGCTGAATAATAACAGCTAATCTCTGTCCATTGTGAAATATCCCAGAACAGCTGCAAACGATGGCCAAGCTCTGTTATTATCCCGGATAGCAGGAAAATTAAGGATTTCTTCCAAGCACCTCCTCTGCATTACAGACCCATTTTCATTTCCTAGTTGGTCCTCTTCTCTCATATCAAAATCCCATTAATTTCTACAGATGCAGAACAGCTATTCTTCATCCTGTGCTCACTTAGAAAGGAAAAGTGTCTGGACTATCCCAACTTACATTTTAACAAAAAAGACTGACGTTGCCACAGGTTATTCTAAGTGTTCCTTCACTTGTGCTAATTATACTGATATATAGGTTTTGAAAATATGGTATATACAAAATCAATATTAATGATCAGCCTACAAGCACTTTAGGGGATATCTATGGAACTATGTTTATAATTATCAAGAAGTCCACAGACAGCACAACACGTTGTGTGTTAAATATGGGGAGTTTCCACCCCTATAGGAGAAATAGTTAAAATGCAATAATCCTTGTTAAACTGTGGTGCGGTATCACACTCTTTCAGCAGCTTTTTGGGGCTTCATGTTGTGTAAGACATTACAGAACAAGATAATGCTGTACATTTGTCCCAGGCAAGTGTATCACAGAGGTAGTATTTCTCAAATATTCCATCTTCTGCCCAACAGTGTGTTTTTCTTGTCCTACATTTCCTGGCTTCCCATTCCTAAGAAACTGAAATAAATATAGTCGGAGAGACTAAATTTCACTAGAATCAGTGCCTGGAAAAATCTCAAGGATGACATCACGCATCTTACAAGCAGTAAAGTAGTAAGACATGGTAACTCAAGTGCTGTTTTTTAAAGAAAGTGACACATGGTAGCCCTGTTTTTTTGCATTCCTTGCTGTTTTTTGAAGTGTGTTAGACAACTCTGAAAATAGGATAGGGTAATTGCTAGGCATTTGTAAAGGAACCTGTTGTTTGTGAATGCCAAAGAGATTTGAAGGTAGATACATTTTGGAAAAGTTGGGCTAGAGTAGTTCCTTTTCCTTTATCCCACATGTTGTCTGGGGGGATGCGAGAGCAGAGCATGTGTCCATGCGTGCTGCAGCGCAGCCCTGCCAGCAATCTGCAGCAAAAGGGCCTGGAAGGTATGCAGCCAGCAGAAATGGGGCTGTTTCATAAAACATATGCCACCTTTTTCAATACAGAATTTTCCTCTAAAACACAAATGCAGTGTTTTTGTTCATGTGTTTCAGTGCTTATGAAAGCTACCAGTTGCAGACACTGGCATAGACTCTCAAAGCTTTCCTGAAGTAAGTGGAACTAAGATAGTTTTATAGTTCTCTGTTCCCAAGAAGAGGAAGAAAATGTGCAGCCTTGCTACTCGCTTTTGCTCCAACGTGATCCCGGTCTTGACAAGTCACCATCATGTTCCAGAAAGAAGACCGAAATGCTTCCCTCGTCTCTCTGTGCCTGCTGTCCCTATGGATGAACAGCCCCTGATGACTTAGGGGCAGCAAGCAGGACACGCTAGACCCTGGGCATTAGTGAGAGCATAAGGTTGTTCAGAGTGGCTGTAGCTCACACAGACAGAGACACTTTCGCTTTAAAGTAGCTAGCTTGGGCGCTCGCTGCAGATGGCATGGGAGCCTGGAGAGCTGGAGTGCAAAGTCTGCCCAGGAATACTTGGGTAGTTAGCACATGCATACTTTGTAGTAGCAACAAATGATGTAGTTTGAAGGGTTGCATAACTGAGCAATGGGTAAGCATGGTTTATGAGAGGGTTACCTGTTGTTCTTCACTGCTCTGCTTTTGTTGAGACTGGGAAAATGACTGTGTAATAGCCCCAAGCTGTGACTGCTCCTTTGCAATGTGGAGAAGTGGCCCCTTAGAGCCCAGGCTGGCGATTCCCCCACAAGGCCTGTTTGGTCACCTGGGAGCCAGACCGGCTCTGAACAAGCCACTCACCACAATCGTGGTTAAGGACTACATAGCCTATTACCAGTTTCCCAAGTCATCCAATCATTTGATTCAAAGCCTCTAAATTAAAACTTTCAGTTGCAAGGCTTTTAGCATCACAGCTCCTGATATACTTCATTCTCAGTTCTGAAAATGTAGGGAATAACTGCCACAGGGAAAAAAAAAAAAAAACCAAGAGAAAATGCATTTCCAGTCAAGTGTATGCGGTATATGATGTTTCTTACATATATATATATATATATATATATTGCAACAGTTTTCAAACTCCTCTTTCTTGAAATAATTTTAGGCTTAATTAGTACTTCACAAGATTTGTCCTTTGAAGATCTGTAATGACCAAAAAATGTTTAGTTTGTTACTGAATTATATTTTTCTTAATCCACAACAATTACACTTAGGTGTGAGGCGTGCATTCTTTAACACATCTCAAAATACCTTACAAAGGAGCACAGCACACAATTCATCATTATACCCCGCCGTGTCAGATGACTCACGTTATTCAATCATCCACAGATTTTTAAAACCAAATTCCATGGAATTTCAATTGTTTACTGTGCTATCTCTGAACATTATTTTTACCCATTAGTATGTCAGCCAATATTGTACTATGGTTTTTGCCTAATTTGGCAAGGCAATTAGGAACTCTCATCTTTTTGTGTAGTTGTTAAAGGCACAGATGCCTTGTACAATCCAAATACGGTTTGTAAAATCTGAAACCTCCACATGTATTGTTGCTTGTCTTTGAGCCTGGCAACAGTTTAGATATTGAATTTTATTAGACTGTCCAAATAAACCATTACTCTTGTATTGGTGGTGTTGTGTGCCAAATAGTAGCCCGAAGCAGAGCTGCTTGGCTCTGTTAAAACCCTGAACTAATAAGTTCATAATGAAAGCAACAACTCAAACTAAACTGTAAGAAGCATGGAAGGGCCTATGCATCTCTCATAAAAACTAATATGTTGTTTCCTTACTGTTCCGTGCTACCAGGGGCCACATTTTGACTCACCGTCAAAAGCGCGCACGGTATTTGCGCACACAACCTCTCCACGAGGAGATTCCTCGGCACATTTAGGAAGTGCTGCCCAACTCCTTCTTGCACATGAATATAAAGGACAGGAAAAAAGAAATAGGATGAAAATCACTCCTTGATTTTAGGGTGAAGAAAAGGTCAAAAATCTCACTTCAGTTCTGTGTTGATGGCTTAAATGGAAGAAAATTGCACAGGTCTCTGCCAGCCCTCTGCATCAGGGTGGATGTTATTCCAAATGCAGCACAGTTTTGCACGCCTGACAGGGAAGAGTGGTACATTGCTTAAAAAATCTGCTTCTTTGTAGGTCAGATACAGATACATGTCTTGCCTCGGTGAGGACCAATAAGAACTTCAAACTAAGTTCTCTTTTTTCGGTGTACAATTTCAGATGAATTAAAGGATTTCTTTCCACCCTGTTTTTTACTGAATCATGTTATTTCTAAAATCATGATCTTCTGACTCATATATATACAGAGATCTTACCATCCAAATGTTTTCAACCACTCATCTCCCTCAAATTCATTTTTACACTTCTTTTCATAATGCTTCTGTAGGTTCTAGAGAATATTTGTCCTAAAATGGAAAACTGAAGTAGAGCTGACACTTCCCTTACCTGCTCTCCCTGACTTTTGAAATGGAACTCTCCTCAGTTTTAGGCCAATAATGCTATTTCGGAAATGTCTCATTGGTATAAACAATGATGTAGTTGACATTTTTCTCCTGACACTGTAGTATCCATATATAAGATCCATTGTTATTGTGCTCATGCTGCATTTCTGTAAGCACAAACAATGCATCATCACTGGACAATAATTTTGCCAGATCAAGGCTACGACTTTGGCCTCTGGGGATTGTCTTAAGGAGATAATACTGTTGAACTAGATAGAAGGATTTACAATGAACGTCTTGCTAATTATCATGCATAACTCTAGGAAGCTTTTCAAAATGGTCCCTTTTTGAGTAATTTTTAATGTGTTTCCAAAAGATTTAAAGTGACATAGGTCCAAAAGCAGAATAGTATGTATGGCTATTTTTAAACGCTACTGTAAAACCCCAGCTGCACAGCTTTGTCTGTATTCATATTTTATTAATCAGTCCATTTGAATGTCCTTACTTCTCTCTCTCTCTCTCATTCTTTTCCTCTAAGTCCCTGCCCAGCTGCTTCCCAGAGACCATTTTAAAATTAATTCTAATGATTTGAGGCACTTTTAACATGACTATCATCACAAGGCTGTTCTCTTAGTGAACCAAGTTGTTAGCTGGCAGCAGTATTATTTGGGGACCTCGTCCCATTGTTTCCCCCAAACTGACAAGAGTCAGGCCAAATTCTTCCTCTAATCCTGTTTACTTATTTACAATTTAAATGCATTTAAATGAATATGCCACAGTATAATTGTTTCCCTTAAAATATAATAGCAAAATAAAGACGGTGTTAGCTCCAGCTGTTTTTCAGAGGGAGACAGCTTAGACAAACCCTGTGACCAGGCTCATTCCCTTGTAACCAGAAAAACCCTGCACCCGTGAATTTCCTCTGGCCTGTTGGGCATCTGGGGCAATTACTCCCTTCCGATTAATGATCCGTATTGACTAACAGTTTCAGATACTCCACTGAGCCTGAAAGAGTTCTTGGCAGCCCACTGATTTTAACTGGGGACTAATGCTTATTCAAGTTAAACACTGTCTGGATGACAGCTTTTAGTGCCTTTTAGCACAATAGCTGTGCTTATGAGAGGGTTCTCTGGTCAGAATTTGTGCACTTAGCTAGTTAACTGTTAACTAAGAGAAAAAAATTCTGATTTTATTGACAGCCAGAAGAAAGAAGGTAATTATGCTTCAGATGTTTCTTCTTGACCATCTTCTTTACTTTTGTTTTACAGTTGTTCTTGTAAATCACTATGTATCTATCAAGAGTCAGTAACTTCAGCTTTGGCAATTTGCCTAAGAGCAGTGCCTCGTAACAAAAAATCCCTTAGTGGGCTTCTTTGCAGAAAGTCATTACTTGTCCCACTTCCTAAAAAAACCAGAGACAGAGTTCATGTTTTTCATTTCCCAGGACATCTGGTTCTTTCTTGGTGCTTCTCCATCCAGGTTACACTGGCAAAGCTTAATTCAATGGGGGGGTTCACATTCCACTGTCTTCTGTGAAATATTCCTGAAAAGGAGACTGTTGAAGAGTAATTATGGGAATCACAGACTATGTTAAGCCTCCTTCAGCTTCTCTTCAGAGTTTAATTGGGGGGGGGGGGGAATGCACATCATCTTAGGGTTTCAGTCTTGGTCCTCCCTGATGTCCAGCACCAAAGAACAGCAATAACAAGGGATGTCTGATATCTGATATATGTGAAAAGAAGGAAATCTTCACACATAGGAGACATCTATCTATATATATGTTACTACAGATCATGTCATTTCCCCTGTAACACCTGTCACCACACCATAACATAACATACCTGTTATTACACCATCACATAATTGTCTTGCAAGACAATTTCATGGAATATGAAAGTACTTTTTTTCAACAAACTGGCTGCAGGAAAAAGAACAGTGATCTTATAGTAATAACAGCTTTTATACAGTACTTCCTATCTTGTGAGCAAGATTTACTTTGAAAGTAAATTGCATATAACTTCTCATTTTATCTAGGTGGAAACTGAGTGCCTAAGCTTGAGGGATCATTTAACCGATATATTTTGTTCTCCCGGTGTGTCCGTAGGTGTTGTTAAAAGTGTCACTCAGCAAAAGACTTAGGCATACAGTTAACTTTAAGTCCTTTAAAAGGCTCAGTTGAAGTCAATGGCAGTACTCTTGGTGCATAATATCGAGCAGATGTATAAATAACTGCAGGATCAGGATCTTAGGTTGGCAGCTTCTTTGGAGCACATCATACTTCTCTTTCTAGTAATGTAAAATACCATGTAAATATATGGCAAAATATGCACGTTCAGTAAATACACTCAATATCCCAGTGAATTAGGCTAACAGTTTTCTACATAACAATAATAGAAATAATAAAAAAAATTCAACTTAAAACCCAATCAAGCAAGTTGATTACTTTGAAAGACTCAAGACAACAGATCCTGGGTACCATGCAAGTTCTTCCAGAGCAATCAAGTTTTTCTAAGTCCTCACAATATTGTACATAAAGTAAGAAATATCTTCAATGTCCTCTGAACAGTGTCCCAGGTGTCCAAGTCTCCGGTGGTTGGAATGAATACCTGTTATGTTATTGTTAGTTGTTGCTGGATTACTTTTTAAAAATCTCTTTTTCTTCTGTTTCAGGAAGATAATAAATCTACCAAAGTTTCTAATTTTCTGCCCAGACACCCTGCAAACTGCTTCTGGGATAGTGCTGGTTGCTTCTTATACATCCCATCATAAAAATAGTTGTTTATTTATTTATTTATTTATTTATTTATTTATTGTGTGCAACTATTTTTATGCAACCTTTTTTTTTTCCATCTAGCTATTAAAAATGAGAGCAAGAATTATGCAACAGAGGATTTGTTTGGAAAACCTCATTTTCACTCTGTACTCAATGAGACAAGCCCATTTCTTAAATAACACTGCATTTTAAGAGAAACCTGTGATAAATCTAAACCAAGAAGAATATCTTGATAAGCTGAGGCTATAATGTGTCCTTTCCTCCTACCCTGCAGCAACAAAAAGTATCTACAGTTCTGTGATGATAAGCATTATATGAAGCTATACTCACTGTGCTCTTGTAGGCTGCCAGGTGCAAACATTTGGGGGATCTATAATACCGTGGTTTATTCATTTTTTTTAATGAACAATTTGCAGCATCACACTATTCATTACACTTATTAGTGATTAATACAACACTCATCAGTATATTATTTAGAGGCAGTAAGTTATGGAGATGTGCATCTATACTGGTATGATACACGTACAAATGTTTTCTGCCTTGTTTCTGAGTTGGTTTGCTTTTGTTCCTTTCCATGACTTTCTAGGTAAGAGGTTAAAAGCAAGTTATTACTCGTTACGTTAGTCTACATAGAGAAACAGCTAATTTATGTTTATTCAATAATGGTTTTCCACATGGAGCCACTTGCACCTTGCAACCACACCAAAACACCATGGTGCCTTTGTAAATATTTTGCCAGAGAGGGTGTTAAATATCTGAGTTCTCACGCAGGGATGCTGAGCACCCTCACCTATCACAAAGATGAAACATCTAGCTTATGGCTGGAAGTCTTCCAAAACCTGCTTTGAACAGGGTTTCCCCATGACCAAGCTGTCTGGCTGCCCTGCAGTCCTGTCCCATCAGTGTAGGCAGGAGGGGGCTGCAGATGGTGGAAGCTGTGAGCCCAGGTCTCTCCTACTAAAGGTAGATACCTCTGAGAAGTTCTTCCCACACATGCAAAGCAAAGCCCTGCAAGCAAACGGCAATATTTTGTGTTGGCTTCTTTTTTAATTTCGGCGGGAGTTGCTTTGTTTTTGAACTCTCCATGGGTTTGTCTCTCCCTGACCAGTGGTACTAGGAGACTGCCAGGTGCTTGTGACTCATGGTGTAACCACCTGTATTCCTGGGAGCCCTGGAAAAGTAGGGGCTGTTATCGTGTTATGTATAAGCTTTACATTTCTTCACAGTTTAAGGCCAAGAGAGATCATCACCAGACTGTCTAACATGATGGCCTGTGTATCAGAGGCTATTAAATGTTGTACATGTATCTCGAGGTTGAGACAATTACATTTGTTAGCCCACAGTATTTTAGTCCTTGAGAAACCAAACTGTTATGTGTCTAAAGCAGTACCTAAGATCCCTGCAATACTTGAGAACTGATTAGGCGTGACATGCTCAGACAATCACAGAAACGATCCATGCAAAAAATCCACCATCCTTGCCAATCTGAACTAGAAAAAACCTCTACTGCTCCTGGACTTGGCTTAATTCAGACCCAAGCATCAGATGTCTAAGATAATTTTCTGCACTGGTTTTCTGCACTGGTTTACTCTCTTCCTGGCTACAGCAAAATAAATAATACATGCTTCAAGGGAAGGCAAAAACTTCTCCTGCAGAATATATGAGGCCAAATATCCTCTGGGAGGAGTGGAGAAGGGATTCTTCCTCACCACTGTAGGCAGCCAACTGGAGCTCTCGAGTATGGGATTTGATTATACTCATTACCTTTATGCCAACCTGCAAGTGTCTGAGTGGGCAGGGTCTCCTTCAAGACATCTTGTTTCAGCCATAATAGGAGAAGTCGCACCAATGTGCCATTCTAATGGATGTAGGGCTAGAGGGGTCAGCAGGGAATCTAGCCTGGCATGACCCTCCTTCCCCCCCCCGTTTGAGGCTGCTCTGTCTATTAGAAGTTCTCCCAGAACCTGAAGTAAAGCCCGTATTTAAGAAAGACAGGGAGTTTTTAGGACAAGATCAAGCAATGGTGAGTGCACCACCTCCCTTTGTAAGCTCTTACAGAGTTTAATTACCTTTACTGCTAGGAAATTGCATCTGATTTCAAGGTTGATTACATCTAACCTTAAACTTCCAGTCACTGGATTTAGTTGTGCTTTTGTCAGCAAAAGTGAAAAAGCTCACCGCTATCTGTTATCTTTTCCCTGTATCCTCTCAACCTTTTCTTGAGTAAGTGGAATATGTCCAGCTCTTCAAGCCTCCCGTCTCAAGACTTGTGCTTAACTCACAAAATATTTGGATTTTCTCCAATATTTTCTCTTCCTCTTTAAAGTGCAGACACCAGAACTGTG
Organism: Elanus axillaris; assembly: GCA_026212715.1. Lineage (NCBI taxonomy): Eukaryota > Metazoa > Chordata > Aves > Accipitriformes > Accipitridae > Elanus > Elanus axillaris. The sequence continues at coordinate 2,015,668 of JANZLQ010000078.1, read as the reverse complement.
CTTGATATTTTGGAAATATGCAAGGACTGTGCTGAGTCCCTTCCACAGCACTGCACTGAGATCTCAGGAGTGATCATCTAAGGCGATCCCTTTTTATCATTCCCTGAGACTCTGCTCTCTGAGACAGTGTCCATTCCTACAAGCTTTTGGTTCCCAGAGGTATTAATTTGCATTTGACTGTAGTAAAACGAATTTAGTGTGCTGCTTGTTGGACAGTGATCATTTAGCCAAATCAAATCATTGCAGAAGTAATATATCTTCTTTATTTACTGTGCTAAAATACATTGTGTCATATGCAAGCCTTTAAAGCAAAGATTTTATCTCATGGCCTGGACTGCTGAAAAAGATAAAATATAGGATCAGGTGAAGACTGTTTCTGATTCTGCTGGGAAAGCTCCCCACATTGAAAGAAGTCTCCCCATTAAAAGACTATATTTTGAAATTTGTCAGTGAGACACTTCCCAATCCTTGTAATGGGTGACCTGTTAATTCCATGTAATGCAAGACTTGAAATCAAAATGTCATGTGGTATTAAGTCAACTGCCTTGCAGAAATCCAAGTATGTCCTATCGGTACAGCCGCTTTTCTCATGCAGACCTGTAATCTTTTATACAGATCTTCTAAATAACCAAAAATTCCACAAGTGTGTCTGACAGGACCTAACTTCCACTAACCTGTTTTGACTAGCATTAAATATATTTATTCTCCGGTTCTTTTTTTTAAGTATCCCAGAAATGCATGCTATTTTATGAGCAGCCCAAACCACCAATTTCAAGTAATGGATGGCACATAGCAGAAAAATATACTTCCCTACTCATATTTTTCTCTAAATCGGAGCGAGGTGGAGCATGAGCTGAACTAGCTGAGCTTATTTACAACTGCTGTTTCCCGTTCAGAGTTAATGAATTATTGACAGTCTAAGGATTTTCTGTTATTTAAAACAGAAACTGTCTTCTATAATACAGTGCAACAGAAGCTACTGCTGCGTCTTGAAGAGAGCGTTTAAGGCCCGGTCCTCAAATCCTTGTGAGAGTAGCAGTGCTTAGAAGTCGAGATGGTCTGCACATTGCTAGCGCAGAGCTTAAGTGAGATTAAGAGACACAAAGGATTTTTACTGGCCCTCTTCAAAGGTGGCTGTTCTCCATTATTAATCTTCTTGGGGCAAAACCTCATCACCTATACATGCAGTGGCAGTACCTATGGGCTAAGAGGAGCATGAAGACTGTTGGCACCATCATGCCTAGAGAGACAGCAGAAGCAGGTATCCAATTGAGGAATACAGCTATAGTGGGAACACTATAGTTTGTGTTGCTTTTAGTATTCCCGGAATGCAAAATTTCATGCTTTTTGCTGCTCTTGTGGCTCAACACAGACTCCTGCTCTGGGCCCTGCATATGTCCTCCCTTTGAACATGGAGTAATCCCAAGGAGAACGTGCTGCTGACAAGTCTTGGCACTGTCCTCTACAAAAAAAATCACACTCCGGCCCATGAACAGAAGATATATTCCCTCTAAATTCCTAAGCCCATGCCGGTAGAGGTAAGACCATTGCGAGATTTAGCTGCTTAATGTACCTACATCTTAGAATATGAATTTCATACCATTATTGGCTATGAAAAGAATGGATCCTCTAGAAAAAGGAATATTCGTTAATGGATGTCATGGTTTAACCCCAGTCAGCAGCTAAGCACCACGCAGCCGCTCACCCGCTCCCCCACTCAGTGGGATGGGTGAGAGAATCGTAAGGAAAAAGGGAAAACTTATGGGTTGAGACAAGAACAGTTTAATAGAACAGAAAGGAAGAAACTAATAATGATAATAATAACAATAAGAAAATGACAATAATAATAAAAGGATTGGAATATACAAAGCAAGCGATGCACAATGCAATTGCTCACCACTTGCTAACTGATGCCCAGTCAGTTCCCGAGCAGTGATTCCTCCGCAGCCCAACTCCCCCCAGTTTCTATACTGGGCATGACGTCCCATGGTATGGAATACCCCGTTGACCAGTTTGGGGCAGCTGCCCTGGCTGTGTTCCCTCCCAACTCCTCGTGCCCCTCCAGCCTTCTCGCTGGCTGGGCATGAGAAGCTGAAAAATCTTTGACTTTAGACTAAACACGACTTAGCAACAAGGGAAAACATCCCTGAGTTATCAACATTCTTCTAGTACTGAACTCAAAACATAGCACCAGCTACTAGGAAGAAAATTAACTCTGTCCCAGCCGAAACCAGGACAATGCATAAGGAGGTCACTCAGTGTATCTCAGCAGTGGAAGAAGTGGTATTCCTTGCTGATTTTCGTACAAAGTTATTCATATCCAGGAAGCTTAAAGAAATAGATGGTTCCAGATGATTCTTTAATTTAGCCATTGAGATATTTTATTAATGTTTATGAATTTTTAAGGATCCAATCCTATAAAGTCTTATTTGTATGAGTAACCTTTACTCACAACCAGTCTTGCTGAATTATGTAGGGGTTTTTTTTGCATTAGAAAAAATATTTTGTGTAAAGGTTGGTAGTACTGGGCCCTTAAATATTTATAAACACTTATCAAATTATTTTATGAGGTAAACTTAAGAACCATCTGGTATCACCTATTATTTTATGCTCCCTAATTTTCATAACTATGTGTAGAAGTCAGCAAGTATTAGCAGTCCCTTTCTTATTTGAGGGCAGCCATATGACCTTCTCCTTTAAACTTATACGCCTTTGTAACAGAGGACTAATCCTTTCACTTCTACTTATCACATATAAAACGGACATGCGATGCCAGTAAGCTAATGAGCAAATCTGCTGGTGAGTTTGTTCATGGAGCTAAGAAGTTTCTTCCACCTAGAATAATAATATCTTCTTTCTACTGCACACACAGCCAACTGAGGAGGGGCATGACATCAGCCATATTTCAGTTCTTAAAAATCTGCAACATTTTTAACAGCAAGTAGCTGTGCATCCCTTCACAGTAATTTTCCCCAGAAAAAATACTTTCTTCTCCTTTTCAAAGATATACTAAACACTCATTAATTTCAACTGAAGTTATAGATGCTTAGCGGCTCTCAGGAGTGAGTCTTTGAATACAAACCTGCAAACCAGCTACTCATGTGCAGCTGGTCAAAAAACTGTATATAAGCTGCAATTTCAACAGCAAAAATAAGTATTTCTACCTTTTGTGAAGCTCTTTTTTCCTTGCCACAAGCTACCACACTTAAATCAATAGGATGAATAACATCACGGCTAATGCGGTAAGTTGAGTTATGCAAGCTAAGATCAGTCTTCCCTTATATTGTTATGATATTTAACCATGCAAATGGTTCATTCCATAAAGTACAACTAGAGGCTCATTTTTATAGGGAAATCACCGCATGGAAGACAGCCATTTTTATCTAATCAAACAAACTTTTTTTTTTTTACTGTTGTGCTATATGAAAAGCAGATCTGCTAATCTTCTTTTTCATTAAAAAAAATATTTAACAGCAGCAAGTCACTCCAAGGAGGTTTGCAATGTTTGTCATATGAATACTAGTACCGTGGGTATGAGCAAGCAAGTGCGTCCATCCTGGGTGCTGTACCCAGTTGTCAGATGCCTATATACTGAACAGTGAAAATATAAACACAAGCTGAATTTGAAGAAACAGTTCCTGCACTTTAGATTTTGGGTTCTCAGCAATGATTAATATTTTCCTACTGCCTTAAAATGAATCTGGGTCGGTTTCATTTAAAGGAATAAACCTCACAAAGCCTGAAAATCATTTCCTATTGCAAATAGTACAGGGCTGGCAGTCCAGTCGTGGCTTCTTCTGGCCACTGACTTTGCGACATGATCCAACACATTGTTAACAGGAACCCAAGCTCATGTACTAAGTTTTTATTTTTTAACTGACTATGTCTTCAAAGCTGGGTTGAGTCAGTCAGCGTGAGGAATGTGTATGGAGCTGACGAAAGTGATTTTTATCAAGTTTCTTCATGTTTGCTATTTCCTCTTATACTAAGAAGAATGTAAAATGATAGGCATACATAAAAGTGTTCGTGATCCCATTTGCAGATGTTCTTAGGAGCAAACAACAAGGTTTGATAAAATGCAAAGGCCTGCTCCTGCATCATCTTGCTAATATGATTCAGACAGATTACTCAGGGAGGCAAGTATTTACTTGGGCAGAGAGTCCCAGGACTGAGGTTTAATGATGGAGACTGGCATTTAGCAGTGTCTTGGTTGCATGTTTTTCCTTCTTCCCCCCCGAAAAAGACCACCTATCTGTGGGCATAGCACTGACCCTTCTGTCTGAGCAGTTTCTTTTTAACCACGGCCTCTATGGAGATAAAACAGTTTTGTATACTTAGAGGCAAAAAAAGCCGCGCGGAAATCCAAGCCAATTCATTTTCTCTTCCACGCAGCATCTTAGGCGGCTTTCACCTTAAAGCAAACCAGCTACCAAGCAAAGATCAATCTTTCTAACACTCCTCTACCCAGGTGCTCCCAGCTGGAGACAGGCACCAGAATCCTCTGCTGCACGAGGTAAACAGAAAGTTTATTTTGCAGGGCCGGAGTCAAGAGGCGCACAGCAGAGAGTGCGAGAGGCAGCCACAGCCGCTGGTGGTGCCTTCCAGCCCGCGCAGCTGCGGCAGCACAGCGCACTTCACGGCAGCACCTCTCGGCGGAGAAAGTCACCCTGGCAGGAATCCCGGTAAGCCCAAAGCGGAGTCCCAACAACCGGTCCTACGCAAGACCGGTTCGAAGAAGGGTCGGTTAGGCTGGGTGCGGGGCAAGTTCACCTACTCTAGCAAAAACCGCGCAGCGGCAAGTTTGCCCCATCCAGCGTTACCCGCGGGCAGGGGCAGCTTTTCGTTCAGACTGGCAAAACAAGCGCCCTCACCCCTGTTTTGCTGGGGAACCTGGAAGGCACTGGGGGGAGCAGAAGCACACACCCCCCCCGAACGCACTCCGCGCCGGCCGCCGGTGCTCCCGGCGGGCAGGGCTCTCCCTCGGTCCCCGGAGCGGGGGGGGGGGGGGGGGGGGGGGGCCCCCCC
>JANZLQ010000078.1:1991645-2009184 GCA_026212715.1 Elanus axillaris | reverse complement strand
CTCCCCGGCCCGGCCCGGCCCGGCCCGGCGGAGGGGGGGGGGTCGTCCCGCGGCGGGAAGGTCGGCGGGGTCCCGGCGCCCCGAGCAGGGCCCGGCCGCGACCTTCGGGGCCGCGCAGAAACGTCGTGTTGGCTTGCGGAGAGCGGGTACCGGGCACTCCGCGCGTGTGGTACGCCTGAGCTCGGGGAGCTGCAGGCTCTTCTCTCGCCTCTGTGGCGATCTAGGCGTCCGGAATTTCCCCTCGCCAAAGATTTGGGAGATGTCTGGGATGTGGCAGCGGGAATTTGTCTCTCCTTCTTGGCTTCTGCCTTCAAAAATGAGAAGGTTTTGGAGTATCTGTTAGAAAATCGCGAAGTGATTCAGGCTGCAGCTTATCGCCCGGTCTTTCTGAACGTCCCTAGACAGCAGAAATGGTGTGATTACAGAATAAAAACAGCCAGATAAGTTGAAAAGCATGAATAAACCAACCACGCAGAGTCGAGAGTGAGAACCAGGCAGACAACATTTAGTGCTCCTTTCAGAGAAGTGACTCCAGAGGTATTTACCTATATGTGAAAATGACAAAATAAGCTAATGCTTTTGAGGTGATTGTAATTATTTTTAAAAAAATAACTACAGGGAAGTGTTACAGATTTGGCAGGGAAAGGAAAACGAGTACTTTTAGAGCCGAAAACGCTGACTAGGATAGCCTTTTCTGAATGCTGAAAAATAACTGGCAACAATTTCTTCTTGTGGCAATCTGTCTAATAATTTGTACATTTAAATCACAAGGTGTGCGTCACACCCTGCTGAAAGCAGTAGCTTGAAGGCTTTGATATAGAGCACCACAGTGTTCATATAGCTTACCCGCTGATATGATTCTTAGTAATTTAATTAAAAGGGATAGGCACGCAATAGGCTTCTAGTTTGATTTAGAGGGAAAGAAAGTATTTAAGCTGTAGAATGAACTGATCTGCAAAACCTTTGCCATGTTCAGAGTCTAATTTTCTAGTTTAGCTTCTAAATAGTAAAATCGCTTGGAATTAATTACAACAGTGTGATTGCTTAGTTGATTCTGCAGCCCTTACTTGTGGAAGTTGCCATGGGTTTCTATGGGATTACTCCCACAGGTAATAAATATTCTGATGTCTTAAGATAGCAGGGTTGGGCCCGTTGTCAGGTAGTTCCAGCATATGTGGAGATGATGTGCCCATTGGCGCTGACGAGAGGTCTTTGACTTGGGCAGGAGAAGAACTTGGGGTTAAGTCCAGATCTCCTACGTTTATTCTGCTGTTGCTGCTTGGTCACGGAGCCCTCATCTTGCCTTCCCTGAGGTCTGCTGTAAAATATGCCCGACTTCAACTAAAATGAGCTGCTGTGGGTGACTGCGGTTTTCCATTGCCTTAGGGCGAGTTGAAGCTGCTCAGTAGCTTGGACATCAGGGCCTGAGTGAATGAGAAGGAGGATTGTATCTGCAGCTGTCAAGAGTCAATGAGTTTTGCCTCAAATGAGAGATCAGTCAAAAAAGAAGCGTCATTTAATAGACATATAAGTTCGTGCTCTGGATCCAGTCCTCTGCTAATAAAGTCCACGAGAGCTTTGCCACAGATAAACACAATAAACAGAATAGCAAGACTTAATTTAAGGATGCGTTATGATTTGTCTCTTCTGTGTACCTTACGGCATCCGTATTTCAGGTCTTTGGGGAGGCAGGAAACTCTTCCTGCTCATACAGAAGCTGCATTAGAGTAACTTCAGAGCAAACACATGATATGTCAGCTCAAGAAATAACCTCCAAGCGGTAGAGCTGAAACTTATAAAATTCGGCCTTACTCAGAAGTGCTAACTTGGGTGTCTAAATCCAGAGTTAATGTATTGCTTTATTACAAAATCACCTTTCGATACTCAGTTAAGTAATAAGGTACTTCGGAATCTGGCTTTTAAGGATACTTTCTGTCACTTCACTGGGAGTATTTAGGAGAGTAACACAACCATTACATGGCTCACTGGCAGGAATATTTTAAACTTTTACATTTAACTTTTAAATTATTCATTAACTTAGGCAAGCAGGAATGTGCATAGAAATATTTGTTGTGACCACTTCAGTTCATCAGAAGATGGACTAAGGAAGGTACTTTTTCTCAGAGTAGAATATTGCATTAGCAATAACTTACAGGATTTACATGTAACTGCTGTCCTTGTTGTCATCTGCATGCATGGTCTTTGGATCAGCCCTCACTTGAGAATGCAGATTAAATTAGTGTTCTATGGCTAGCAAAATAATCTTTATAATTTTGCTTCATCTAGTTAAAATTTTTTCAGTAAATTTAGGGAAAACTCTTATGAAGCTATGAAATTCAGAAACTTACAATAACGCTGAACAGAGCCTTACTTTAAAATGATGGTATTTTGAGCCAAGAATAAATTATCTGAGTTCTTGGAATACGTAGCATTTACCTTGGCTTGTTTGGCCAAGCCTTTTTAAATACTATTTTATTTACTGCAAGTAACCCACAGAAAGTGCAGTTTTGGTAGAGCGCTTCAGTGCTTGTATGAATCAAATGCCAGTATGTCTACAGAAACTACAAGCAATAAGGATCTAGGAATTCCTCAGCACATTCACGAAGTATTTTTAAGTGGATTACAGTCTGTAAATACATGCATGAACAAGGTGTGCCTTCTACTCTTGAATCCAATGTGCTGTGGGTGAACTAGCATCTAATCTAGAGTTGTTCTCTTCTGGTGAATTTAAATCTCTGCTTCTAGTTTTAATCCGGCTCTTTTCATAAAGTAGTTTCTGTGCTTCTGTCATTCTGGTGCAGTTTGTTAGTCTGGATGTCCAACGGACATGTGGGTACATCCCAGAGAAGAAGCAGTATGATGTGGTATGGGTTTTACTCGCTGCTTCATCTGAGCTCACAGCTTAGATAAACAATTGCCAAACCTGCTGTGGAGGAGGATCTCGTTATTTCACAGCGATTAAAGATGTATGCTCCTGCTTCGTGAAGATTTCTGTGGGCAATTGCTGTCTATGTCCATACTTGCCATTGGTGCCTCGTGTCGCTTACCCCTATAGACTAAGTAGCATTCGTAGCTGGCACTGGCTTGTTTTACGTGGAGACTTGGTTTCAAAAATAAACACAGTGCTTTCTGCTACTGAACAAGAAAGTAACTTTTATTCCTCTCTCCTTGGATATTTAAATGCTCTATGAGTACTTTCAGCAAGCAGGTATTTTTTAGAAAAATTAGCTTGTTTCTGCACTGGCTTCAACCCTGGACACGGGAAAAGCCTTTTACCGTAAGGACCGGCACAGCTCCTGAGTTGTGCTTTCCATCAGCAAGGAAAAGGCAATGGTAGCTGAATTAAAAAGGGGCATCTCTCTCTGGAAGGTACAGCCTTTTATAGGGATGAAAAAAAAAAGAGAGAAATGGGAACAGATGAAGAGGGCCAGATGCCCTCAAAATAGGGGAAAAGTAAAAAACATTAAGGGGAAGGGTGGTGGCTGAACTGGGTCGTTTGACGTCCCGAAGGACGGAGGGGTCGGTGGGGTTGCACCACAGCCTTCTGCCTCGGCTCCCTGCCGTGCCATGGGCTTGCCGTGGGACTTCAGAAAAGATATTTTGGTTGATTTCAGCGGGACTAGAAGCCTTGCCGAGGGATTGAACTTGGCTTTTTGTGTCTCGGCTCCACAGATAGAAAGGAGATAAAAATGCCTCTCGAGTAAACGGGGCTGTTAAAAGGCCTTTTCAGAGATACATTGAACTGGATAATTGGAATTTTTACTTAAACAGAGATGAAAATTAGCACTACAGATCTGGATGTGCTTGATTAAGGTTTACCTCCGCTGTTCAGGGTCAGTTCAACTAGCTAGTGTGTGTTTTAAATGAATTTTTCCCTACGTTAACAACAATTTCATAAAGCTCCTAACTTACCCTTTGAGAAGAAGAAAAAAGTTGATCTCTGCCTGCCAAATAGTACTAGAAAGATATGATAACAAGAGAAAGTGAAAGGCGATAGAAGTGAGTGATAGCACGTAAATTCCCATTTATGGAATTATGCTACTCTGGTTTGGAAGTAGGAAAGCAAATGGAGACTATTTAATTATTTAAGGAACAATAAATGAAAAGCTGGTTATAAAGTGACAGTAAAAGGAGAGACAGAATAGAAAATAAGTTGGGAAAGGGAAACGATGCATAAAGAAAGTAGAAGGTGGACAGGAAGGGATCAAAGGGGCAGGGGATGGATTTAAAATTTCTGTGGAGTTTTTGGTTGGAAAATATTGCCTGCATAAATCCATATAGTGCAGTGCTTACGTAACAGTGTGTATTTTACTCAAACTGTGGAAGTCTGACACAGAGTGTTCTCCTGGGGAGTCACTTCATGTTCCTGCTTCATCCTTTGGACACACAACCTCAGTTAATAGGGCATGTGTTTTTAAAGGTGGCAATGCCTTAGTGACAGGCTGTCTTAAGAGGTATACTTTGCAGATGATGTTAGTTTTAATTGTGTTATCATTTTCTCTTCTGTCAAAGTTGCGGAGAAAGTTACCTCTTCCTCCAACAAATAATAGCATTGATTTTAAAGGGAGTATTTTTTTTGCAGTTTACCAAAACTGGGTTACATACTTTTGCAACTGTACTAACTACAGATACTTCGTGTGTAAAGATCCTGAGTATTCAGCATTTCATTAGAGGGCTTGACTCAGCATTTAATATGCTTGTACTGGGGACATGTGAAAAGCATGTGAGGGTTGTTTCCCTCATCTGGATTACAAATGTGTATCACTTTGGCAGAATTTATTTCATGCAAAGTATTTTTGTAATACTTACAAAGTATACATTTTTATGCACGTGTGAATAAATTGCAGCCAAAGGGTGAAGCCTTTGGACATTCACATGAATCTACGCTGTTTGCTATAGTAAAGGCATTATAATTACAAAGAAACAAAAGCACTGGCTGTACAGTGTTCAGGTCATGCAAGTACTTCTCCTTTAAGAGGCAAGTACTTCCTCTTAGAAGAGGAACTACGACAAAGTTTTTTTTATGAAGTTGCTTGCTAGGTCATATGTGGTTAAGCGAGCAGTGGTGGTTATGTATCTTATTGGTGAAACTTCAGCTTATGAACATCAAACTCAAAATATATTTAGGCTACCAATGTTTTAATTCTTGACTTTTTTACCCATTTTTATTTTGTGTTGCATAATGAAAATTGGCACAATCTATTTAGACTTACATTTAAATTATTTTTATTTTGAATTCTTCATGTAGGAGTTTTTGTGTATTGTTTTCAATACCCTTTTACATTAAAAAAAACCCAAACAAACCAAACCCAAACCAAACAAAACCTTTTCAAACACTTCTAAAAACAGGTTCTGTAATGCTTTTTTTAGTCTGAAGTTTTATTTTGAAATGGTGATGTTCTGTTATGCTTTCTTCCATCTAGGCAAAAATGGTATTTGCCAAGAACAAAAATCTTGAGTCAATATGTGCAAATGTAGGAGTTCCAGAAGAGGGAAAATACTTAAAGGCAGGAGACTGTTCACAAGACTGGGAACCAGTAAATCTGGGGGTCAGTCTTTACAGCAAGTCTGGCTAGGGTTTGGTTTTGTTGTGGTTTTTTTTCCTACATGTGCTGCAAATGGTCTTTAAAATTTATCTAGATTCCTCTGTATTATTAAACATAATTTATTGTTATTAGTGTCAAAAGAGAGAATGACCCTTAGTTCTTTTCTCCTGAAATGAAGTTAACAGAGTACAACTGCCATTGCAACCTTCAAATAGTCAGATAGTGTTTCTTAATGTCCTTTTTGCCCTTGTTTTCAGCTTTGTTGACGCCGAGTCATTGGGATGAGAATTGGTGACTTTTGAACAGTCTATTTTTAACAAAGTTTGTAATAGAGGATTACTGTTCATGAATATGTGTCGGTCCCCATCTGCACAAGCACTAAAAGGGAAGGCATGTATCAGAGGAGAACTGCTTTTAAGTACTCATTTTTGGGTTTTGCTGTTCTCTGGATGTGCCTGGTCCTGTTCTGTAGATAAGAGTATCAATCTTCTCTCTGCTGCCGCAAGGGTATCTCCTCTTTTTGAAAGCTGAGAGATTCCAAACTGTTTCAAAGGAAATGGTCTACATCATGTTATAAAATGGGGTACGAAAGGGAAACTGTTGTTTTCTAGGATCTTCAAACTTAGAGTGAAACAACTCCCAAAACATCAGATCACGGTATTTCTCAGAGCTTCAATTGTCACTTCTCTCACACTGCAAATAACTGAAGCACACCAATTCAAACAGAATAAGAACATCTCAGCTTTGACTTAAAAGCAGCACATGGATGACAGCATGCAGTAAATGGGCAACCCTTTCCCTGTAAGTACGTATTAGGGCTGCAAAGATGGGATGTCATGTCCCTACAGACCGGATTTCTGATCACGTTCTTGGTTTTAAGCAGACTCTTGTCACTGAAGGGTTAATAATTTCTGTGACGAAAATGTATTGGTCATTCTCTGGTTCCAAACTATTTCACAGTTTTTGCCCTTTGACAGAAGACATTGTGTATGTATTCTGCTCACCATTCTCATCAATTACATGGTATGCTTATTGGCAGCTCTCATGCATAAATACTTACTCTGCTAGAGTGGGAGATGACAGGATTTAGACATGTAAGAAACCTAAATCTTTGGCTCAGAAAAAATTCCTGATGGATACAAATGGTATTTCAATAACTTTCGATCCAAAAACTTTTCTTGCAAAGCGACATGACTGTTCTTCTTGCCAGTCACGGCAGGTGCTCCATCTGTACAAATACCGCCTAATTTGAACCAGTCAAGCTTAACGTTTTTTTTCCCCACTATCTGCCACATTTTCAACAAATTTTCTCAGTTCTTTAAACAAGTGTGAGGCAGCAGTGTGGAACAAAATGGACAGAGGCCAAGCAATTCCTTAATTATAGCAGATTTTTTTTAACACATTGAACAACAACAGTCAACTGTGCAGTGTCAGTAGCATTGCAACTTCCCTTGGTTGTGAGTAAAAAAATGAATCTGTTAGAAATTGAGTGCATGCTGTTGTATTGTCTAATATCATCTCAGCCCTTCTCATTGTCATGCTGCATGAACAACTATGAACGTATCAGCTGTGTGCTGTTCTTTTGATCTGGTTTGTGCAGCAGTAATTGATGTGCCCTCTTGCATTCAGTCTTTGTTGTCTAAGAATGGCTCTTTCTTGCAAGCTCACCATAGGGGTATTTGCTATTACACCTTTGTCACTGATTTTGGCTCACAAATGTGGATTTGTTTTTTACATACAAAAAGATGTCATGCTGGGGATCTTTCTTGATATGCAATCAGACTGCAGGTCAGATCCAATAAAATATATTTTTGCATGAATTTCAGGATTAGTTTGTGTAAAAATATCATTCCAGTTTGGACTTTCTGTGTGGCTGTATCACCACACCACAAACACGCTTCTACAGACTCTGTCCCTTCTCCAGAGAAGAACCTAACCTTCCCCGAGAGAAGCCCTCTCCATGCACTGTCAGCTCCATGCACTGTCATCGTGGTATTTTTTCCACTGTGGCATACATGACTTGGTCAGCAATGCTTTGATGATAAGTAAATTGCTTTAAAAAGTTTATGGATGTTTGAGCTGGCTGGGAAATCATTAGAAAAACATGAGGTGAATGAGGACACGGCAGGTTGCATGGGCCTTATATTTTCTTCTTGCTGTGGAGTTGCAGGGCAGGTAAGCTCTGGCTTTCTGTGGGCTCCCCAAAAGGAGTCTTGTTGACTGGAGTTATTGTGTCTTGGTTGTTGTTTTAATGAAGTAATTTTAATTATGTGGGCTAAAATTGCTAGTTTTAAATTCTGGTTCTAGAAGCTGTGGAGTACAGCTTTGAATCCCAAGTATTCACTTGGGCTTCTGCAGAGGGAGGCTGAAATACTATCGGGCCTGCAGAGTAGTGCTTCATTAATGCAAAGCAATGGGGTGCTAGGGCTGATTCTGTGACCATGTGTGTTCTTCCATTCTGTGTTCTTCCATTCTGTGTTCTTCCATTCTGTGTTCTTCCATTCTGTGTGTGTTCTTCCATTCACTTGGCTACTCCCAAGTAGTCTTCTGAATTTCCTATGCATCCATAGTTTCCTCGATTTTTTTTTAAAATAATATTATTACCTTTCTTCTAAAAATATTTAAGGTAAGGGGTTAAAAAAACCTGTTGAATTTAATACCTGCATTGTAGTAGAAATGACATTTCTGTGACTGCAGATGTGATGTGCATATGCCGGAGCTAATGGAACTCTAAAAGCATTTGGTCTCAGCCTTCGGATGTTGTTTCTTCATTTTGGACGAGTCAGTTGCACGTAAAGGGCACTGCCAGGATAACTTTTTAGTGACTTAAATACCACAGTTGACAGAGCAAGATTTAATTTCTAAGCATCAGCTATCAGGGAAGTGCACTTCACTGCTGCCATCTAGAAAAAAAGGCAAGTTTGTTTTTAATTACAGATACTGAGTTTGTGGTCAGTTGATAGAGGTAGGCTGACTGTAGAGGTGGAAGGTTCATGGTAGTGAAAACTGGAGATTGGTGAAAGGAGGAGTTCTTGCTGACATTGACGCTGTACTCGGGTTCACTGTTTTCACCTATATACCCGACTGTTCTTGGTGTTACCTAGCGGCATCTTGGATGGAAGGGTTGCTCCTGGAAACAGTTCCCTTTCAGTCTGAGAAATTACCTATAAACTTTGTCCCTTCTCCAGTATAGCTTAGACTAGATGATTTTATTTGACAACTTAATAATTGTACCTAAGCTGCCTCTGAAAATATTTTGCACTTGAATTTTATTACTCTTGAATATATTACTTCTTCAAAAGAATTTTTATAGTTCTTACTAAATAAAGAATGAACCTGGAAAAAGGAAATTAAGAGCGAATGTTCTGTGTCTTCCCTTCCAAAACAAATTCAGTGTATAAAAAAGTGTAATTATATTATCTTTTCATCATTTTCACACCAGAATGGGGGGGGAAAAGCCCATCTGTGAAAAACTTTTGAAACCTGCTTCCTGTGCCATAGCCTGTACTTCTTTACATTAGAGAGGAACACTATTCCTCAGATGTGATAAGGAGAATATTACTATTCCGCCACTGTGATAACAAGCAAAGAAGACACTGGGTGGAAAGTGGGATGCCCTGCTGCCCTACAGCAACGGGGCTGCAGGCGTCTCTGTCGGCGCTGTAGAAGGAAGCGGGGGTTTCGCAGGCTCCCGGCGAGCCTCGTCGCGGCACGGGCAGGAGGCTGCACCTATGACCGTGTCGGACCACGGCTTTGGGGCATGGCTCTTTAGTTCAGGGGCTCTGTGGGACGTTGTAAAGTTCACCTTGCATCCTTATGCCATGTTGTAGTTCTCCGTGCTGGTGAAAGCCTTTGATTTTTCATTCAGGGTTTGACCCTGGGTTCATTTGAAGGGGGAACTTTGTTTCCTTGCCTGTCCAGAAAAAAAACAACCACCACCACCAAAACCCTAAACAAACCAAACAAAAGCTCCAGCCTCTGTCAGCAGTAATTCATCAGATGTGACGGGGTCGATGTTCCTCGTTTTGGGCTTGCATTTGTCAGGCTTGGGGGCGGCGTGAGAGGGAAGTGCTGTCTATAAAGAGCTGGCAGGGATGTACCAGATAAAATACCTGTGTAAGAAGGCTCATCTGAAGAGATGAAGGGCTGAAAGATCAGGACATGCTGAAACATTTCTTGTAAGATCTGTACCTCTGGTGAGAGCTAAAAGATAAAACATCCTGCTAATGCTAAAGCATATCCTTGATAAGCCTACAGTTACTTTCTTGGCAGCCCTGATGGAGGCATTCGCCTGCGCCCAGAGAAAACAGGGGGTTTGTCAGGGCCGAGACATGGATGCTGGTACAAAGGGCAAGTCATGGAGCTCCTAATCCACCCAGGGAAGCATCTCAGACAGGAGCTCTGTCTCTGGGCATCTGAGCTCAGAGCAGTAATGGGCTTCCCTCAGAAGTCATCATCTTAATAGTCTGTTCGAGAGCTCAGCTTTTCTACAAAAGAGGAGTTTCTTCATAGGATGGGTGGCTGGTCCAGGGTGTAAGAGGAATGATGACAAGTTTTCAGTACCTGCTGCTGCCAAACTTAGTTATGCTTACTGCACTCTAAAATACCACCATTTGAGTTTTTAACATGAATATTGTCTGTGTGAGTCAAGCATGTTTTTCATTGGTGTGGCTTGCATAAGGCCTTCCAGGTTATGATTCAGGATTTCAGGAGGTCTTCTCTAAACCATTACTGAGAAAAAATGCTCAGTTCTTTTCCCGTAGTGGCATGGTTTAGGGGAGGGTGGGTAGGTGAGATTTCAATGTTCTCGGCAATGGGGGAGTCCCATGTGGCATTTTGCAGTGTGTGTTTAAAATCTCTAACTTGCCATCCGTTTCCTTTTCTTTTTCTTTCCTTCCCCAGAACTTTTAAAACCTTGTTCTAATTTTTTCTCTGAACCAAAGTGATGTTTAAAGAACAAAGTCCATTAGAGATGTTGGCGCCACAAAGAAAAAGAGTTTCAGAAGATGCCAGCTGGCTTAAGAGGTCTGAAATGGGAGGTGGATAGGTCTTTCCTTTCTCAGGGGAAAATGGTCATTCTGAATAAGAAAGTAAGGTGTTCTCAGCTGATAGATTAGAAGAGTCTTCAAAAGGCTTAACCAGGTACAGCACCTCTGCATTTCCCAATCAAAGGTGGAGAAATATTTTCTTATAGGATAGCAGTGTAGCGAGTTAATAAAAAGTAAACTTTGTGTAGCTTTCTGTGTAGTTTCCTTTCCAAATATTTGGATACTAATGAGAATTTTTACAGTCCCTAAACTTTTTACTCTTTTCCTCTTACTGTCTTTCTTCCCTTTTCACTGCTGCTGCTTTTTGAAAGTTATATTTTCCCCTCTCTTAGAGGTGTCAGCTATGGAGGACTTTTCCCATGCATCAGCTTGACGCCTCGTGTGGGCTAAGGGCTACATGGAGCAGGGCAGCAAAAGACTTTCAGCGCAGGTGCCTGGGGCTGGTTCTCACGCACCCCTGCCGCGGCTGACTGATGGGTCTGCTGGGGATGGAGATGGATTCTTAGGAGGAGAGGGAGCCATGGGAATGTGCGTAGGTTCAGGTCTGAGACCAGGGTTGTACAGAGGTGTTCCCATTAGTGATTAGGTTGCTGTTCGTTTTGGTAAGATCAGTATTGTGTTTTGGGTTTGGGTTTTTTTTGCTTGAGAATTGCTCACATTTAAAGACTTGAGGTAAACCTGCATAAATCTGAGCTCGCTGAAGTTGCTTTGATTAAGGTTGGTGTAAGCCATAGTAGATTTACGCCCATAATGCTCATGTCTCGGTTTGTGATAGACTTATGTGAAATCATAACGAAAAGACCTTAAGAATGGATGTTCTTCATACTGATTTGAACACAGCATATGTCCAAATGGGAAGTGAGGTATTGTTCCTACTTTGTGATATAAAAATACTTGAAATAACTCATTCTGGGACTTTCAGTATTATCTATTGAATTCATATCTACCCATGTCATCTGACAGGCTACTAAAACAAGATTCTGCTCAAAATGATAGAAATGTCAGTCATACAATGCCTTTCATTCCTGGTGAGCCCTGTTACGTAGTTAGTTCGGGGAGATAGGGATCTTACTTCAGTTGTTCAAGGACAGTCCTTTGGAAAGGATTTTCAGAATTTTTAATTGTGCCCATAAATCCCTTGCTCCCCCCTGCAAGTGTGGTAAAATTTCTCTTGCAACCCTACTGCTCTGTGTTGGGGAAACAACATTTCTATCTTATTTTTTTGCTCATTCCCTCTTTTCCAAACCCCAGTGGTTGCATTGTGCTTGCAGTGAATTCTCTCTGCCACTGCCACAGAGCATCCTTTCCTTCCTCTGCAATGTTGTTATGTAGAATTGCTTCTGTGCTCTGTCAGCGTTTGACGCCTTGCATCTGGCAGTGCATAGAAGAAATTATATACACGGAGACCCAAGCTTTGCCCCTAGCTATGCTTGTGAAAACCTGTGGCATTATACAATTGCCTTGGAAAGACTTAAGAAATCCCGTGAGATCCGCTGCACTGAAAGTCGCTCTGTAAATGTTAGACAAGGCTGTTTTTTCCGCACTAATACATTTTATTTTAAAGCAAGCCATACCTGAACTGCAGTCGATGATACTGTTTCATAACATTGAAACAGAGGGACAGATTTGGAGTATGAGATGTGCTGTGCTGTCAGTGGAGTTGGCTACTAAAACAGTCTTAGCTAGACGCCGTAGCAGTGTCTGTGCTGCGAGACAGACGCGCTCTGTGGGCTGCTTCTGGTTCCTGGCAGCATTCAAACCACTGGTCACAATACAACCATCCTTCTCCGTGCCCTGGTCTCTTGTGGGAAGGAACCAGGCCCATCTGCTGGCAGGGCTGGGCAGCAGAGGTGCCCAGCGTCCCAGGCCCATCATGGCGGACCCTGGGCCTGCAGCACAGCGAGTCCCAGGCAGCAGAAGACATTGTCCTTCCCGGGCCCAAGAAAACTGGATTTAGGTCTGACACATTCCTGGCACCGTCCAGTATGGAGCAAGCACAAAGCTGAGGAATGTAAAGGGAAGGTGCTTTTGTACCCCCTTGGTCTCCAGGCAGTGGGGTGAAGCTCTGGGGTCTGGCCCGTGGTGGTGTAGCTGATTACCCTGCTGTTTGTGACTGCGAAACATAGCATACGTGGAGATAGATGTATGTTGCTGTATGGAAAGACCCATGTGACCTTTCTGTTTCATGTTTAATGCAAACCGTAGGAAATAACGTTCAGCGTGTAGACAGGTGCTGTACTGATCACAGCATCTTTGACTCATAGCGATCTCTGCGAGCGTGGAAAATACTTTGTACAGCTGGCCCACAAATAACTGAAGAGCTTGAATAGCTGTAAAATTCTTCTTTTGAAAAGTGTTGCAGGGATAGACCTGAGCAGATTGAAGTTACAGTCAAAAAGCCCTACCCTGAGCCATTTCCTTTTCTTCTTGGTTTCTGTGTGTTGTGATCCTACTGAGACAAGAAAGCAAATTATGAGAAGGGAGGAAGTGAAGCAGAAGATCTGATGAGATGTATTATACACACTTCCAGTACTCTCGTTAGACATTTTTACCTACTTCATTTTTTTGTAAAATTTTCAATAAGAAGAGTTTTGTGGGTTTTTTTCCCAGACTGAATGGAAATCTTGCCATTGCTTAATGTAGAGAAGGAGTCGGAAGTATCAAAATTACATGTGAATTATTTATGTGTCCAATTTGCTGTTGTGAATGGAGGAGCAAGGATCTTAAAAGCTGTTAATTACTATGAATTTTATTGTACTGACTATGGTTGTAGCTGCAAGCCACAGGTTCTGGAGGGTAACCTAGTGCCGTGCAGTCCAAGGGCACTTCTGGGAGGGAGGAGGGAATGTGCCAAAATGCTCACTACTGAACAGTGGGGCTACATCTATATGTTCTGGCATGTTACTGGGGAGGAGTGGGGTTTTTCCTTCAAGGCCTGAAGATGAACAGCTTTATTTATGTTTCTTCTGGTATGTCCGGAACAGAAAAAAGAATAGAACAAAAGTTACGATGTTGTAGTACAGCATCTTCACGTTTTTTATTCTGTGCTACCTATATTCAAGGGATTTCCTAGCAAGAATAGAAACATCTGCAATAACAACTCCTATTTATGTTAATCTTTTGCAATCAGCATGCAGTCTGAAATAATTACAATGAATGCACCCTGTGCTCCAAACACTCACAACTTGCATTTATTTCAGGCTTCTTTGCCTCAGAAGTCTGAGAACATAATCCCTCATTCTGCTGTGCTTCATCTCCTCTGCATGAATTTATCCAACAGTACCTTTTGTGAGCTTCATTAACAATGGCCATGCCATAATAAATTACATAAATCGAGAAGTTTTTAATTAAATAAGTTAACAAAAAAAAGTCAAAGCATAATAAATTTAATTAGTTAACATTTTCCTGTAATAAATTTGCACATGAGGTGTGTAATGCAGTAGGCTGGGGTAAAATCTATAATCTGAAGGTTTTTAGCCTTCACAGCTTTACTAATTTAATCTGCAAGAAGATTTTTCTTTCTTTTTTTTTTAAATACTTTTTAAAGATCATGTGTCAAACATACCTTATTGTGGAAAGATTATGCAAGCTTAGCAGGAAAACAGTAGTTACTGACAAAGACATGACTAAGAATATATTTGACCCTATGAAGACACATCTTCCAGTCTTTCCTCCTCTGTTTCTTTTATTGCTGCTTGCCCAAGTCAGGGTCATTTTTTCCAGCTTGGCAGTGGCCCTTCAGCTTCATTCATGTTTTTGGTGCTGGGCAGAACTGGGGGGTATTTTTGGTCGAATTGGCCAATGTGTATGGTATAAAAGGCACATTCAGAGCCAAGTCTCCATGCTGGTGCTGTCTGCATTTAGCTGGGCTGCTTGCCCAGGCATGTGGGAAGGAAAAGTAGGATCAGCCTTGGCCCACATGTGCAATGCCATGGAGTGACTCCTCAGGTGTTCCCTGCAACTGCCAGCACCTGCCTTTGCTTTCCTTTTCCTGAACTTCCATCCAGAAATATTAAGATCACTATGGATTCCCCTGCCTCCTAACCTCTTACGAGGCTCAGCCAGGCTGCTTTCACTTGGGCAATGTTCCCATCTAAGGGATTTGGTCCAAAAACAACAGCTTTGCCTTTCCTTTATGTTCAGGGTTTGCAGCTTCATGACAGTGAATGGTGCTCTGATTTTCAGTGGTGAGATCATGAAGGGATTGAACAAAAACCAGTGGGAGAGGACACAGGAAGGGAATTTCAAAAATTATTAATATTGGTTTGTGTTGTTCCCAGACATCTCTTCAGAGTCACAGAAAGCAGTGCAAAGGGAGTTTGCTGGATATTACCTTCATTGTTTTGCTTTGGTGATGCATAGAGTCAGAAAAATGTTTTGTAATTGTCTTTCACAAGTGGAAATGGCTGTGCATTGAAGGCTGTGAAAAATAATTACCAGTATTTATTAGCTCTGCGAAGCATCCTTTCCTTTTGATATTTTAATTCAGGGCTGATTTAGAGTGGCAAGATTGATGTCAGCAACATCAGTTTATGGTTTGGGGTGGGTTTCTGTTTTTTGGGGGTCTGCTCCCATTATTCTGTGTACCATCAAACTCTGAAATCAGGGAATAAGACTTTTGGACATTCTGTGAAAAAACATAGCACCAGGTCATTTGTTTTGTGTGTACGTACAACTGGGGTTGCAGGGTGAGAAAAAGATGTATGATGAGGGAGATAAGGGAAAGACAGAGATGCTGGGTCAGATTGTGACAGTACTGCCTGTGGTAGCATTGACAGTGCTGTGTCTCTGTCCCTTCCTAGTCAGCTGTCCCCTCATCTTAGGTCGCTGCAGGGGTAGCTCAGTATTATGGGAAACAGAAAAAAAGGGTCTGTTGCATTTTAATATTGCCTGTGCCAGTAATTCTTCTCCTTTCTGCAAGATACATGTAGTATTTAAGCAAGTAAAGTCTGTTGTGAAGATGGCAACTTATCTGAGATTGCGTGTAACTCCTAAAATTCACCAGAAGGGTCACGAACCTGTGTGCAGGTGGATCTCTGACAGTTCTCTGACTCACAGACTACAGTTAATTGTTTGCTGGAAGACGTTATAAAGCATTTCAGTATAGGGCAGATAGCCTCTCTCTCTCTGTCCCTGCCTTTTTACATCAAAAGAGAAGCAGTTGTAATTCTAGAGGAGGTAGGAGGCCATGAAGTTTATATAGCAGAAACACATCTATTTTACAGAAAATGTCCCACTTAAGTTTTAGGGTTCTACCTGAACAAGTGGCAGACAGCAATCCTAGACTTGTAGAGTGTTGCACAGAAATCATAGCTGTAGTGTCCTTTGCAAAATTTGAGGTAACTTTGTAGCATGCATGGTAGTCTGGTGGTAAAGAAGAAGAGGGACACACAGGTCCAGAGAGCAAAACCAAGGTGAAAAGAAAGTTAACGGGCACACAAGAGAAGGGGGAAAAAGTAATGCACAGAAAAAGAGGGGGGAAGTTAGTCAAGAAAAGATAGGAATTAAAATACAGAGTGTTGGCTGAGAAAAGCAGCTCACTAGTAGGTCACTCGCTAGGATGAGAACATAGGATGTTCGAGAAGAGACTCAAGCAGACCTTCCCCTGGAGGTCTGGGAATCTCCCATGTGAAGGACCTTGGCATGAGAGGGTAGAAACTCTCCTTCTTAAAGTGATACAATTTAGATGGCTGAGGCAGAGAATTTTTTTAATTGTATCTGGAAAAGAAGACTTTAGAAATTAAGGTCTTGATGACAGGAGTGCGTCAAATTAATGCATTACGTATTTTTGGAATTGTACAATGTGTCATAAGCCAATTTCATTCTAGGGGAAATGTGACATATTCTCTCTTGTGAGTGAGGTTTCCAAAGGGCTGAAAAGCAATGAAAATCTAAAGCAAAAAGAGAAGCCAAATGGAGAAGAAAGGCATTGACTGTGCTATTTAAACTGTGTAAATCAGTGGTGGTGTATCCTACCTCTCAACCCCTTCTGATAGCTCTGTGTGTTTAGGCTGCTAGATCTGTTTTCCATTTTCGGTCTGTTTCAGGGCAGTAGATTTTACCTTGACCTGTAAAGCCAGTCATATCCTTTTACATAGCAGTGACTTCCCAGAGAGCAGAAACATAAATCTACACTGTTGCCAGGAGGTACATGCTGTGCCTCACAGCAGATCTGGTTTTTAACTCACAAGAATATGTGCAAGAGGATTTTGCTCGGCTGCTGAAAATATTTGAGCTGCAGTTTTACATATTGAATTCTTGTTTCTTCTGCTTCCAGAATCTAAATAGTTTAGAAAGGAAATGCAGAGTTAACATCTGCAATCTGAAATGGTCCTTCTTTTCAGAAAAATATTGTTTCTGGCATTCCTGTTGGGGAAGAAGAGCTATCCTTCTGAAGACATTCAGTATAGGTATGAAAATATTCAAAGAGCTGACAATTAATAATTATTATTCACTGCTGCTGCTTTGCTTCTAGTACAGTGAACATATTTTTGGAGTAGAATTAAATCCAAGTCTCTCCAGGGGCTATTGGTATTTTGCTAATGCTAAATTAAAGTGTGACATGTGCTGTGCACTAGGGGTGGTCAGTAGTGGCTTGACAGAATTTAATCGTGTGTGTGGCAGGGGTGCTCTGGGTCACTGCATGGTAGGTGTGATACAGCAGCAATCTGGTGGGAAATCAATCTTTCACAGCCCCTTGTGTTTTCATGAACAGGAAGGAGACATCCCAAGCTGTCTACCGTCCTGCCCGCAGGTGGGGTGGTCCAGCTCCTGGAGTGGGTATCCTGCAGAGCCAGTTTTTGTTCCTTCTGCTCATCACCCGTCCCTTTGCTTTTTCTGCTCCCAAGCTGTAAATGCTTTGTGCTGGTTTGGCTGGGATAGAGTTAATTTTCCTCACAGTAGCTAGTGTGGGGCCATGTTTTGGATTTGTGCTGACAAGAGCGC
>JANZLQ010000078.1:1977476-1991259 GCA_026212715.1 Elanus axillaris | reverse complement strand
CTTTACCTCAACCCATGAGTTTCCTCACTCTCACTCTTCCGATTCTCTCCCCCATCCCACTGAGGGGGAAGGAGCGAATGGCTGTGTGGGGCTTAGTTGCTGGCTGGGGTTAAACCATGACATACTTAAAATGAGAAATAAATTAATTAGAAGCATGAAACAGAGATGGAAGCTGCCTGCCTTAAAAAAATGAGTAAGTGAAGAAGCAGGTCCAGATTGGAGAAAAAGGGAAGTAGTCTTTATAGCCTTCAAAATTATCTTCCTATTAAGCTGTTGAAGAATGGGTTTGGAGGTATCAACACAAAAACTTAGTAGTATTCCCTCTTTGGGACATGCTGGTATATGTTGGAAGTCCTTAAATGGCATATTGTCCTGTACTGCCTCATTTTGAGCACTTGTCCTCTTAATGTATCTTTGGTATTACTTTTCTTGATGAGGTCCTCACCTGTCTCAGCCATACACTTTCAGCATGTTCACTCTGCCCAGACTGGTGCAGTCAGTGCACAGTATGTTGCAGCATGTCTGGGCTAAAATCAAGTGCTAGTAGGAAGAGAACCACCAAAATTAAACCTGTGAATCTTGCACCTGAGCCAGCAGAGTCACCAGGTGGGGAAAGTCCCTGAAGAGCTGAGCTGAGGGCCCTGTTCCCAGGCTCTCCTTCTTCCCGTTCTCTTTTCCATCTCTCACTGAAGGCTAAGATAGCTCAGGCAACCATGCACTGGCTGTGAATTGGGTTCCCAGGAGAGTGGTAATGGTGATCTCTGTAGCATGCAGGTGAAAATACATTGAGCTAGCATGGTGTTTGAGAGTCACTATGTGGAATGGTGGCATTTTGTTATTTTATTTAGTAATTTGTGATGGCAGTAGTTGAATATTGAACAGCTTATATCTAAGCATCTGGCATTTCATGCTTTGGTGAAGAGAGAGTGGGTGAGTGAAATAGTAGGGGTAAATTGTGAATAGGAGTGAAACCAATATGTGCAGCTTTCTCCGAACCTGCCCACTTCTTTCCTTGTGTAATACTGAGCAGCTGGGGCTGTGCTATCTCAGCTTATCATCACTAATCAGGCTGTAGATCTCTGGGGACATGTTTTGCTTTCAGTTGCTTTGGTAGAAATCTAAACTTATTACCTAGATTATTTGCATTTAGACCAGCAAAACTGCAAACACAATTTGAACCTTTTTTGTTAGTGTGGTTGGTGGGAAGTACTCTCATTTATTGAGAGACTGCTGTCTTTGTTTAGTCGAAGAAGAAACCACTTGAATACAAAATGAGAGAGCATTTGCACTATTGCCTTTTTTTTGCTTTCTGTGAGGAAAATTGTACTAATCTTAGTAGGAGTAAAACTAATAGAGTTCACTATAAATTAATTAAAATAACTTAGTTTATTTTAAAATGGCATTTTCCTAAACCATAATATTTATGCCAACCTGTAAGAATATAGGACACAAGACTTGACCACGTTGGTTACAGAGGTGTATGCAGCTGTAATTGAATTCCTTCAGCTGTTTCAAACATTTTTAGGGAGATTCCCCCCCCCTTGAATTACACGGAGTTTTTTTCTAAGTGGCCCACTGGATTCCCTATATGCTTTTCAATGCTAGGCTAGGTAGATATGTTTATGAGCTGCCGTCCTAGGCTGCTTTCTCCAGAGGTGTAATTTAGAAGCTGGTTTTTCATTCATTAATGTGCTTACCTTGGTCTGAATCTATGATTCTGTCTGTTGTTCAGCTTGCAGACTGATGACTCATTCCTTTGCTTCAACAGATAGCTGCATGTGATTTTATCCCATTCTTAGATGAGCTTTGGGAATGAGCTAACAAGAAATGTTTACAGCATTCAGGATAAATTGCAATTCCATAGAGAAATTTGTTTTAGGAAAAAAAAAAGGAAAAAAAGGGTTGCTGAAACTAAAAAAAAATTGGTTTAATCATTTATCTGTTTTATTATGCATCTGTTGGGCCTCACAGTGAATGCAAAGGATGTAGAGATGCTCTCTGCCTCTTTCTAGCATGCATGAGAAAAATCAGGGTGTGCAGAGGCAAAGTGGTGCTTCCATTCAGACATTCATCTCGCATCCTGTAGAAATCCATGTGAAGAAAGAAATCCTAGTGGGATGCCCAGTGTATTTGCAGGAGTTTTCTGTAGAAGAGCAGCTTCCTGCATGCCATGTCCCCACATGACATAGCAGCATCCCGTAGGTGTGAATGCCTGTCTCTGCAGAGCAGGATATGCAGAAGATGAAGAGATGGGTGGTGGAGGGAGACATGGTGACTAACTCTTTATTCCTGGAAGTGCACCCTCAGTATGGAGGACAGCATTAAGTATGTCCCAGATAGGCTCCTCACACTGCATCATTACTGGGGATTAAGCCATTTTCCCCATGGATACTGTACTCGGCAGAAAGCTCTGCAGGAAGGGGTAGTGTTCCTCCAGATTTAAATATATGCAGAAATCAGCACTTGCATAATAGGCTAATTCCTCATTATCCACCAGTTTCTTCTGTTCTGTGACACAGGTTTCAGATACTGCACATGTTGATTTTTCTTCTCGTGCCATGTGGTCCTAACACATGGTGAAGGAAGAACATTCAGACTTGAATTATTTTATCTCCCAGAAATCTGTCAGTTTTCCAAAGTAACTTTTTTTTCTTCCTGGTATCTCTTCTGGTATTTTTATTTAATTTTTAAAAAATAGGACATTGAGGTTAGATTGTTACCTTAAACTGGTTGTTCCTGTTGCTACTGAAAGATGCGTTAGTGAACGGCAACTGAAATAATTAGTAGAGTATAATTTTGCCTTTTGGCCGGGGGGGGGGGGCACAGGGAATTGCTTATATTAATCTTTCTGCTTTGCTAGGTCTGTAGCAAGCACAAGGTTTAGTTTCTGTAGGTAATTCTAACTTGTCCATTTTTCAAGTTTTTATCTGCTGGCTTTGAAAGGTAAGGGGGAATTTGCAGTAAAGACTTGTCATGGAATTTCAAGAGTACCTTTATGCTTGGGGTAAATCAATAACCTCTCTCCTTATTTAGGTAAAGGTCTCTGCCAGCGCTCTCGCTGATGGTGTCCTTTTGAACTAACCTGGTATTGTATCGTGCAGAGTGCAACAACCAAGCGATACCAGGCAGTATTTTTGTTGTTACCTGCTTATAAGTGATACCCTTACGGTCGTTAAAGGCAGCATAAAGAGTTTACACTGTGCTTGCTCAACCCGAGACCTGCCTTCACCTAGTGAACACTTCTTGTGGCCACTTGGAAGGTCTGAACCCTTTCTTCAGCCTGGCTGCCAAGCTGTATTTGCACAAGTTAGAAGCTGGGTGGTGAGGGTCAGAACTGGGATTTCTCTAAGGTCAGTTTATTAGGTTCCTTCAGAGCATAGGGGAAACAGCCTTCCATCCAACCGCATGGTCGAGTATCACTTACAAACACTTCCCTTCTATGTTCTATTTAATAGTCTGGCTGCTGTTGAGCTTTTGTAACTGTGAGGTCAGCTGGATTCTTGAGTACCGATTCTGTGGGAAAATTTTTGGTCAGTGGTGACTGATAGGAAAGAGGAGCGTGGACTAAGTCTGTTTAACAGCTTGTGCAAAATATATGTAGGAGTGTAAGGAAGAAACTGTCACTACTGAATCTCAGAAGAAGTAAATGTAAGAAAAACGTTTAGAATTTAGGGAAGAAGGAGAAAATGGTGTGCATGGATTGAACGTGAAACATCAAGTCCCCGTTGAAAAAGGGAAGCTATCCAAATGCTGTTTGGGAAATGTGGGTAGTTTTCAGGGAGCGTATTCTGTTGTATCTTGCTACAGATTAACAAGTCTGTAAGTTTTTGGTGCATATCATAGTTTTACCACATGCCATTACAGCTTGCTGACTAAGGCTAGTGAAATTCATTTCTACCGAGGATGAGTATCCTCAGAGGACATGCACAAAGAGGTTGGCCAATTATATTCTTCACCTTTTGGGAGAGCTAAAATGTTCATTACAAACAACTTCTAAAAAAGCAAAAAGCATTTCATTGATAGTGTTATGTGAACAGAAACTTCTTGTGTCATTTTGTATGAAGCAGACCAAAACCAGCACAGTAGTTTACAAGCAACAGCTAAAGCAAGGCTTTGAAAAAAAACATGGATTTGGCTTCTATCAGCATAGCAAAATATTTACTTAAATGAGTGTGACTTCCATTTGGTGTTATAAGAGAAAATGTTTTTGCACTTCATTTCTTCACTTCACCATAGTGTTGAATCTTGCTTACTTTATGCAGTCATGCATGAACACACCATATTAAGTAGTATTTTTATGAGTTTTCTGGACATTTGAATTTCTTATGCATGGACTTATAAAATAGAGAATGCTACTTGAAAAAACAGTTTCAGATGAGAATAAAAGAACAAAGTAACTCATTATTAGCTCCTTTACATAAGTACTTGAATAGTATTTTTTCCTTAAAGTATGTACATATGTTCCGTCTGGATTTGTAGCTTTCTGATACTATTTCCTCTGGGATTCTTTGCAGCATTAATTTTTGTCTATACCATCTTTTTCGTGTATCAGATTAAATGAAATGAAGATACCACAAGTGAAATAAACAGAGAAATAGGTTAACATGTAGAAACATAGAAAACTTGTTTAGGAAATAGCTTTTTAAATGGGTTTAATCCGAATGGTCAAATTACTAAGGCTAACCAGAAAAGAATGGACATTTTTGTGGAGAAGGGTGGAAGATGTATTAAGGGAAAGTTGTGAAACCCCAGGGGGAAATATACAAACAGCAACTTTTAAAACAGTCTAGCCTTATGACCAGAAAGAACTAAAAAAAAATAAATTAAAAGAATTAATTGCTTCCTTGCCATGAGACCTTTCCCATCATGAGAAGTGCCGTAAGCAGCAGTGGGTGAGCAGTGGTTGCCAGCACTCAGAGGTAACGACTGCAGGCAAGTATGTGGTAGGCTGCCTTTTTTGGGCTTGGTGCCTAAGGGAGCTTCTCTTCTGTGTAAAACAGAAGTAGAAATTAAACTTGTTGCCTTGAAACATAACACCAAATTGTTTAAGGCATTTAAAAGGGAATTTGTCTGCTATCAGTGTTATCAGCCCTTGAATTTTAAAGGTGTTTTTGTAACTGTGAACTTGAAAATTGAGATGGTGCTTTTTTTCAAGGCATGAACTGCATGATCCCAGGATGGAGTGTCTTTGCTTACATACATAGGTTATCTCGATGGCTGAGTCCCTCCGTGGCTTTGGCAAAAAGCTGGTCAGGAGTAGTGCTCCTCTACTCACCTGCAGATTATCTGGACCAGTAGATGTGTGGAGCAGAGACGGTATGCCTTGCTTCTCCAATGGCTGGCGGCACTTGAACTTTACATCGGAGTCTGGCCTTCTGGGAGTCCCTAGGACTGCTAAATTAAGCAAATAGCCTGATAGAAAGTTTTACTGATACCAGCAGATGAAAACAGTTGTGCTGGCTCTGCTGGAAGATAGCAAGAGAAAGCCACAGAGAATCCCTGAGTGAATGCAATCACAAGATACTGACCTGGGGGCTCTCGGTTTGGCAAGCTGGGGACCCGCAGGATAAAAGGCTATTTTCCTTTTAAGGCTTTAAAAAAGGAAAAGGAGGCTTCAGAGAAAACCTTGGGGGCTTGTTCCTGCAGAGTTCCTCTTTTCCCTTGGCATACATCGTGTCCCTGTAGAGGGATGTGAATTGGCCTCAGATTTTTCTAAGACAGGATTGTAACTGAAGGATGGGAAAATGTATTTCGTATTACAATCCGTTTGACTTCTTAAAATTAATAACAAAACGTGGAATCTTAGAAAGCTTGTTCTACCATGGTTCAGTTCAGCTCCTCCTGAAATCAATGGGAGAGTTTACAAGATACTTAAGTAGGGACAAAGTTCTGTGGGTTTGGTTTGGTTTTAAGCCTTCTAGCTACACTTCACAGGATTTTGTTCTGTAATTTGAGTGCAGAAAACAGAATGAAAATTTGCCCTTGTTTTCTGACCAGCTTGAGTGACATTTTGGTGCCCAAAAGCATTTTAAAAAGACTTAAACTTTTTTCTCTCTTTTTTTAAGGGCAGTGTTCTTAAAACAGCTTGTATGAAAGTAGGCATCCACGTTAAGTGAGGCACTGAAATCAGTTAGTCACTGAAGTGGTTGATTAGGTACTTATGAATTCATTTACCAAAAGTTTGGCCATGTGTGACTTGCTGTCATTTAAAAATCTTCTCCGTTCAAGAGTTTCCAAATAAGTTTATGCATATTTATTGGGGATATTGTCATGCTGTCAATTCAGTAATTCAATTTGTTGACTTCAGTTCAGTAACATAAATGAATAAATATTTGCAGGTTTGGTCCTTTGCCTTTAGATGTTGATGAGTTAAAAAAGAACACCGCTATTTTGATTTAGAGTGTAAAGTCACAGAGCAATACAATAATTATGTATCGTCAATGTTTGTTTGCTAATACAGCCATCTCTCAGGAAGCACTGTTGTTGTGGAAACCAGCATAATTTTAATTAATGTTTTAAACTATGCGCCTTACAATTAATATTTTAAAAACAGAACGTCTGTAATTGGACTTGTTTACCCACCCTAGTCATAGTGGAAACTGTACTTAATGGTAAGAGGTTGCATAAACCCTAAGTGATGGAAAACATCTACAGCCCAATTCTGGTTTTGGGGTATGTGTTTATAATTCCCTGTTGCAAGTGAAGCATCCTGTGAAGTGCATCTCTTCTTTACAGACAACACAGATTGTACAACCATGTGTAACATAAACAGGAAATAAAAATGTGCTTCGGTAGGACTTAAATATTTTGCTGCAAGGCCTAGAATTACCAGTGTCTTAAGTTATACTGCTTTCAAGTATTTTTTTCTTGAGTTGTTGTTCTTTCCGGTGTTTTGTTTAACCTGCTTGGAAGTAATCACAGAATGGCCCAGGCTGGAAGGCATCTCTGGAGATCGCTTAATCCAACCCCCTGCTCAAAGCAGGGTCAGCTGGAGCAGGTTGCCCAGGACCATGTCCAGCAGGCTGTTGAGCATCTTCAAGGATGGAGATGCCTCAACTTCTCTGGGTAACCTGTTGCAGCTTTGACCACCCTCACAGTAGGGGGGGAAATATTATTTTCTTCCTTTCGAATGGAATTCCCCGTGTTTCCATTTGTGCCCATTGCCTCTTGTCCTTTTGCTGGACACCACTGAGAACAGTCTGTCTCTGTCTTCATTATTCCCTCCTGTCAGTTGTCTATACACATAGATGAGATGCCCCTGAGCCTTCTCCAGGCTGAAGAGTCCCATCTCACAGCCTCTCCTCATACATCAGATCCTCCAGTTCCTTAATCACCTGTGTGGCCCTTTGCTGGACTTGTTTCAGTGTGCGTTTCTCATGTACTGGGAAGCGCAGAACTGGACCCAGCTCTGCAGATGCATCTCCCCAGTGCTGAGCAGAGGGGGAGGATCACCTCCCTTAACCCGCTGGCCACGCTCCTTCTAATGCAGCCCATGACGCTGTTACCCACCCTTGCTGCAAGGACACATTTCTAGCTCATCTTCAACTTGGTGTCTGCTGGGACCCTTAGGTCCTTCTCTGCAAGGTCGGTCAGCCCCCAGCATGTACTGGTGCATGGAGTTACCCATCCCCGCGTGCAGGACTTTGAATTCCCCTTTGTTGAGCTTCGTGAGGTTCCCGTAAGCCCATTTCTGCAGCCGGTCTGGGTCCCTCTGGATGGCAGCACACTCACTTGATGGATCAACTGCTCCTCTCAGTTTTGTATCATCCGCCAACTTGCTGAGGCCTGTAGCCCATTGTTGAGGTCACTCCTGAAAATGTTAAATGATACTGGCCCCAGTACCGACTCCTGGGGTACGCCAGTAGTGACTGGCCTCCAGCTGGACTTTGTGCTGCTGTCCACAGCCTTTTGAGCCAAGCAGTTCAGCCAGTTTTCTATCCACCTCACCATTTACTAATTTAGTCTGTACTTTATCTGTCTGTCAGTGAGGATGTTATGGGAGACAGCATCAAAAGCTTTGCTGAAGTCAAGATAAATAACATCCACTTCTCTCCCATCTCAATTAGGTGAGCCAGGCATCTCATTGCAGAAAGCTCTCAGGTTGGTCAAATGTGATTTCTGCCTTCATAAATCCATGCTGACTACTCCCAATCACCTTATTTTACTCTGTATGTTAAGGAAATTGTTCCCGGATTTATTTGCTCATCACCTCCCCAGGGTTGGAGGTGAGGCTGACCTGCCTGTAGTTCACTGGATCCTCCTTGAAAATAGGACTTTTGCTTTCTTGCAGTCCTCAAGACCATCCTGTGATCCCTGTGACCTTTCAAAGATAGTTGAGAGTAGCCTCCTGTTAACATCAGGCAGCTCCCTCAGCACCTGTGGCTGCATCCCCTCAGGACCCACGGGCTTGTGTATGTCCAGTTTGTTTAAATGTCCCTTAACTGGATCCTCCTTTGCTGATGGCAAGTCTTCATTGCTCCAGACTTTCTCACTGGTTGCCGGGGCCTGGGATTTCTGAGAAAAGAATATTGAAGGAAGAAATATCTTTTAAATTTACTGCCTTTTTTCTGGTAGTAGTCTGTCTGTCTGGCTATCAGAGATACGCTTAATATGCTTTAAATGCAAACCAGTTCTTTGCAGAATGTGGTATTAAATAAATTTAAAAGCTGTTGATAGACCTCTATTTAAAGCTAAACTATTAATGTCTTTCCATGATTACACTGAAAAAGAAAAGCTCTCATGCACAAAGGAGTATGAATGTACCAAAGATGTGGGAGTTTTTTCTGTGTGCTTCTCTGCTGTGTTGGCCTGACTGAGTGCTGGCTGCGCGGAGATGTGTAACAGGAGTGAGTACAGGCAATGCCAGGATTTCAGGGATGGATTTCATGTGTCAGAACAAGGTGGATTAGTCTGCAGTCACATTCACGTTGCCATCAAGAGCTGTCATCTGTGCCTGAGCAAGGTTGTTTTAAGCTTGCATGGGTGTAACAGGCCCAGTCTACAAGCATTGCTGTGCAGTCGTCAAACGGGGAAAAGGAAGGAAGAAAAGAAAGTGAAGATGCTGTTTCCTGCTCAGCAGGAACCTGGCAGCTCCTGAGCTCACAGGAGCAGGGCACTGGGAGCCGCTGTCTCGCAGGGTGCAGGTGCGGCCATTGGCGAGAGGCAGGATTCTGGCTCCTGGCTTCTTCTGAGCTCCAAGCCCAGCAGCAGTTTGGGAATCCCACCGCTTACAGGGGTGCAAAGCACAGATCGTCCCTTTCCTGCTGAGCATGTGCCACCGGTGGGGAGCATAGGTTAGTCAGCCCTGCCCTCCGAAGAGAAATTGGACATCCCCACTGAGTGGAGCCAGAGCTGAGGAGCCACCCATCTTTGGCAGGGTTCATCTACCCTTCCAGCACGGCTCCACCAGCTTTAAGTTTATAATAACTTTTAAAAAGCCTTCCAGTTTCTTAGGGCTCCTTAAACAACCAGTGGTTCTCAGGGGGTTGCACGGCAGCGAGGACTCAGCCTGGCATCACGTGAAGGTCTGCCAGGGTCGCTCCTCATCCTGCACGCAAGCGAGAACGGCTCTGGGTGGGAACCATGGCACTGCCTCGGACCTAGTGGGAAACTGCAGGTGTTGCAGTCAGTATTCCTGAGAGCAGCTGTGCCATCTTTTGGGCTGCTTTCTGCTGGCACTGTTACACAAAAAAGGTCTTTTGTTTTCCTCTGTGTATCTTCTGTTGTTACCACATCTTGTTAAGTCAGGGTTGCCATGTCTGTGTCTTGTTCATGGTAGACTGTTCATAACATACTCCACATTAGGTGTCTCGTCTTACAAACACCTTGTATGATCTCACCACAACCATCTGAGCTTCTGCTTCAGATCTTTACTAAGATGCTGAGTGTTAAGCCCAGCCAAGCAGCATCAAATGGGGCCACTTTGCTCACTTGTTCGTAAGGGGCTGTAACCATTACTGCACTGAAGAAGCACCTTCTCTTTGTTTTGAAGAGAGCTCCAGGTGGAATAACTGCTGAAGAAAAAATGCCATCTTTTTAGTAGGACAGAAAAATGCCAATGTTACTTAGATTTTGTACTTTGATTGAAATTTTTCCTGTTGTATGTTTTATATATATTGTTTTCTCTCAGGGTTTTTAAAAGTTTTTAAAAGTTTTTTAAAAGTCATATTTTTATTAAAATGACTTCAATAAATTTCAATAAGAAAACATGTATGTTCCATTAACAAAAAAATGCATTAAAGTGTCAGTAACATCTTCGATACAAACACTGTGAAAAATGCAACAGAAATAAGAAATTACTTAACTGAAGGAACACCGTGTAAAGGGAAAGATGTGGAATTATTTTTTTCTCTTTTTGTCTTAATCCACCATCAAATTTTGGGCCATGTGCATATTTTAATGAATAAAGGTAGAATGTAGAATTTTGCCTTTAAATAAAATTATTAGCAGGTTATACGTAGTCTATTTTTTTCTCTCATCTTACTACTAACATTGATTCTAAGAGACAGCTGTTAAAATCACTGATAGAGAACTAATCACTCATTCTTAATGTATAAGTAACTTCATAATATGAAATGATGGCCTGGCGAGTTAATATTGTAGATGAAGTTGTAAGACACCTCCTGATGGTTGGGCTGATGGTTGACTTTCTCACTTCTCCCTGTTTGCAGAGGTGTTTGCGTCTGCCAAAGTACATTTCAGTGTTGCAACTTCGAAGAATTTCAGAATGGTTCTTTGCAAGATGACAGGGGTTTTTTGGTGGAAAGAGAAAGGAGAAGTTGTACATGCCAATGAAGAGGAAAGCAGGTGAAGTGACCCATCGTAATAGCTTTTTAGGGCTTTTTGAGACTCGTGCTCTGGGTTACCATGTGCTTGCCAGAATGCAGTCTACTGGCTTGCATAGCACAGTTGGGCTGTGGCCACTAGCACATGGTCTCTGCATCCTTTGCAGTGGCTGTGAAAGTCAGGAGATTACCTTGATTTACCTGTTTGTACTCAGCCCAGGCATGAGGTTGAGGTCTGCGGCAACCCTGCTGATGAGGGCACGTGTCCACAGGGGTGACAATATGGGGCAATTAGCAATGCTATGGCTATAAGCGTCTCCCTTCTGTGCTCTGGGGAGACGCTTTTGAACACAGAGCACCGTGAGAGCCCTGGTGGTGCAGGAACACGTGGCTCTTGCCATGTGAACACTGGCTGCTTTCAAATTCAGCTCATCTATCATGGATCGGTTGACAGCAGTGTGCTGGCTGAGGTTTAATACTGGGCTGTGCCTCAGGCTGGCAAAGGTTGCAAGGTTTGAAATGCAGATTTGCAAGGATGGGCTTCTCTTTGCAGCTGGAGATGGAAAATCTGGTATTTTCAGGAAGCATCCTTTTGGGATGCTGGCAAACTTTCCCTGAACCAGAACACAGTGGCACTGAAAGCATGTATGGCACCACTGTGCTGTGACAGTTTAGTCCACTTTATTGTGTGTGAGCTGGTCTGTTAACTTCACTGTCTAGTAAGGGAGGGCAGGGTGGAACTGGAGAGTACCTTTGGGTGACTGAAAGCAAGAAGGAAAGGAGTCAGGAGTGCAGGAGGTGCTCAGATGTAAACCAGCTTACGGAGGTGGGACTAGCACTGCTGCGGCAGCGTGGCACTGCATCTATGGCAACTAAGGGAAGGAGAATGAGCAATGTAATGTTTCCTGTGATGGGGAATGTGAAGAAAAAGAGATTTGAAAATACTGCTTTCGACTGATATGGTCTGCTTTACTATTTGTTTTGCCATTCTTTGTAGTGTGTAGGCTAGGACTTGATAATGGTGCGGCATAGCCCATTTGGACTTCTTTGGGTGTCCTGGACTGTTGACTTGTATTCAGATGTGGGACTTGAATGCATAAAAGAGGTGCCTTTGAAATTAATTGATTCTTAAAAAGGAGAGGAGGGGGGCAATCAGCAGGATGCTTTTCATTTCTCTCTCTCTCATTGGAAATCTGTAGTGGATACAGGGTAAAACTGTACCACTATATGGGTCGTTTACCATATCAGTGCATCACTTTCTGCCATCCTAGTCAATGGGAAGCTGATGCTGCTGGTGGTGGGACGATTCATGGCCTGTTATGTAGCTCCTGGAAAGACCATAATTTCTAGAACTTGCTAATGCTTGGCAATTTCACTGGGCTCCAGGTTGTAAGGGGTTGGTTCACCCATCAGCATGTGAGCCACTGTGGTCTCTCGCATGAAACTCCCATGCCTGGCTTCCTCCCTTCCTCCCAAGAGCACAGGCGTGAGAATAGTTTCTGGTTCCCCTTCTTTCCTCTTCCTGCAATTCCACAGGCTTCTCTGACAGCCTTGAAAGTTCCTGTAGGTATCACCGCTCTTCTACCCTCTGTCTTTTTGTCCTTGACTTAGTAGTCCTGCCAGTGAGACAAAGACTTCCTTTGTAGCTGGGCCATCTGTATAAAGAGCCCCTAACTCCTAATGTTTGTTTCTGACAGTGAAAAAAAAGGAGGTGAGTGGCTTTGAATTCGTATGTGTTTATTTGGGTGAAAAAAAAGAAAAAAGTCTCAAGCAAGTGGAAAAAAAAAAAAAAAAGCCAGCGGGTAAAAATAAGTCTTAATGTCAAAAGAATTCAATTTTTTATTTTCTCTGCCATTATATTTCATTGCTTCTCCATTTCTTTTTTTGGAAGGAATTGTTTCAGGAGAGGAAATAGTAGTCTCGTTTTACCTCCTACCACCCAGGCTGTTTTGAGGCAGTGTGTGGACACAAGTGACGTGTGCTGGCAGACAAAGCCACCGTCATAGTTATGCTCAACACACCTCACCGAGAGTAGCTGCTGTTTCAGGAACCAGAGGAGAAAGAGGGCAAATGTGTGCCACGCACCGGGGACAGGTTCGCTTTGCTCCAATGTGACTTCTGTAGACTTTGTTAGAAATGCGTGGGTTAGTGACCAGCCAGGGATTGCAGGTGACACGGCAGGGCTTGGCATTCCAAAGAAAACCCAGGGCCACAAGGGCTCATGTACTAAGGGGGAAAATTCAGCTTTATGGCTCTCCTGGAATCAGACTGAAATGAGACTGGTAGTAAACAACTTCTGTGCTAATAGCAGGGTGCCTTAGCATGCAGGTGGTTTGGAACAGAAGCAAGTGCCTTTAAGCATTGTTATATGGTGGTGTGCGTTTCAGACTGAAAAATGGCCAGAAGCTTTATTACTTTAATATTAACGCTTTTTCATTACTCTCTCTCTTCCTCCCCTCCTGCAAACTGCTGCATTCATCTATTATAAAGTGGCTCTTTCTTTTTTCCCTTCGCCTGCCATTTTTCACAGTGTGAGGAGGGAGAGGCAGATGGGTAGCAGGAGGGACAGTTGAGGACATAATGGTACCGCATCTGTTGCCAAATGAAGCCAAAGCCCGGGCTGCTGCCAAATAACCTGTTGAGGTAACTTGCAAAGCCCTCAATGCTAAAAACATCCCTCCTGCCATGGCTGCCGCTTTCTAGTCACCTGCGATCGGACTGCGCCTCTTAAAAGAGCTTCTCCCATTAGGGTTTTCCATCTTCCCTCCTGCTCCTTGATGGTGGGGCCTTTGAGGTGCAGGTGTTGGTATCCATCCCTTCTCAACACTTGTGGTCAGGTATTTGCACTGCATTTGCCACTGAGGGCTGTGTGCCAGGACGTTTTAAAATTGGGAAACAAGTAGTAGTGATTCGCAGGACCCAATTTTGCCCGGCGGGGGGGGGGGGGGGGGGGGGGGGGGGGGGGGGGGGGGGGGGGGGGGGGGGGGGGGGGGGGGGGG
>JANZLQ010000078.1:1967256-1977376 GCA_026212715.1 Elanus axillaris | reverse complement strand
AATTTGGAAAAAATGGCTTTTTGGTTTTTTTCTCCAAATCCTGTTCTTATATTCTCCTTCCTGTTCTAAATATGTCAAGTTAAGTTTACCTCGGTGCCAGTACCAACTGTAACCAGAGTGAAATTAGTCCTTCTGTTAGCTCTGCTTGGTTTTCACTTTTCAACAAGCCTTAGTGAAATAAATCATGTCCCCCTTGTCTTTAAATTTCATTATCATGACCTAACTTAACTTGCTATAAATTATTTCTACCTGAGCTTCTTCAGCTGTGAACTTGCAGCCTCCAGTGTCTTGCTCATTGGATCACTGCCCAGCTAATCAAGATTTTTTTTGTTTCTTCACAACTCCTTTTTATATCAGCTAGCTCCGCCAAAGTCAGCTCGGCTGTGTAACCTCCATGGGGACACACACAGGGCTGATGTATTCTTGTCTTTAAAATAAGGGGTTTTATTGAACTGAGTTTCAGTCTCTTCCCATTGCGCTCTAGTACTGCTGATAAGGACCTCTTTTCCCTTAGAATAAATGTGACCTCAACAGTTTGTTCTCCTCTTGGAGGCAGCCATTGCAACACTTCCTTTTGGCTCTTCATTTCTTTTCTTTTCTCCTTGGGAAGACTGACTGACTGACTGGAAAATCTCTGCTCATTCAATATCGAGCAGCTGTGCCTTGTTTTTGTTTTTTAGCACAGCTAGATTTCATGTCTGATAAAGACTGGTGCTTATTTCCACTGAGAAATGCCAATCCATTATTTTTTTTCTTTAGAGCTGCTCCTATTATTTAGCAATTGTTGATAAACAACTTTTATTTCAGCCCCCCTGAACACTGAAGGCTCGCATCTCACCAAGTTGAGTGACTCTGCTGAGTTGCAACCAGGCTAAATATTTTTGCTGAGTAAGGGTCAGAGAACCCTTGAAGGATTTCAGCCTCCTACATCAAGTTGTAATAACAACTTGCTATGATCATATGTCCTCAGAAGAGAAGCTTACACAGTGAGCTTTTTATGAGTTTGGAAAAACTGGTTTTAAAAAAAAAAAAATAAAAGGATTATACCTGACTTCCTGGGAAGCCTTGGGGATGCTCCAGAGCAGTCATTTCAAAATGAAAACATGCTGATTGTTGCTTAGGTGGAACACATGTAATTTGCAGGGTCCTTTAATGGCAGCTAAGGGCCTGATGTAACTCACCAGCACATTAAAAAATAGCCAGTTTTTCTAACTCATTTGGAGATAAGCGGTAACATGCAACTTTTTATAATGAGCAGTCTAACATTATCTTTCAATATAGCCTTTCTTTTGAAAACAGACACTCTTGCTTGGTGTCTAGATCCCGGTGAAGCAGATATGTCTGCTAGAGCAGTTTAACTGTTATGGTGGATGTTGACAGAATTGAGTTTTCTGGGTGCGTTCAGACTCCACGGAAGGCATCCTGTTTCCTCCCAGTACGGGATGGTGCAGGAACAGTGGGTACAAAAGGTACTGCTTCGGGCACACAGCAGTCTCCTCAGCTTGACCTAAATACTGGGCTCAATATGAGGTTTACTGGTAAAGCGACACGTCATGGGATAGGCAGGGGGTCAGATTAGATGATCTAATGGCTCCATCTGGCCTAAACTCTTAATTAGGGAAATGCAGCCAGCACAAGACAGCATCGAAGCTTTCTGCTGCTAGATTTCACTTGCTGGGGAGATGCTCAGCTGAAGCAGAGCTGCAGAGGTTGTACTTGGGCTAGTCGTTCCCTCGCCCTCTAACGCCAGTAGGAGCCAGCGGCGCTAAAAGCGAGTCCTGATGGGAACCTGCTAATCTTGCTTTCATGGAGGTACAGAAGCCCTGTGTCTAACTCTTCCAGACTGTCACATGTTCAGCTTTTAGAGCTATAATGATACCTAAATATAGAAATAAAATCTATTATTAGCCCAGTACTATGGCATTCATAGAAAGAAAAAAGATGATTTTCTCTGGCAAGCTGATGAGAAAGGAATTACAGTTATTTGAAGCTGCTCATGGATTAAAACATTGAAAGTGGGGATGTGATTTTAGTGGTGGGTGGTTTGATACGGTAGAGGTTTATGATACCTTTGCTTGACACTTTTGGTGCAGAAATGGGAAGTATGGATGTGTGTGGTGTTGTAGATGTGCTCGTTGCTCTCTCAGCTATGCAGGTGGCAGTGTGCAGGTTTAATTACCATTGACACAGCAAAACCAGCATCACTGATTAACCAGTTTCTTTGGCAAGCCCAGATGGCTTGTAGTTAACTCAACGTTTCACTTGATTCCAGAAGGTCACTTGAATGTCTTCTTAAAGTTGCTTAATTGCTTATTGATCTCATACTTGCTATTTTCTGAAATGTGTTGATATGTCACAATTTTAATTTCTTTTGTAGAAGATAGTGGTTTTGTGGTGTTGTGTGTTTACTTTTAAGTTTAGAGCTTTTAATTGGGAATGTCAAACTTTATTGGTTTCCTTTATATACAAATGTTACACATTTTACTTTTCTGGCATTTTTCTAAATCAGATACTCTTACTTCTGCGTGCCTCTTAAAGGTCCTGTTATTATACAACTAGCATATTTCAAAGCACAAGGAGCTGAATTAATAACTGCTGAGGTACTCTGTTCTAAAGTGCTGTCCTCTATTGCTAATTTAGCTTGTGGTTTCTCCCCTCCTTTCAGATATTTTCATACAAAGTAATTGCTCTGGAAGTATGTTCTTTTTCTTTGTGGTCTCATTGTGTCTCATATTAATCAGATTGTTTCATTTTAGTAGGAGCTTCTACTGCCCTGGCTTCTTTCCTTGCAAATTCCTTGTGCCATAGATTATTGCTTTGTGTTTATGGCACTGGGCAGTTATGCATGGAGAGAAACAGCCTTGGTTTCCTGTGGTTTAACACAACAGGGTCATCTAGATCCCAATTAAAAGCAAGAGTATGTGAAACTGGATGCTAAACTGCCTCTGTGGCACTGCCTCTGCCTATATCTGTATTTCCTTTTGAGGTGTCTAACCCAAGAGATGGTCTCATCCGTGGTGACCCATCGCTGTTCCTGGGAACCTGCTCTGTGGCAGAGGGTCAGCTGGAAGAAGCTGCTTTCAGTCGTGCTCTGCTTCTTTCTCCTCCTCTCTTCCCTGTCTTACTTTGGAGTCCGTAACACATCTTATTTCTTCTAGGACTCCCTAGTGCCCAGGTATCTGCTGCCAGCAGCTGTCTTGCTGGCTGCTTTGCGCAACTGTTGTCAACTGTACAAAGCAGCTAGCATGTTCCTTGCTGAATGGTCCCTTCAGGTTTGCATGCTTATTTCTGCCTTGCTGACTTTATTATCAGTGCAGCTTCCCCGGCCTAATTACAACTTCTCTCTTCCCACTGTCTACTAAGTTGCAGAAACATTTGGATGAACCTCAAATGAGCCTGAAGATAGCAGTATGCAGACCCAAATAAACAGCCTTAAAAGTGGAAGAAGGGCCCCTGGATGCTCTGAATCTTGCTTATCATTGCAAGGTGGTGCCTTAAAGGCCTATTAGTTTCTGATAACACAGTTTTTGTTAGGGGGTTAGATTTACACATTGCAAAATAAGAATGAGATTTTCAGTTGGACAAAGACACCATCTGCAGTCACCAGATGCAGTTCAAGATTAAATTGCGAGACTTGTCACTGATTATGCTGGTAATCATTGAGGTGATCAGTGTAATTATCTTGAGATCAAGAAGACGTTTTCTCTGATATGGTACTGCAGAATTAAGTTGAAGGAGCATCCATCATTAGCTACTGAGTAGAGTCAGGTTATGGCTCCAACCAAGCACTTGTCTTTTTCGCTTTGATCATGTTATTCTATAATATGGGAGAAGAATAGATCAGCGAATATTGTGAAATTGACCTTTTATGTTGAAAACCTACTGCATTGCCTAATTGTGAAAGGCTCCTAGGCATTCAGTTCATAACCAGACTTTAGAACAGACTTTGTCTGGGTCTCTTTACCCAAGGAAGACAAAGTATTTCCACTTCAGGTTATTTTAAGCTTTCAGAGCATATTTTTTTTCTAGTATAGATCATATGGAGGATTGACTCAGCTGCTGCTGGAAAGAGTTTTCTTGCCAAACAGAATGGTTGTTGATGTTATCTCAGAAAATATGACTGAGATTTGGTAGAATATAATCCCAAACTCTAAAAATGTTTTTGACTCTAATGCACACTAATAATTAATCTAGAAACAAATGATATGGCTTTGGAGACCTCTTTACAGACAGTCATTTGTCTGTGTTGAAGCATTTCCCTTCAGCTTCTGTAATGTGGTTCCTCGTGTTCTCGTATAGTGGTAAAAAATCCATTTTGCAGATATGTTTGCCGAGCAGTAACTGGCGTATTTTGAGCCTTTATTCATTCATCTATAGATTGTCAAGCCAATTTCTTGCAAATACAGTGATAAATGACGCTCAAGAGATGATGGTATTTATCTTGTATCTTAGGCCTGTCGTTTTTAACTTACTTCATGTTGCCACTCTATATGCACTATAAGTGTATGTAATGTTTTGTTTCCTTTTTAAAATGGCATAGACACACATACAAAATGTTGTTTATATTTCCCAGCAGGGTATATTGCTCAGGGAAGGGACGTGAGCCTTTTATAGACTTAAGTCTTATGAAGAGGATGCCAGAGATAACTGGGAAAAATAGGCAGCACTGAACATCTTTTAAAAAGCAAGTGATTCAGTCTTTGTTACGGCTTGAAAGAAAGAAGTCTAAGAGCATCCCCGAAAGCTGTTTCTTTAATTTCCATCAAGCGTATCGAATTTCATTCCAAGAAATGTGTTGCCACAGAAGACTTCCAAGAGCAAAGCATCATAGGAAAGATAGGAGATAATTGGTAATATTTTTCTGTCATTGATCTATTACTATATCTGTTAAGCTTTGCACAATTATTTATCAGCTGAGAGTTATAAAATAATTCCTGACTTGACACAAAAAGGGAGAAAAGTCAAATACATTTTTTAACATGAACCAAACCCATCAGTCTTAAAGTGCTGATTCATTTGCCCACACAGTATAATTAAGTAAGCTGTTAATCTGTAATAAGGAGTGATACATTCAGTGATCTTACAGTCAGAATTAGTTAGAGCTTAAAATGTTCGTTTGGCTCTCCTCAACCATTTTATTATTCTGTGACTGTTAAGAGAAGGGTATTTGTAGCTTAGGATCTGTAAACTCTTACCTGCACGGCTTGCTTCTGCAACTGGAAGTGGTTTGCCATGAGCAGTTGTTAGAAAGATGCCTATACTGGAAGGTTTTGGGGAACAAAATGTCAGCTGGCATTCTGAGTCCTTAGGGGAGAATATTATAGTTTGAGTACATTTGGTGTTTCA
This sequence comes from Elanus axillaris, assembly GCA_026212715.1. Taxonomy (NCBI): domain Eukaryota; kingdom Metazoa; phylum Chordata; class Aves; order Accipitriformes; family Accipitridae; genus Elanus; species Elanus axillaris. The sequence continues at coordinate 1,972,030 of JANZLQ010000078.1, read as the reverse complement.
TTAGATAATGAATCCATTATGTAATTGGAGTTCAGGCTCACACTGATTAATCATGGCATTTCAATTATTCATTGAATCCGTGATCTTTTGCACCCCTTTTTTCCCACCTCATTTGCTGTTGGCTTCTATTAATTTCTCATCTTACTGCCTTAGGATTTCATCTTGCTGTGTTCTGAGATCCTGAAAATCTACCACTGCCAGAGACTTTAATTTAAAAATTTGAATTTAAATCACCTGGCACCTTGCAAGCAGCTCTTGGTATCTCTCTGGTTTGGTGCTTCATAGCATTTTAACTGCCTACCTTCAAGGTAGCTGCGCTGTGAAGCAGCCAGGCAGCCGCACCGCGTTTGAGGAGTGCCAGGGAGAGTTGCGTGAAAGACAGAGGAGGTCCTGAGACTCAAGACCAGATTCTTGTTTCATTTGCTAACTTGAATTTCCTGACAGTGTCCTAGAGCCACAGAGACAGACGAGTTGCCCATCTCAGAGTCTGCCTGTTCAGCTAGCGAGATTGCCCTTAGCTGTGGCGTGCCATGGTGCCTTCCCCGCTGACAGTACACAGGCAGCGTTGTTTTAAAGGGTTGTGTCATTTGTCTGGAGGAATTCACTTGGTACCCATGAAATTTGTTGTTCTGTAGCACGCAGACAGCACAGAGATCAGAAGCAGCTGCTGTGTTCTCCTTTGGGTCCTGCTGCTCCCACTCAGCTCCAGCTCGCAGGTATCCTCACTTTCCAGCTCAGTACCCACTCAGTCACATTGCTGTGCTTTATTTTTTTATTATTTTTTTTTAATAATTACTGTTATTTTGATACTGTCACTTTTAAGCCATCGTCTAAATCCTGGAACAGATTTTGGTTAAGATATACCAGACAGAAGCTCAGCATTTTTACATCAATCTTTTTGTGTTTTTTAAACAGTTATGGTCAGATTCAGCCTGCAAGTGTTGGAGGAGTGTCCTGGTTTCGGCTGGGGTAGAGTTAATTTTCTGTCTAGTAGCTGGTATAGTGCTACATTTTGCATTTAGTCTGAGAAGAATGTTGATAACACACTGATGTTTTCAGCTGTTGCTAAGGAGTGTTTAGACTAAGTCAAGGATTTTTCAGCTCCTCATGCCCAGCCAGCGAGAAGGCTGGAGGGGCACAAGAAGTTGGGAGGGGACACAGCCAGGGCAGCTGACCCAAAGTGGCCAACGGGGTATTCCATACCATGGGACGTCATGCCCAGTATAGAAACTGGGGGGAGTGGGGCTGGGAGGAGTAGCCTCTCAGGACCTAAATGGGCATCAGTTGGCGGGTGGTGAGCAATTGCATTGTGCATCACTTGTTTTCTTTATTCCAATTCTTTTATTGTTGTTGTTGTTGTTGTTATATTGTCATTTTATTATCATTATTAGTTTCTTCCTTTCTGGTCTATTAAACTGTTCTTATCTCAACCCACAAGTTTTAATTTTATTCTGATTCTCTCCCCCATACCACTGGGTGAGGCGGAGAGTGAGTGAGCAGCTGCATGGTACATAGTTGCTGGCTGGGGTTAAACCACAACAGTCTACAATATCACCGCAGGGATGGGGAACTGGAACTACTGGAACAAGAAGGGAAGGTCCCTGCACTGAATCCACTGAAGGAAGGAGGTGAAACAATGGGGTTCTGTCAACATTATGGCCTCACTTCTGATTTATAACATAAGTGCCCAGTTCTGCACTAGTGACATGATAAATCGTGTCCTCTGGGTGAACTTTGCTCATTATAACCTCATTATAATACCAATGCCTGGCAACACCTCCACCCCAAAAGCTACTCACCTCCAAGGTGTGACCACACCTCACTGAGCATGCACTCTGAATTTTCGCTAACATATACCTTAAAAGTAAAGAGAGAAGATTTTATACCAATCATAGTAAGTTATATATGACTAGAGTCCCACAAGCTCCACCTAGAAATAAGAAAATCATTTAAAAGGGCTTAAGAGAGGAGGAATACTAGGGAAGGTACCATCATAGACAAGTCAGGACATTGCGGACTTCTGGGGTCAGTCAACGGGCTGAACCTCTCTTCCTCCCCCCCATAGAGATGCCTGTTGGGTAGGATTCAAACCCTTGGTTGTACCAAGTGCTTCCCCAGGAAAATTAGAATTCTCCAGAGTTTTTCCATAATTTACTCATTTGTAGTGGACTTTATTATTCATATTCTTGGTATCTGCATGTGCTTTGCAGACAGTGTATCCATCACCAGCAATCCAAAAGAACCTGCACTTCTGTTGCTTTAATAAACTGTACTATTCATTAAAATCTAGCCATGATAGTTCATTGAACATGACCACACTCCTTAAGTCTGGCCATGATAGTTCATTGAATGCAACTAGATTGAAAGTATATTACGCGGTTTGTACATCCGTAATTGTCATAGTTCAATATATATTGAACACGACGGGACTTAGAGTGTTGAATTGGACATCATTCAGAATCTAAGCCTAGCCATCCGCAGCCCCTCTGATATGAGGACAAGCTGGAACGCAAGGGGGGTTATTTTCTGCCAAACTTCTTTATCCTTTAACGCAACAGATGATGGACCACAAGTCACATTACATGGAAACATTTTTTCCTGGACTTCTGTTATTGCTGCTCATCAAACTGTAAAGATTGACCTGGTTTACAGGGGCGGGTTTTTCTACCCTGTTTTGTGGTACACAAGTCTATTTTTCTCTAATTCTCTATTTGACCTGCAGATAATTGATTGTATGTAAGACTGTATATATTCCCATTCAGTTGTGTTTTCCAAATCATATCTGGTGTAAATAGCAATTCTTGTCTAAAAAAGGAAAAGAAAAGAAGTTAATTCTCTAAAATGCTTTTATGCTCAGAGCTTGTGTTGGCTATAGTTCCAGATGAAGTTCAAGCTATGGTTTTGTAAATCAAGGAATTTGCAAGTATTTAAAAGCTGTTGTAAATTACTTAGAGTGCTTGATGAAAAACTTGGGCCCGGTGTATTTTCTCACTGTGTCTCATGTAAGGAGCAGTCCAGCAGAAATAAATGCAGATTGAGTGGGAGACAAATGTAATCATCCACTAACCATCCCAACATGAGGGAAGAGAAGTTATATTTTACAAATGATAACATCTTTTTTTCCCCTCTTCTTCTTCCTCTTTTTCTTAGTCAAACACATGCTATTCCCCACTCATTAATAGTGAGACTGACTCTCCTGCTTCTCTTGGGGTGGGGATTCTGCTTCAAGGCTCATCGTGCACCTGTGTTATCTCCATCCCACCCATGCTTAGAGGGCTCCAGAATCAGGCAGGGTGGAAGTGCAAACTCCTCATCCTCCCTTGGTAATCTCACACTTTTCTGACTACTGTGGGTGAAGAATAAATAAATAAAAAGACTAAACAAAAGACATTCATATGCAAGAAGCAATTTTTTTTTTTTTAGTTTAGTTTAGCTAAGAAGGGACTTCTTTTTCAAGATTCCTCTGTTTCCATTTCAGTTGCTGTTGCTTTTTGTATTGATTTTTTGACTTGTAGCAATTAGTGATACTTGCCCGGCAGCAATGTACATTAAAACAGCTATAATAGGGTGGGTGGGGAGAAATGGTAAATGTTACCCGTGAAGAACACATCCTAGGTTTTAATTCAGTATAGAAAGCCTTCTGAAATACTGTGTAAATGAACTGAGTTCGATTATAGCAGTGAATTTTTTTTTTCTAATTTCTGCCCCACGACATGAAACACATGAGCAGCCAAGGGCCTCATGGAAGGAAATGTTCTCCTCAAGCAGTGTCCTGCCAGGTCAGGTCCCCCGAGAGACACTTCCAGGCAAACCCCTTCCTGCAAGCTGGCTGGGCGTTGCACTGGGCTGGACATCAAGCTCTAAGGCCTTCAAAACAGGGAAACAATCCTTGATATGGCTGTAGAAATGCTTTAAGGTACAGCAAACCTGATAAATACAACAGGGAGAAAATCCCCTGGAGTCCCAGTGACAAATGAGCTGGATTTTTCTGAGACCTGGATTTAGATGTCTACATGTGCCCAAATACCAGTTCAGACCTCTTAATCCATTTACCAGATCAGAATCCTGATCCACCTCCCTCAGCTCTCATCTTCTGAGACCGACTAATGTTGAGTAGCCAACTCCATGGAGTGGGAGAATAAATTCATTTAATACACACTTCAGAGACACAAATGGCAGTGACTGCCATGCAGGAGATTTAGATAAAGTATCCCTTGAAGGTATTTCTGGGAACAGATATGTTAAAACTCAAACACATTTTAGACTGTGATCACTTAAGTTATACAGAAAAGTTAGTATATGCAGAAGAAAGAGGCTTCTGAAGAAAATGGAGTATCTAATTGTGCTGATAGCCAGAGAGAGCAGACTGCAGTGCAGCTGACTGCTGCTGTGCGATGCAGTAATCCGTTACCCGTTTAGAAAGGCAAGGTAGCCATCGGCTGCCTTTTGTTACAGTGCGTCAGTGATTGCAAAGGGGGGAACTCAAAAAACCAAATTGCTCCATGTTGCCATTGAGTCCCTATTATCTGCTGTTAAGAGGGGTTTGAGTATTACTGTGTACACTGAAAGAGGCATAAAAACATTAGGTTGACCTGCATATGGTACTTTTTCTGCTAGTTATGGTTCCCAAGATTTAGCTGTAACCCACCCGTTGATTCTGCCCTATCCGGAGTCCCATGTAGTGTTGCAAGTACTTCGATAAAAGTTTGATTGTGAAATAGGCATGTGATATTTGTAATGTAGTTATAGAGATTTAGGAACATTACAAAATGTA
>JANZLQ010000078.1:1937573-1967156 GCA_026212715.1 Elanus axillaris | reverse complement strand
GTGAGCGGCTGCTGGCTGGGGTTAAACAACAACAAAGATTCAGGCAGGATTTCATGGAGGTTTTTCCCCCAATGTGCACAGGGTCTGTTAGCCTCCAGAGGCTCAGATGGTCTTAAACACAGCATGCAGATGCACAGGACAATGCAACGTGTAACTTACTGGGAGGTCTGTACTAACCGGTAGTATAGGACTGATTAAGAATCAGATGTATAGAAATAGTTCTTCCCATCTCTTTCTTTGGTTCAGGTAATATTGTCCTGTCCTCATTCCTTTAGCAAACTGGACTTTTCAGGTGGGCTAATCACCTCTGCATTTCGTGATGTGGAGAGCAAGGCACGTCAGTGTGTGTGTTGTTACAGACTGGCGTTACAGGAAGAAGAGTTCAAGGAAAAAAATCCATTAAAAAGAGGAGTATTTTCTATTTCAGTGGGTAATTTGCTAAACCTGATTTAGACCAAAAGTATTCAATATGGTAAAGACGTATTTTAAGAGAGAAGAGGAGAGTAGATCTACCAATGAGCATCTTTTCTGTATACCAACATTGTCAATGTCTTAAAAAGGGGAAAACCAAGTTATAATAATGTCAGGCCCTTTAAAACTATAAACCATGTCAGTAATTATTTGGAAGTGAGATAAAACAATGATCTTTTTACAGTGTTCCCTTTTAATGGATTTTTAGTTATAAAATTTTAGTATTTATTCAAAGTGCAATTTTGCTCTAAAGGATGTCTAAAAAAAGAGCCCTGTAGGAGTCTTTTTTTCCTGGGCTTTTCTAGCTCTGTATCAAACTTCTGATGTTGGCACACAAGAAGGTTGTTACTCTGAAGGGCAGGAGTTTACTTAGACTGGGCTTGAAAAGTTGAGCTGTTTTTTTAGGGATCTCTTGAAGGCTTATTGGGAGCTGAGAGTTTCACTTGAAGGTGGTAGAGCTGCACACAGAAATAGGAGCAGTTTATAGATTCATATGTGAGCTGTATGGGCTGTATGTGTGGAGGACAGGAGGCACCTCAACACGTGCAGTGCATCTCCAGTGTGGATGGCCAACAGTTGCTCACAGGGACGCCTTTGGTATTAACTGAAAAACCAGTGACGTTTGTGGTGGACTCTGTGGTCCTAAAGGAGTGTGGAGTTCTGTGGCACCATTTGGGATGTGTTTTCAAATGAGGGCTTCTCCAGGTACTGTGCCTAAAGTTAGCAGCAAGGTCATTTAAGTTTTCTAGCTGTACATCATCAGAAGCGTGGTGTGGCTGGGCAGGTGAATTGTGCACCAGACCCTACGATCCACATTCTTGGGAAGCTGCATTGTACATATTTTTTTTCCAGTTTTTTTGGTGGTCAAAAAGTGACAGACCAAACAGATTGAGTACAATCACGATGCAGCCAACAGGCCACCCCCTGTGGCTGATCTGTTGGCTTCTTCCTTTTACCTCTTCCCATGCTTGCTTGCTCATTTGAGCACATAAGCTACAGTAATAACAACTTCCCCTCTAATCATGGCACTTTCAGTAACCACAAATACAAACTGCATGCAGATGCCGAGCATCTGTAGTTAACTGTGACTCCTTTGACATTGCTGGAGTAACGGATGCAATCTTTTTCATCAGGGGATCCAGCTTTGAAGACAAGAAGAGACATTATTCTAGTACCTTACATTATTGATGGGGAAAGTGGAGTTGCCGCCACTGAATTTCCTTCACAGTGAGACGTGTGCCATGCAGCCATCTTTGCACACAAGAGGATGGTGTAGTTGCTCAAATGCCAGTGAAGACATAATTTAGCTTTTGGAATCTGCTTAGATGATCAAGCATGAGATGGAAATATCACTAGGCATAAGAGATCAGCAGTGAAAACCCTTTTGTAGCGAGACTTTCTGACCCTAGAAGCCACATAAAAATCTGTAGGTGGCTGACAGCTATGCTTTCGCTTTCATACTGTCCCCTAGACTTGACTCCAGAAGTTTGCCTTGCTCCTCTGCCCTCACTGCTTCCCCCAGGATCCCAGCGCAACTGCAGTTGCCCTTAGCATCACTCATGCTTTTGGGACACCGCTGCAGTCCCTCTTCTTCTGCTGGGTACCTTGCATGCTTCTGCTTTTCGGTTTTTTGCAACTCATTTTGTTGCATGGCTTTGTAATCCCGTGCAACCTCTGAACCTAACCAGGGGGATAAAAACTTCTTGTACAGCTGGGACTCTATTCTGCTCATCGACAGTGCTGCAGTCTCCAATTCTTGGGACTGGACTCCAAGAGGGCAGATGCAGCTGAGTGGCCTGATCAGTTCTCTATCAGATATCTGTCATCAGCCCATCAGCACCTGGCGTGGGAAGAGAGAAAAGAGAGGGAACACTGCGTAGTGGGTAGGGACAGGGACGTGATGGGAAGAAGCATGCCTCCTGTGCCCCAAAGGAGACTGTCCTTCAGCTGCAGCTTGATGCCATAGCACCTTCTGGGTTTTTTTTCCTCAGCATCCCATGGCATCACATCCCAAAGAAGCAGCAACTTCCAAAGCACCAGCAATATTTATCCAGTTGTTATTGCTAGAAATGTGCATTCTGCGCTGTGCCTGTGCTGGTTGGTTTAGGGAACAAGAATGTGTTTTAAGATAATATCTTTCTCTGTTTTCCCATTTTTGCTTGTTTGTGAATGATAACAACAATAAAAATTAAAAATCCTCCCCTGCCTTTTATCACTAACGAGTCCTTATGATCTGTGATTCAGTGAAGGCCAGTGTGATACTGACTGCAGGGAGCTGCTGCTGATTCTTCCCGTCAGTGTTTGACTACAGCAAGATGAGTGATGATGCTGTGTGTGAGTCTGGGGGGTCTTACACTGGTGTGGCCTTGTGTGATCCTGTTCTACAGACTTCATTCGTGGCCCTCATTGCTGTGATTTAGGACAGGAATCATCCCATCAAGACATTTATATTAAGGACCTTGCCTGGTCTTTATAATGTGAGATCTTGCTTGATGAATAACCATCAGGAAAAGGGTGATGTTCTTGATCACTCCTCAACAGAAATGTTTGGGAATTGACCTGAAAATGTCTGAGAATTCAGGTGAAATTTCAAGTAAAAGTGTTGTGATATTGGAGTGACTTGAACAAAGATATTTGGCTGTCATAGGTAGTTTTTGTAGTGCTAGAGAGTAATCTTTGAAGCACCCTACTGAAATCTAGATACACAACGTAGGGAGAAGGGATCTAATGAACAAGCAAGGAGTGAGTCTCATTTGGAAGATGCAATTTTCCAGGAAGAAAGTCACCAACAAAGGGCTCTGCTGACTCCATCTTGGTGGAGATGCAAGGTGATCCAGACAGTTGAGGGTGTCTGTGTTTGAAATACTGGAGGCAGGATACCTCTTAAAGCTGATTTTGGCCTCTGCTTTTGAGTCCTTGGCAGTGGCTGGCCTTCACGTGCAAGGGACTGGCAGCTTCTCCGCTCTTACTTGTTATGGGGGCAGAGGCAATGTGGAGGGCCAGTGATGTAGTTCTGTGGCTCACACGTGTGAGCACTTCTGTAGTGACTGAAGAGCTGCCACATGGACTCTGAAAGTCTCTACACTAGAGTAGGAACCACTTTTATTTCCCCTTGGCCTTCCCCTTGACTTAAGTCGGACATCTTTATATATATACCTGATTGATTGTTTTTTTAATGCATCTTTTGTTGTCTTAGCATTGTCCTAAACAACAAAAACTCTCAGGCTGTTTCACAGGGTCACTTCTGTGCTGTTGTGTTTGATGGTTCTAGGATTTCTTATATTCCTGTGTCTTGCTCTGAGAACACAACCGCATAAATTAATATTAAAATAGTCTTGTCATGGGCTTTCTGTGTGACTTGGGAAAGTCTGCAGGCCCTTTTTTCCAGGCGGATATTTGGAGGCACTAATGCTTCTTTACCATGCTGAATTCTTGTGGGGAGGAGTTCCTAATCAAATACCTCATTCAGTAGTATTGCATTCAGGTGCTAAGATACAGTCTCTGCACCTTGCTCACTGGAAAGGCAAACATCTGCAAGTACCTGACACCTGAAGCTCAGTAGAAATCTCACTGTGTATTAAAAGGAAATGTGCTTCCCTTGAGGATTTCAGGATGTGTACATTTTCCTACACTGCTGGATGTTTCTGTTGAGCAAATGGTCTTGGGGGAGCACGGGGAAGAGGAAAGCTTGAAAACCAGTTTAAATTGCAAGACTAAAGAATTCTTTTGTGCAATCTTCCCTATGTAGTTTTATTGCCCTGCAATATTTGACTTGTACGTTAGATTTTCTATGTAGAAATGTACACAGAAAGCCTTTTTATACCATGCTGTTACCTGTGCTTGTAGTATTGCTGTCATTTCCCTGTGCCTCCATTTACTTCTTAATTTATCTTTCTTTTCTTTTTTTAATATTCAGATTTCTAATTAATTAATATATTTTAATTCTATGTCTTCCATCCCTTTCTCTGTAGTCTCTAGTGTTTCTGTCTGGTATGTATCTCTTGGTTTTGTTCCAACTTTGTTACCTTCTTCTTTATTTCTTGTGTTCCAAGCAGACAAAATTAGATAGATGCTCAAGAAGCCCAAAATCGTCCTGCTGGCATTACAAATGAGCGGATCCTAGTTTTCTTTTTTTCTTGTTGCAGTCAGTAGGATGCTATGAGTTTGTTGGTGAAACCCAAACCTCAGATATCCCTTGGATCAGTTATTCTGATTATGGAAGTAAACAAAGCTGTTTCCCCTGACTGATGCTCCGTCCCATTGGGTTGCTTCCAGTTAATGTACTGAGAATTTGCTGAGGTTTATTCTTGCTCAGCTAAGTTTTGTTGACTGGGTTGTTAATTGCAGGTTTAAACTTGTATTTGCTCTAACAACTTAAAACATTGGGAGTTTTTCTTCCTCTTTATGCATTTACTTAGTTATCTCTTTTGAAGAGGCATTGCTTCATTAAACACTTTCCTGCTTAGTCTGTAATGATCCTGCTTCCACTCTAAATACATTAATACATTAAAGAAAAAGAGCTTCGTTGTCTTCAGTGGGATGAAGATGTTCCACATTGTCTTTGGTGCTTGGAGCCTTTTTGACACATGATCTTTGGTGGCATGGCTGCACTTAATGCAGGGCTCGGCAAGATCCATGGCGTAATTCCAGGTTGGCAGAGTTTTTTAGCCCGTAACAAAGTGAGTATGATACTTAACCACCCCACTCCGGTGTGAACAGTGTGATTTTTATGCTTCTACAAAACTAAGTGTTTGAGACTACTCCAGCCCTTTGCTCTTTCACCGCAGTCCATTCCTGTGGTAGGACCCCAGTAGTGCTGGTGGGAAGCCACTGTACGCAAGTGATGAGATGATGCTCGTTCTGTGGTGGTGAGCTGGACCACTCGTCTACTCTTGGTGCAGCACGGTAGTGAGACACTTAAACATGAAGGGAAAAGGACACAGGTGGCTGTTTTTCCAGGGGACGGGCCTTCTTGCCGCAGCACCCGGGGCAGCGGTGGGATGGAGCAGATTGCCAGCCTGGAGCTGCCAGGGGAGCAGCTGCCAGCTCCAGCTTGGGCTCCAAATGGGCTGCACATTTTAGCAAGTACTTAGCACTTTTGGGCAGGCTGGGAAAAAACAACTTCTGGAGCTTGTCTCCTTCTGTAGCAGATTTCTATCTGATCTGAAGACCAGGCATTGCAGTGACCAAAGAGCCACAGGGAGAAGTGGCAAGGATGCACCCAGTGCAATGGGCTTCTTTCACGTAAACCCTGTTTCTTCCGCAGAGGTCCTGCAGGACTCCATTGATTGTGGAGGTGCTACCTCACCTCTCCATCCTCCAAGGGAGCTTTTTGTGCTCTGCGTACTTCCCTTCTTAATGGTTTCACATTTCCAGGGTTAACTTCACAATTTCTCGTTGCTAACCATTTCCTTTCTTTTTAATTTTAGACTAGCGGTTTTATGGAGTCCAAGTGTAAACTTTCTGTTTACGTTCTTGGGCAATCTTTCTCTTGATCAATAAATAAATTGAGGAGTAGTGGTGATACACTACTCTCTGCATTAGTTGCAGTGAGAGTGTGCTGAGCTTTTGCCGCTCCCGAGCGATAGCAATGGAGTAATCACACCTAATGTACATGCTATTAAGATGGATTTGGGTTTGAGTTTTTTTTTTTTCTGTGGGGTTACTGACTTACTAAGCCTCAGCAAAAGCGTTAAATAAAACTTGAGCTATGGGTTTGATACTCTGCATGACGCATCTGATCCATATTACTGCAATGTACCAGAAACTGCAGTTAGTGTGCGAGTTCTGCAGGCAAAGATGATTGCAATGCAATTTCTTCTTTTTCCTGTAAAATTGCACGTATTCTCCCTGCAGAGATTTTTGTTGTTCAGTAGACTACAGTGTGGATTTGAAGAAAAAAAAAATTAATTTCTGTCTAAATACAACCTGAAGGCTGCAAATATCCAATCTGCTACCAAGACAGAGGACATGTACATGAAAACAAATGGACCTGTTGTGGTTAGAAATTCATAGAATAGAGGAAAAAAATAAATTAGGTTGTCTTTGAAACCTTATAGGTCAGCATTTCAGACTTTTGTATTTGTGCTCTAATTAAAGGAGAAAATGGAAAAGCTTCTGCATATTTACTATTTTTAAGCCAACTTGAGAGGGGAGAAGCAGAAGCAATATTTTTTATATGTTCTATTAGCAAATTACATGCCATGAATAAGATTTTTTTTTTGTTTGGCTCATACATAGGTTTGTGTGTTTTGGTCGGTGTGGAAGTGGGATGTGTGAGTTTCTGGCAATTGTTACATTTCTTTGTTTTTTCTCTATGTTAAATGAAAAGAAAATATTCAAGAAAACTGGAAGTAGAAATGATTTCTATGGGTCTCACAAAATGCTGGGAGGTACAGGAAATCCAGTGTTCAAAAGCAAAAGGGAAAGAGGAGGAGACAAAGAAGGAGATGGTGGATGCTTGTGGTGTCTTGCAGCAGCATTTGGTTTACTTAACTTTTGTTTCTTGATGTAGTAAAAATATTTCCTTGGTGAAGTACTTTGATTTGGACTTAAAATAGCATAAATTATTTTGAGATAAGTTCACATTAACCACCACAAATTCCTCACTTACCTGGCACTGTTGCTGGAGATCCAACTTTTAGCTCCTATTAATGCATATTCTACTTCAGCAAGGGAAAATATAGTTTAGTTTTATAGGTGTTTTAGAAAAGTCTATGGTAAAAACAAACAAGTGCTTCCTTTAGTACGTATTAAAGCCCAAACCTGTGCAATTTGTAATAAGTGTAGCCTGTCCTCTTAAAAATGTCCTGGGGATTTATGTACTAAACTGAGATTAATGCTAATAGGAATTACCTAAATAAATCCTCTGGTGCACTGATGGGATAATAGATCATTTATGTAGTGTTGCATTCTACTTTGACTTCATTTTATTTCTCTTTTTTTAATGAAAACAAAATTGGGATTGGCGTTTATGGTATAAGGACCTTTTTTTCCTTCCTCTCTGTAGGTGTGCTTCTAAGAAGAGTATTGACCATGAGGAAGCCCACATGTTAGTCAGTTTTCACTAATCCCCCCCGAAGAAAATGAAGCCACGTTTCAGCTTTGCCGATCCTTTTCCCACCACTGTTGGCTGAATGAGAAATGGTCGTGTGATTATGCTGACACCCCAGCATGCATTTGGTAGACCTGTGGTTAACTCGTTCCCTCTCCATGTGTCTGCTCTTACAAAGTTTTGTCCTCATGATACTGTGCTTTCATTCTGCCAGTATGTGCCCGAAAGGCTGCCTCTGTTCTCACTCCGGAGGTCTGAATGTCAGCTGTAGCAATGCAAACCTCAAGGAAATACCCAGAGATCTTCCTCCAGAAACAGTCTTACTTTATTTGGACTCCAATCAGATAACATCCATCCCCAACGAAATTTTTAAGGACTTGCACCAACTGAGAGTCCTCAATTTATCAAAAAACGGGATTGAGTTTATAGACGAACATGCCTTTAAAGGGGTGGCAGAAACCTTACAGACTCTGGATTTGTCTGACAACCGGATTCAGAGCGTGCACAAAAACGCTTTCAACAACTTAAAGGCCAGAGCCAGAATTGCCAACAATCCCTGGCACTGTGACTGCACGCTGCAGCAGGTGTTGAGGAGCATGGCCTCCAACCACGAGACGGCCAACAACGTCATCTGCAAGACTTCTGTGCTGGATGAACACGCGGGGAGACCGTTCCTCAATGCTGCCAACGATGCCGACCTCTGCAACCTCCCTAAAAAGACTACCGATTACGCCATGCTGGTCACCATGTTTGGCTGGTTCACCATGGTGATCTCGTACGTGGTTTACTACGTCCGGCAAAATCAAGAGGATGCAAGGAGGCACCTTGAGTACTTGAAATCCCTGCCAAGCAGGCAAAAGAAACCAGATGAAGCCGATGACATTAGCACTGTGGTATAGTATTCTGAACACAACGACTGCCTTTGTGATGGAAACTAGGTTTGGATGACACTAAAACCAGAGGTTTACTTCTAACGTTCATTGTAAACATTAAGACTTTGGGGGTTTTTTTCCTGTTTAACTGAATTAACGCCACTGTTGAGCTTTCGAACAGAAAGTTTTGTCCGGGTGGTATACTTTAATTATTTCTCTGGTGGTATCCTAAAGCAAGTGAATTCATATGTAAACGTTAGTTTAGACCCATTCCACTATTTAATAACGAAATTTATTTTTTTAATTTAAAAACCAAATAAAAGCTTAAATTTGAACCATGTAAAACAGAGTAATTTATTGGTCAGAAACCTGTCCAGTGCCAGAGCATGCTTGGTTTGATCAGTGCTCGTGAGGTAGAAGAGAGGAGCGATGACAAAGTGGGCTGTGAGAGGTCTGGGAGCGGGGGGTCCCCAAAGGGCACTTCTTTCCCTGGGGTGCAAGGTGAAGAGCTGGTGAATGGTACTCCATTTTCGGGGCTGCTTGCCGTGACGGGAGAGGGGCACAATGTGGGGAGAGCAGAGTGCCCCGACTCCGAGTGTAAGGGATCGATGACCCCAGAGGGCTTTTCAGCAGTGCCTGGGGAAGAGCCAACGTGAAGGAGCTGCATTGCAGGACATCGAAGAGAGGTAAGTGGGGAAATGCAGCAGGTTTTTATCTTGAACCCACTTACTGCCTCCCATGAGGTTCAGGCAGGTGTCCCCAGCACTGGGGAGGACAGCGAGAAGGCAAGAGCAAACTTACTATACTGTTCAAACTAGGGTACCGCTAGTGAAGATTAAAAAAAAAAGAGTTAAATATAATTAGTCATCTTCATCTGTATATTGGTTCATAACTAAAAGTGGCTTTATTTTTTAGGGTGCAGCCTTTTTTAAAAAGCTGAATGAAATAAGCGAATGTATTAGGCTGGGCATATTCTGCTGTGTGTTGGAAAACATTTTTGTATGATTTTATGGATAAATGCTTAGGAAAATATAAAGCCTATGCAGTTAAACTCAGCCTTGGATATGAAATGGATATTTTAAAGCTCTGCTCTCTTCAAAACCGTGATGGTTTTCTCTTTTCATAGATAAAATTTTCAAAGGGAACAAATTCATAAGAATGTATTCCTCTTGTCGTTTATTACCATAATAAAATTATACTTGTCTCTGGGTCCCTATAGAGCCAGTCTAACTGACATTAGAATATGGATTGCAGAAGGGTGGATTAAAAAATGTATAAAATGTTGCTTTGCAAAAACAAGTGTTAAAGGACAGCCTTAAAAAATTCAGAAGACTCCAGAATCATATCTCCCATTAGATTATCCATTATTTCTGTTACTGTTGTACTCTTTTATATTTTAGAAGGCACAAGCTTGTTTATCTTATTTCTTTCAGAACATCGTTAAAAGAATATCTAAAATATTCTTCGAAGCAGATGAGAGAACAGGAAAGAAAAGACTTTATTTATTTTTAAAATGTGCATAGTGTCAACTTTTTATGTCATCTTTGTGGGCTGAATCCTGCCTGAGTAGCTGTTCTTGGGACAGACTTCGCTATTTGCATTGTTTTATCCTGATGAACAGGTTTTGACATATTAAGAGAATATTAATGTTTGTAAATGGCACAGTCTGTCCAAAAAATATCAGCTCTCTGATATTTCTGCCTTCCCCCTTTCCCCCCCAGTAAGTAAAAATTTTATTTTCTAAGGAGAGGAGGCTGTTGGTCACACATCCTGCTTAGTTGGCATTTTATACCTTCCTTTTTTCAAGCTCTGTCTTGCTGAACTTTCCGGTATTGCTGAAGTACCTCCCCCAGCCCGCCCGAGCTCTGGGTGGCCTCCTGCAGGAGCCAGAAGCAGTAGGGCTAAATAGACACGTGAATCTGAAGAGAGCAGATAAAATGTTCTATTGTACTGGTAATATAACAAACCCTACTGAATGGGACATACAGTGCCTCTGTGTAGGCTGAGCCAAGTTCATTCCTGATGCAATTCTCCTAATTTCTTTAAAATCACCTTTACAAAGGTAAATTTTGTCTTGTTTCTATCACTGTGCTCCCCAAGCAATATCTTGGATCCCAGCTAGTATGCTACTTTTGGAAAAAGCAGGGGGGACTAGCTAAAAGAAGGGACTGAGCTGGAGGTACTAACTTCACCAAGAATTCAGTACTGTTTATTCACAAATAAATGGAGGAATTTCTCCACAAAATTTGGACAAATTTATTTAAAGGACAACATTTACAAAAATCTGGACAGTCTTAAAGCCTTTAAAACCACTTGCAGGTTTTTAAAATTCGCTTTCAAGTAGTGTTAGGTTTTTGGGGTTTTTTTGTTTTTTTTTTAAAAAAAAAAACCTCCCGAAACTGACAAAACTACAAATAATTTATCTTTAGTTTTTCTATTTTTCTACTTTATTTCTTGATCCATAAGACTGGTTCTGGAGGTGGTGCAGTTTTGTCCCATCTGAGCTTCTGACTCTGTGTGTTTAAATCCTGACCAAACCCAATTTAAACCAAGTTAAGCAGTACTCTGTAGAAAAGCTCTGGAGGGATGGTTTCATATCAGTTCTCCAGGTCTACTGATTTTCTTTAATTGATTCCCTATCTCACATCTCTCCTCACAACACTTTTCCTTTCCTCTTTTAAAGGCAGTACTGAAATCTCTCTTTAAATCTGAGAATCAAGGCAATGCTCTGACAACTAGTAGATGCAAACTCGTCAAGCTGAATTTAGCTGACGAAGAAAATTAATTAAATCACTGTTCCTCAGCTATGTGGACTTGACGCTGCTAGTAATCCTGTCAGCTCAAATATTTGAGCTATATCTCTGTTTCATCAAAAAGAAACAGAAAAGATAAAAACCTTTAGCATAAGAAGATACTTGTTTTTATCATGTTTACTGCACACCTTTCTGTCCAAAACTACTGTCTGTAGAAAAGCCTACACGCTGCCCTATGAAGTCAGTGGCACAAACTTTTAAATTCGATTGCATAACACTTCAAGAGTTATTTTATTTACAAAACCAGTTTTGCTTGAAAATTAGTTAATTGATGTATTTTTAGCTGCGATACCTGAGCATGTAAATACAGATGAGAGGAAATGGATGTTTCCATATTCACAGGATATAGCATGTGACAGAAAATAAGAAGGGAAATGCATAATGTTGTGATTCTTAATTTTTTTTAACTAAGATGTTTCAGGAGAAATAGACCTAGGGCTCAATAACTTAAATGTGATTAATTTCTCTACCCTGATTTTTTAAAAATCTTACCTAGTTTTTGTTTCTAAAGGGTAAATGATAACTCCCTCAACATTAATTTTTTTCTTAAAACTAATGCTGATTTTTCTCTGCTAATCTTCTAGTGTTATGCTCTGTGGGTAAGGTCTGTGATGGTGCGTTTGGGCTGTGTGTATTGAGGCTCATACTTTATGCTTCTATTCTGTTCTCAGTTTTGTACAGAATTAGATACAGGTATCTTCACCATTAATGTACATTATATTTTTAAGTCTTAAATAGCAAGATTTTGTACTGCAATTGCCATAACTTTCAGGGGCTGAGCGCAAACAGAAAATGTGGTGCTGCACATTCTGGTCTGCCCGAGGAGGAAAGAGGAGAATTCTCGTTTACCAAAGAAAAGTCATACAGAGAATCAACCACAGCGTTTTTCAGTTTGAAAGGGGCAAATCATAAGCATTAGGAAGCAAGCAAAAAAAGGGAAAGAAAAAAGGAGCAGCTGGAGGCTAAAATGCTTGAAGATACCATGGAGTCTTGCAGCATGTTTAGAGGTGCAGTGGGGTCTCAGAGTGAATCTAAATCAATTTTTAAAAGGATGTCCCTCTACTCCCACACCTGGAAAAAAAGCTGGTGTTGCTAAACCACAGTAAATGAGATTCTCAGGAGTTAAAAACACAGTTATAAATTGTAGGAGGGAAATATGAAGAAGGAAAATAGAAGGGGGTATAAATCCTGGTCAGGTTAGATGTAAAGACGGCCAAAACAAATGGGTACGTTTTTTTCTACACAGATTAGAAACAGGAATCCCACCTTAGCAAGGGCCAAGAGCTAATTGGGTACTAAGGGAGCACTGTGGATAGATTGGGCAAATGCCCTGAGAGAAACTAGGCTAGCATGTGAGAAGGGGAAAAATGATCCTTTGAATTAGTTACTGGTTAAAAGATAAGAGACAAAAGTAAGAAGAAATTGTCTGTTTTCTTGAAGGAGGATGGTTCCTGAAATTTCTGAGAAGGTGTCCCAGATATCTCAGAAAGGGACCAATGCTGTACAATGTATTTCTTGATGATGTGGAAAAGGGAGTTAATAATGAGCTGGTAACATTTGTGGATGATAAACAGTTATTGAGGGCAGTTCAACCTACAGCTAACTGTGAAGAAATACAGAAGGTTCTCACATTCGTAAGTTAGCAGATGATGATAAAATGAAGGTTGAATTTGGTGTGAATAATTGCAAAGTACTGCAGATGGCACATCCTTAGCTATGAACACAAGGATATTCTCTAAATTGGCTGTAATCAAATGGAAAAAAAACATCTTGGAGGCACAGTGGGAAGCTCTTCGATGACAAACAGTAGAAATTATTAGGAGGGAAATAGACAGCCAAACGGCACAGTGGAACAGCATGCTAAACCACTGAATAAAATCTGTGATAAACCCACATCTGGAACGTTGCATTCAGGTCAAGTTCTCCTCATCTCCAAAAAAAAAGATGAACTGCAGTCTCTAAACTAATCAGGATGTAGAGAAAGACAGTAAGATAATCAAGGATATGAAGTTGTTTCCATAGGAGAAGACATCAAACATCCCCAAGCAGGAGGATGAGCTGCCAGAAGGTGTGGTAATAACGAGTAGGACACAAAAGGTAATTTGAGAGGGACTGATCTCCATTTCTTGCAACAGAAAATAGAGAGGAATTCTGATTAAACAATATCAGGCAGCAGGTGTTGGGGTTGGTTTTTTAATATTTTTTGTTAGAGAGCATGCATTTAAATGATAAAGGACAGGACGCCGTAGAGAAGAAAACACAAATTCAAAGGTAGGACTCCACAGATTCATGGAAGTCAAGGTTGCCAGCTGTGATTTAACACTGCTAAAACTGGTGTAAATAAAATTTTCAAGAAGCAAAGCCCCTGCTCATCCCGGGAAGCAGGGATAGTTTCCCTGGGAAAGGTTCACAGGTCTGTGCTTCTCTTCCTGTCTGTGAGGTGCTGCTGCAGGTGTATGTTGAATAAGTGAAGGTGGGCTTGATTTTACGGCACCAATGCTCTCATGCATCCGGTGGGATGCAAACTGTGCTGCGATGCCCTCCCTCTGAGGCAGGAGGGGACATTTGTTGTGCGGACAAGGAGGTTTCATACACATGGAGTGGGAAAGAAGCCCAGAAAAAGCAAAATCCCATTTAACTGCTGGCGTCTCCTCGCTGTGAATTGCAGCATTAACTGCTGGGCAGCGTTTGGGTGCTCCGCGCAGAGTTCTGCCAAGACTGTTAACTACAGGAGTGACAGCTTTTCACTGGGGACCTGTGGGAAAATCATTCAGAGGTCTTCCCTGACACATCGAGGTGCTTTGATACTACTTTTACAGCTCATCTGGTCCATCTAAGAAGGATGGGCATTTCCCTATAGGTTCTTCATTAAAACAAGGCTAAAGCCTTGCTTTTCACTTGCTTTTCACAAAGAAATCCCTTCATCATTGTCTGTTTTGTCAAGTGAAAAATGGTGTGATGGCTTAATGAAAGTATGAGGTCTTCACGGTGCCACTTATGACAGGGAAATGCCCTGGCATCTTTAGCTTTGGTTTGCCCGAGTCAGTTAGTTTGTGGAGTGAACCCAAGCGTTGAACACAGAGTATAGACACCATACCATGGCAACATATGAAGTAGGTGGTTTTTGCATGCCAATACATACATGAGTATGTATGTGTGCGGGTCATCCATACATCTCAAATTCACTCATATTTCCCTCTGATTAGTCATGTGTATGAGTGTGCCAGATACGTGTACACACACTTGCACGCAGATAAAACAGGAACTTTGGACGCTTTCATTTCCCCTATTTAATCATGAAACAGGTTGCTTTCTTGCTTTGAAGCCATGATTCACGCGTCTTCTGAGCTAAGTACACCTCCGTCCTCAGCCTTTCACAATACCCGCCCTGTCCTAACACCAGCTGCGTGTGACGTGTAAGAAAACGGGGTGACCCTGTCACAGCTCATCCTCTTTCTGAGATCCTTAGTCAAATCCATCGGTTACCATACAAAGCCGTTTGTTACAGACTTCTGTGAACAACCTGTTGTTTTCCTTCTGGCTCACAGAAAGCAATACAATTTTCTAGAAAGAAAAAAGTGTTAGTTGGATGATGTAATGCCTTTTAGCTCATAAGAAAGAGTCCTGTTTGTAAAAACTGGAGAGTACAGATGTGGCTCTGTGGATCAGTCCCTGGATCTGTTCCCTTCTGCACTTGTTAATGAGTAGGTTCTTGGCGTTACAGTGTGTTTGGCTGCGTTTTTCTCCTAGGAGATTGTTTTGCCCCTTAGAGGAGATGTCTTGAGATGGTTGTTAGTCTGAATACAGCTGCTAAATCCAACAAAAGCTCCTGAATGAAAAATGAGATTGATTTTAAGTTTTCCCTACTGCGGGGAAACTTGAGAAGCAGTTAAGTATTTGGGAATTCAAACATCTGTATTTTTCTTAATGCTGCTGTGAGGTTTCAAAGGCACATTGTGAGCATCCTGCTGGTTTGGTGGGGCAGTCTGCTAGCAGATTTCATAAAGACGCAACAATCTCCAAAGCCTCTTAGTGACGGATTAAACTGGGCATGGGGGGGGGGGGGGGCAACCAAAATTTTCCATATATTGAACATTCTGTTTATATACCTTTATCCTTCACAATTATTAGTCCCTGCATCATAATCAAAGAGTTTGTGAGCACTAGACTTTTTCATAGCTCCATCTTAATTGGAAGAATAGGCTTTTTTAAACACATCTGCCCTAACACTAGTAGTATATGACTTGAGAGTACTAGGATTTAAAAGGCGATTGAAATTTAACATATTAGCTAAACCTTGTCTGCACTGAAGTCTGTTTGTATGCCTGGCTGCATATCTGCAACAAAATATTTAGGTGTATATTAAAAATTATACATTTTCCTTACATAGGTGTGGCTACAAGACCATGCTCTTTCAGATATGCTCTGGAAGTTTTTAATGTAAAAAAGCAAGAAAAAAAATTGGAAAGGAAGAACAGACTCCAGAACTTTCATAAATCCAAGCTGGACAACAAGGAGGAAAGAAAAAGCCCTAGCACAACCTATTCTTTTTATTTCCTTTGAGGATTAGCTTTGTGCTCAGTGCTGCATTTCATGGCTTACCAATTTTTTATTTCTGTACCTAAGCCAGATTAACATTCACTTTCGGCAAAGTCTCTTATAAATGGAGGTCTTAGCAATAGAGAATACTGAGGCATATCAAGTCAGCTGAAAAAAACCTGTGACTGCAACAAATAAGCTCTCTAGATGATATTTCTACACCCTGTTAATTAAATTTAATGGCAAAGGAAAAGAGTTGTTGAATTAGGGTTATGCTAGAGAGATTTCAGACTCTAAAGTAGATGCTGGCTTTTATATTCTTAATATGGCTGCATGTGGGGCAACCAGCACAAGTTTTTGCTACCCTATTTCAAAAGCTACAGGTCTGGTTGCTATTACAGAACACAAAGCCTCTTCTCTCTTTCTTCATGTAGTCACTAAGGACGAGAGCTTTGGGAAACGCTGTACATGGGAAATGCCACCCTGAGAGCAGTTTGCTCAGAGTCCCACCTCAGCACTGGAAGCCACGTTGGTTTAGGCCATATGTAAAAGGAGGGAAACTGCTGTTTGGATAACATCTGTGAACCCTCTTGAAGTGACTGGGTTACCTCTAGGAGTGGATACACCACAGCTCATGATCCCAGACACCTCATCCCTTAAAACCATCGGGCGCTTTTAGTTTTTTCTGATAGGGCAACCTGGCATGTTGATGAAGCCAAATTATCTGGGTAAGGCAATTTCATGGCTACTTTTCTGCAGAATGACCCAAGTTCGTTTTGGCCCATCAAAGTCTCCAGTACTACAAACTGAAAAACACCAGCCCAGCCAGTCTGATTTTCAAGAAGAGGGTGTCTAACCACATCACAGATATACTCAAAAGATTGGAATTTTTTTTCCCCTCTCTTTAGTCTTTTGTTGTTTAATGGTACCTTTGTGGTTGAATAACCTTCATAGCTCTTCATATTGAATCTTCAGCAAGCTTGTTTTCGCTTATCAAATATTAATTCCTATTTTTATTAATGGTAGACCTCACCAGGAGGTATGGGCATGGATGGGCATAGATTTGGTCTTTTCTCATGGTTTTTAAAATATTCATGAACTGATTAATATATTAGGGTTTTTTAACAAAAAAAAAGGAGATATGATGTGTCTACACAAGCTTTTTAAAAAAATGACTGATCAATAAATGAACAAAGTGAAATTTACTGTATTTTATTCTGAAGTTCTGAAGCAGAAAGAGACAATCTGTTTAGAAGAGCTGGGTAATGTATAAAGGTATTCTTTCAAAAGACAAACCCTGCAGTACCTTGAATCAATTATTTCTCTTAAAAAACTGTGGCAACCCTGAAACTATAGTTGCATCATACCAGATGCAAACTGCAGTGCTGAAAATACTGTATTTTTAGATAATACAAGAAAATCAGTCGCTATCTTGGGTTCTCACGTTGTGATGTACTAAAACTCCTGGCTGAACTTAATTTGTGCTTTCTTTGTTAGCAGACTTCCTTCCAGATACAGGAATGAACTTTGGGCTGTATGTAAAACAGAAGTTTTACTGTTGCCTTCCATGGGATCAGCATTTCTGCAATAAATGCATTATCGTTACGTGGTGTACTGAGTGACTGTTCTGGCAATTGCTTTTGTATTGAAGGAGTTAATGTGGGTTTAACCTCTAAATAATGGCATCGCACAGCTCTGCAATGGTGCACCCTCAGACTTCTGGAGTGGCAAAGAGGGACTAGACTAGCCTTTCCTTATGCTGGTGGCAAAGAGCAATGACAATTGTCTTAACTTTTTATTGTTTATATGATAAAACACAGATGGTGTCTTTTTGTATTTGGCTGTACGTAGACATCTCCAGAATCTGTAAGCGTATATGTGTACGAGAGCAGGCTTTCTCAGTGTAAAAAAGAAAAAAAAAAGTATTTAAGTGGGTTCACTGCGTGTTATTAGCTTCCAGTAATGGGTCACAGTTTAGCCACCATCACCCACAAAGTTACTTTATAGCAAAGTTGCTGGAGTCAGCAGGCTTCTGGAAGATAACTACCCTTCTTGTTTAGATGCTTGTATTCCAGTATTTTTCCACAGTTACTGCTGTTTTGCACCATTGTGTCCATTGTGAGCACCACTCTGGAGGTGAGCAGAAAATTGTCTTGGAAGGAACAAGCTCTAAATTTCCAAGCTCTCCTGAGGGTGTGGAGGAAAGGTCTTTCATAGAAACTACCTCAATTAAAAACATGATAGTATATAATAGTGGACCTGAGGAGACCTGACACACATTTCACGCCTGGCCCCTGGCTGCCTGAGTAGATAGATGCCGTACTTAGCACTGAGAACAAATGATTTGGGCTGAGAAGGATGAGTCATTCAGAGCTGAGCTCCTTTTCCTGAAAACCCACAGAAATGCAATGATTAAATAGGCTTTACATTTGGAAAATCCTGCAGGCAAGTCTTTAATCAGTGTTGAAATGCTTTTCCTTCTGATGCCAGTAGATTTGTTTTGACACAGCATGGTGATGACTATAGGTATGGCAGTCAGTTTTAGCTGGTAGAGGCGTATGGGTGATGACTGCTCACGTTACACGAGCACAGTATTGGGTGTCTGACAAGCGTGCTCCTTCTGCTGCAGGTGTTGGATTGAGCGCAACGGAGAACCGACTTTTCTGCACAAACCGAGAAGATGCAGGCGAAAGGCACTGCGTAGTCTGGCTGAAGATTTGGAGAGCGAGCAGACGGCACCCCTCACTGCAGGCCTGATGAAGTTGTTCCTGATGAATGTGGTTTGAAACACCAGTTCTCACCCCTTGTGGAAAACCACATTGGTTCGTGGCTCACGGACTTCAGCTCTTCCAGCCTCCTGACCCCATGCACGTGTGTGTGTGTGTGCACTTGCATGGGTGCGGTAGCATTGGATTCAGCTGGGTCTTGCTGGTAGGAGAGTAGGAATTTATATGCCTGACATTGTGGGTTAGTGTGCATTGTGGGTTAGGGTTTAGGTGGTGGCAATATCCCGGGGAAGCTATCCACAGGCTTGTTAGAGAGTGGGTGAGAGAGGGTGAGGGTGCTCACCATGGTCATGTGCTATTCCAGTGTTGATATAAAAGGTTCATGATTATTTTGTCTTCTGTTCTCTTACTGACCTAATACTGGAATGTTTTCTGTAGAAGTGAAGGCAGAGTAATTAAATCATTACTTATCACTGCCATAATTCAGAAGCACTTAATTACTGCATGCTATATGTCATGTCAAAGCCTGCCAGGTTGCTTTTGTCTGAGGCCACTTACCCAGAGCAAGGAGTCAGCCCAGTTCTCGGTGCATCCCCTCCTGACCGCGAGGCACCTGCCTCTGAGCAAAACACACCTTGTTTGCTGGGCAGCTATGCTTAAGGGGGTTCTCCATGTCCTTCAGTGGCAAACTATCCACCTGGCTCTCAGACATTGTGCATTTCCACATCTAAACTTCATTTCCTATGGGAGAGAAGAGGTCGGGCAGAGGGGAAGGGCACGGGGTGATGGGAGTCTGTTCCTTGTCCTCCCAAGGAGAAAGGAGTAGCTGGGGTGGATGAAGGAGGACCTGATTTGAATGAAGCAAGGGCTTACAGGAATGCTTGGAAAACCCAGAAACCTGGTAATCTGTATACGGGGAAGCCCTGAGCTCTCTGCAGAAAGGGAAGGAAGGGGTGGGAGAGGCTGAAGTAAGATGCCTACCTGGAGAGGATGCTCTCCATGGGGATATGCATTCATTCGGGCAGCTGCTGGGGAGGGAGAGGGGGATGCAGAGGGAATTCCCCCATTCAGTCACCATGACCCTTGCTGACACCACGACTTGTTTCCCACCTCCCATAACACCACTGACACTGCCCCGTGCTCTGGAAAGGCCGTTTAGGGGCAAAGCTGAGCTGGGAGAGAGGGCTGTTAGGACGCTTATTCTTCTGATGAGAAGATCAGTTTCCTGGTCCCACCCAGCCTGGCCAGAGTGTTTCTCCCTTTCCACCTGCAGCCTCTGATGCCTCTGTGGCATGGTGACCTGGGCTGGTCGGAGGCATCCCATCGCTGGCCCGCTCCTGCTGCCAGGCTGGTTCCCACTGAGCAGGGCGAGGGAGAAAAGTTACCAACCCCTGCAGTAGCTGCTGAGTTGATCAGCCACGGCCACATTGCCACCCCACAGCCTGTGCGATGCTTGGCTCTTCCCTGCCCAGCCCTCATCAGCTCTAAAGAGGAAAGATACTTTTTTTCAGGCAGCGAACTGTAAATAATGTCCGTGCTCTGCTTTCCCGCAGAAAGGTGTTTAAACCAGCTGTACATGTCTTTCGAAATGCAGGGAAGATGTAGTGAAGAAGGGAGCAGGCTGCATAAATTAAGTCTTCCCTTGCATGCTTGGCCCTGCTTTGTCTGTCTTCTTAAAAATTCATAAACTGGGAGACCACCTACCCCTCTGTAATGCCTTCCTGGGTGAAATCCAAGTGTGGAGGGTCAGATCCTTACCTGCAGTAGTTTAATGTAATTCCATTAAAATCAAAGGAGCTGTTCTCATTTATCACAGTGAAGGCCCTCTTGCAGAAAGCATTTTTAACTGCCAGCATTCTCACTGAGCATGAGGGAAAGAAACCCATGGTAATTTGGGGGGAATATTTAGCCCATCTAGTTTAAAGGCGCTTGTGGTTCCTATTTGACTTGTGCCTGGGGCTTTCTATCGGAGAAAAAGGTTTGGGTTGGCTCAAGTTTATTTCAGCATTGACTTAAGCTGTCAGGGCTAAGTAGATCAAGAAGAATAGCACTCAAATGATGAGAAGCTTTGTAGATAACAAAGAGAATCTAATTTTAAATATGATCTTCAGTGAATTTTGAAAAGGCCATATTCTTTTATCAGTGCATAAAAGGACAAGGAGCATCTACATGAAGTCCTCTACCACGTAAAGGTAGTAGCAATCCTGGCTTTTAGCCCAAAGCCTGGGAAGGCCAATATGACTTTTGGCTCTCCCTAGAATTATCTGGTACAATATTAAAAATGTCAGTGCTGCACTGCAAGGGCAATAAAGCAGGGCTAAGAAAGAGCATTTATAATCTACCTAGAAAGTACTAGGGACAGGTGAAGACTTGTGTCTCTGCTCCTTCTCCTTGTAAGAGCATGCTAGTATACCACAAAGGCATGGAGGCAGAAGAAGCAAGAAGACTGTGTGTGTTCAGAAGGCCTATTATAATCATATTAGTTTTGCTGTGTATTTATCATCTGGAAAGTTGAGAGTCGAGCAATTAGTCCACCCAAATGTACATTTATATATATATAATTGTCTCTCTGTGTGTAAATACATACACATACATGGCAGGGTGAGTGGTATCTTGTGAGTGCAAAATGACATGCACTGAACCATATTTTCTGATATTTTTCTCCAAGTTTCTTACCCTCCCACCAATTCCTAACATGTTGCTGTAGCTAAACCTTCCCTGAGCTTTTTTTCATGTCACATTAATTGTTTGCTAGTGAACAGGGTCTGATTAGCAAGTCTCTAAAACTGAACTTGTGAAGTGCTGTACTTTTCATGCTAAAATGCAGAAATGTTCTTTGGTTGATTCAAGACATACATCCCTCCCAGTTTGGAGGCACCTCCCTCACCCAACCAGATTCTAAAAATTTAAACAACTTTTAAAATACCAGTCTCAGGCTTTGTCTTAAAAACTGTATTTTTGAACCAGAGGTTAATTAACTCTAGTGGTTATAAAGCTAGTATTTTGTCCCTTGCTTCTATGAGGAATTTACAGAGAAATAGTTTGCAAGCAGGAACTCTGCATTTCAAAATAACCTTGTTTTGCAGGCATATATAACTTGGTTTAGATACAGTTGCTGTCCCTACCTAAGATCCTTATCATTGTCAAGGAAATGAGATTTTTTTTCTGGGGCTGTTATCACTATAATTCCATGAAATGTAGTAGAGTACTGTAAATGTAAACCCTTGTTTCCTGCTGCCGGCCTCTTCTAGGACCTCATCATTCTTAGATGTGAATGGTATGGATGGGAGACCTGTCTGCTGGGGTCCTTGATATCAACAAAGGCTGAGAAACTCCAGATGAAATACAGGAGCGTTGCTCAACTTTTCGACAAATATACCTTGGTAAAGGTCACCTGTGAAGGAAAAGATGTATGGAGCATGCCTGGAAAGGTGTTCAGAGAACAGATGGTTTGGTTTTATTTTTTCCCCCTTGCTTGTTTTTCACTTTTGAAATTGAAGTCCTACTGGGGCTGCAAAATTTTACAGCGACTGGAGAAATAGCGAAGTGGTGAATTGCCACAGCCAAGTGAGATGCTGTTTAAAAAGAGACAGGAAAAGGGTTATTGAGTCAGACTACCTCAAACTCTGCTAGCATGTAATTTTTTTTTTCCAGTGTCTAATTAACATCAGATAAAAGAGATCTTAAAGTCTTTAATAACAATTTTGCTGCTTCGTGGAGATGCAAGAACTCAAAATACATCGTAGATGCATCCTTTATCAAGGCTTGGAAAGTTTGAAAGACTAAACTCAAGATCTTTCATATAGGTCTCAAGTAAAAGAAAATCAAGAAGGTTTTAGCTTTATTCGCTTCATCTGTCCTTTACCCAGCAGCTATAATTTAGCCACCAAATAGACAGGGAAGACAAGCTCCGTACAAAATATATAAGTTCTCTCATGTCAGCTACAATGGAAGGAATATTTGGTGTACAGCTTTTATCTACTGCTTTACTTTCTTTTAATTCCCCAAAGTTTCAAGCTGATCTGTGTTCAGCTCTAAGTATCTGTATTAGGACCAGATTTACAATACCTCAAGCAAAAGTCTGATTGAGATTTTATAAATCTGGCCTTAATGAGGAGACTTAGAGCCAGATTATTCAACTTGGTTTGGAAGTCAAGGGGATTAAAAACTTGTCTTAAAGAACAAGGCTCCTTTAGCATCTTCTTAATGAAGACCCTAAGTTTGAAATGCCTGTTTAGGAAGAAGGCAAAAGACAGAAATCAAAGCATCTTTCTTTAAAATAATAAAAACAATTTTTCATTTCAAAAGTGCAGAGCAGCCTGGGAGAGTGAAGCCAAGCCCAAGACCCCTTCTTGTGATGAGCTATGGTGCTTGCAGATGATGAGTGAGGGTCTATGGGGATACTACTGTCAGTGGGGTGGTAATCGAGCAGGTAGAAGCCGCTGCTCTTTCTAGCTCCAGCTGGGGCAAAGGCAAAGTGTGGGCTGAGCTCCTCAGCCAGTGTGGTGGGTTGTCAATCTGGTCATCAGTGAGAGCTGGTGCTGCTCCTGTCTCCATGCCCTGAACCTTTCCCACCATGCATGGGGCTGGTATGATGCTCACCTGGTTCATCTTCCAGATCACCCCAAGGTGTGGGGATGTTTGTGACAAATGTTTCTTTCCTTTTCACTTTACTTTGTTTCTTCCTGCCAGTCACTGAAGGCAAGATTCAGTCCTCTGGGTCAATACAGAACAACAACAAGCCCCATTAGGGTCTAAGGGCTGGGGGGGGTGCTCTGCAGGTATATGCAAATCCAAGCTCTGCAAAACAGTTTGTCTTCCCCATTCATGCCAGACTCATAATGAGAGGAAGAGCGTTTGGAAAAGAACTTGTGTTTTTTGAGGACATTGTTTTCTAAACGCAATGGGTTAACGATACCTCACATGCATGTGGTTAGAGGGGCTCTGGCATTGTGAGAACAAGACCTAAAGTACTCCTTTAAAATGCATGCAGCTTGCTAATATCCACTTTTAAAGAGAAGACATTGCTTTTATATCACATTTGCTAGGACTATCTCCAGGGGAAAACTACATTTACTTCAGTGACTCGAATGAGGATTAAGGGCTCAGCGTTATCTGAATGCTTGGCCACTCATTACAACTAAAGGTCTTGGTGTCAGACATCATATCCTAAGGGAGTATGTATTAACCAGCTGGCCAGGAAAGTCTAGCTTTAGAAATATGTGACATACTGAAGTGCTTCCATTTTACTCATCAAATTCAGCATGAAGATCAATTTGTGCATCTGCAAGCTCTTCAAAAGTAGCTGATGATAGAATGGCTTGTTTGCTCAGAGACAAACTTCTGTGGCTTGTTACATGGTGTGTGACTCTAAGTTTACCTTTCTTGGTTTTGCAGCTTTACTGGGAAAGATGCTGGGGAAACAACAGAAAACCTTAAGCGAGACTAGGATAAAGAATACAGTCTGTTGGCAGAATTTTAGGATTACAATAAACTGTGGTTTGTGTGGTCCCCTAATGTACCCAGCTGTCTAAACTATTTTCTCTCACCCAAGATCTGCCAATGTTGGGAACATCTGCTAAGGCGTTCCACTGCTGGTTACAGGTATGCCACTGAGGAAAGCAAGTGCAAAACTCTGTATTAAGGGGAATGCAGCGTACTCTTCCTGATCATTTCTATCTTCCATTAAAAACCCACTAAAGTTCAAACAAGGTTTGCTGGTTGGTTGGCTTGGTTTGATTTAATTCTCAAAGATCTTACATGTCTCGAAGTCCTCAAGCACATTTGCACTTTCTCTCCCCTATTAGTGTGCCTGTTATAAAAGTGGAAAGGTACTGTCTTTTCTTAGATTTGTGGATATAGCTGAGACNNNNGGGGGAGACACACCAACACCCAACAGACAAGCTCTTGCAAACTGCAGAAACTGCAAAAATACTTGCTTGTTTGTCTCCCAGTTATGTCAACTGGCCTACAAAAACATGTCAGCTCCTCCCACGTACCTTGCCAGAGGCCTTACATTATGACAGCTAAAACAATGCTGTTGCTGTATAAACGAATGCAGTGTTTTCAACTTTTGAGAACAAATAGTATTCATCATCCTCCTAATATTGATATCTGCACAGGAGAACACTCGTTACTAATCAACTTCTTGTTTTAAAAGCCTGTGTCAAAACATCCCCAACTCCACTGGCCACTTTGCTAGATGATCTTGTTCTAGTCCAATGTCAATATTTAAGACAGGGTTTTCTTTCAAAATGGAGGACACACAGACTGGTAAATATGTAATAAGTGGCATTTCAAACAATTGAGTTTTAATGTTCTCACTACGTGGTCAGAAAGAGTTTTTCTATTATTAACCAAAGAATTTTGTGCAGATTTGTTAATCAGATCTTGCATTGCTGCAGACATGGTTTCCAGTTTGTATTACTGCAGAGCTTCAGACAGCCCTGCCTCTACTGGGAGAGAAACAAACACACAGTGAGGCCTCTTTAGCATTTCTGTGCCACTGCACTATCCCGAGCACATTTCTCCCGACTGCTTGCAAGGTTAACAGCAGAGTTTCCAGTGAGGAAGACAGAAGTGCACAGAAGACAGACTATTCTCAGGTAGATACTGATGTACGTGTGTATGTACAGGCTCAAAGACTTGAACAAAGTGCTACATTAATAGGATGTAATAAAAGAAAGATAGTGACACAGCGTGTGACTAGTTGCATGGTTTCTAAAATGATTAAATATAAATAAACAGTCAATATATTTTTGCTGTTCATCAGAC
The DNA here is from genome assembly GCA_026212715.1 of Elanus axillaris. Taxonomy (NCBI): domain Eukaryota; kingdom Metazoa; phylum Chordata; class Aves; order Accipitriformes; family Accipitridae; genus Elanus; species Elanus axillaris. The sequence continues at coordinate 1,941,907 of JANZLQ010000078.1, read as the reverse complement.
TTCTTATTAGCACTTTGTACCATCCTGTGAGCTTTGCAGTGACAGCTGATGACACATTTTTTGGAGGATAAGGTAGTTGGTTCACAGATCAGATCAGCAACAGATCAGTATTTCAGGCAAAAAGGAAATAATGACAAAAAACTCTCTAGGATGTTTCTGGGCAAAACAAACCAAGGGGAAAATATTAAGAGAAAAAGAACGGTTATTATCATATTATCCTACTGCACTGTGTTTCATGATGTTGAAGCACAGAATTCAAGTTGGTGCCAGCTCTCTGCTTGGCTCTGAAAAGAGATTTCTAAGCAGTTGAACAGGGCTGGTTCAAAATGGTGTGAAAAAAATTGACTTTTTGTCTGGAGAAGTTGCTGATGTTTTGCAAACAGCTCCAAGTAGTGTTGAAATTTCCTGCTTTTTTTTGTTGTTGTTGTTCCTCTGAAGAAAACTGTGTATGTTACTTTACTGCTCTATTGAAAAATTGTCTTGTAACTTTGAGGCATATATATTAGTTTTATTTCATTTTACCCTATTCAGCTGCAAAAAAAGCATAGTGAATCAAAGCTGTTGGTTTGGCTGGTTTAAAATTTGTTGGCTTCCATTTAAAGCCAATAACCATAATGCTTCCATAAAACTTTCTGGTTGTGCTAGTTCTCAAAGAAATGATACATTCATACAGCTTTCATTGATCTTTGGGAAGGCTGGAACTCTATTTTGTGAATAAACATATTTTCAAAGCTATTAAAAGTTTCAATTAAACGGTGTGATTTTGGTGCTATCAAATTACTCCTTAGCTTTATTGAAACAGAAAATAGAGCACTTTCTACCATTTCTCATTAATCCATTGTATTAAATAAAGTACACCATTCCGGAATGGTTCATACAAGGCTGCTCACCTATTAATGTGCAAAATGGATGCAATGACCCAGAAATGCATCTGAGGAGCTGGCTCCGCTACAGGGCTTTGCATTTAGCCACTGTGGGAGCAAACCACTTCTGGATGCAATTATCCTGGTGCTGCATGAAGTCTCAGCAGTCAAACAGTCCTGCTTAAATGGGAGTCACGGTCTCAGTAGGCTTAAATCCGTGCAGTACAGTGACAGTTCACAGTGCTAACACTAATTTACAACAAGAAGGGTATCGGGCTCAGTCTTTACGAGCATGGCAGTGGTAATGCTGAGCTTGGCTTCCTGAAGTACATTGTAAGGAAACAGTCCGGTCTCAGGTCCCCAGGAATGAAGTTGCTCCTTCAGTGGATAGGAACAGTTAAGCTCAATTGCACAAAACATATGTTGCTTGCATAAGATACATTTCGGGTGAAAACTCTGCTTTTAATTATAGACGGTTGCATAAAATGTCAGTGATTAAAGCACAGATTTAGCAGTATTCTTGGCCTGCATGGTACCAACCAGAAAGCATATTTCTCCTCCTGTTTACTCCTCTTGGAGCAGAATTTCTCCAACTTTCATAAAGTTTTTTATTCAAGTGAAAAAAAATCAACCAAAGAGAAAAGTAGCATTTCCTCATCTATTCTGTCTCTCAAGGTTTCTCAGCAGTGAAATTGCTCAGGATGGGATCCAGAACAAGCTGAGCAGGGCTGTTTTGAAGCAGGGAAAAATATCTTGCTTCAAAGCAAGAAAGCTGTAATTCAGGTTTAGGTTGGCTGAGGCAATCTTAGCCTCTGGTGTCCTTTTGTCCATAGACTGATGGGGAATGCCCATCCTTTAAAATCACCAGTTGCCTCTGATAAGTAAAATTCCTTCAGTAATTCTCCAGAGCCTGAGATAATTATATCCAAGCAAAACTGGCAAGGTTTGAAATCTGATCAGATATATATCCAGCTGAGCATGATCCACTTAAGTATTTGTTCTGATTTAGCCATTGTCATTCCAAAAATACTGCCATGGAGGAAAATATAAACATGATCCCTTCTTTTTTAGGATTGTTACCATCTGTATCATAGTTACCAAATGTTTCTTGCTTAACTTGTATTTAAAATTAACCTAGTCTATGCATCGCCTGCCTTTACTGTAAGCATAATATAGTAATCACAGTTCTGTTCACAGAATGTGGTCTACTTCAATAAGCATTTTTCTTTAGCTTTGAGTAATGTTTTCTGACAAGTGCTATTTTTGCCACTTCTTCTATAAATATGTAAGTTCTTATTATTCTGCTGTAGTGATTCACTTCTGTACTAATTTCTGTGGAAGTACGTTGAATTACACCAGCTGAGGTTACGGCCTCTACTGCGCTTTTCAGAATGTTTTCTTTTAGTCTCCTCTATTTTTAGGTCAATTACTGAGTCCCCATCACATTACATGACTGAAGATAGCACCTGTCCTTTTATTTATATCCTCATATTTTCTGAGTTCCTGTTGCTGCTTTTTTTGACTTCCCTTCCCCCTGTAACTGCTTCTCATTATACTATTTCCTGATTTAACCTAGATTACACAATATCTGTGTAGATTCAATAATCCTTTTGAAGGAACTAATTGAGCAGAAAATGCTAGTGGGAGACCTATGGGTTAACCCCAGCCAAGGCAAAATCCTCAAGCACATAGAGAGGATACTTTCCTCTTTAAATGAGGTGATTAATGGTAAGATCCTATTTTACTCTGTATGCTGTGCACACAATTATTGCTCTGGCAACCTTTGGTGGGAGCGAAACCATGGTTAAAAGAGTATTTACTGGAAAGCCAGTTTCTGCCTGACTCCAGGAAGGATCCTTAGTACCAGGCAGGGACACAAAAGGCTGCCCTCCCTTCCTAATCTCCAGCTTCTGCATTTCTTGAAAGGGATGACAGAAGTCACTTGATTCACAAGGTGGCTGCCAGCTAAGCATGGCCAGATGCTGGAGGAGCAGGGAAGAGCCATGGATGTGGCTCTGGTCTCTGTCCACAGTAGGACTGGCTGCTTGTGACAGAAGTGGGAAGGCAACCAAAGCAGTAACCATCTAACACTCAAAAAACACTAACTTTGAGTTACAAGTTTGTAGTGTCAAGTGTAATGGCCAAGAGCCAAGGCTTTTCTGTGTGAAGTACCCAATTAATACCTGAATGAGTATTTGGAGGTTTTGGCATATACTCAGGATTTATCATCTCACCTTTTCTAATCTAGTTTATTAATGTCATATAAGGTTTTATTTGTTCAGTGTATTTTTTCTTCGTTATTATAGTTTATCCTATAAGCAATATTGATATATCTGTGTCAGTGTAAAACTAGAATCACTCACAAGTGTGGCTGGTTTAAAATATATTTCCATTATTATGATTTATAGGGGTAACTTCATGTGCATGAAGAAATGTAAATTTCAAGAAACAGAAGCTGTTTCCAAAAATCTGCTGTTGTATTAGGATGGGCTGCAGTATACTTCAGGTAATTTCAGGCTATTCAAGCATCAGTTCTCCACATCAGTACTGTGTGTATTTTACCATGATCAAAATAAGACTATAGTTTCTTATGTTATGTCTTTGATTCTGCCTCACTTTTCCTATGAAGTGTCATCCCTGGGGGTTTGGAGCTGAAATTTGAGCTGTGCCAGCCTTAGCATGACTTCCTGGATCCCACAATTAAATGAACATCTAATACCCTGATAAAGAACAGCAAGGAAAATAAATAGGAATAAAATATCAAGTAATGGGTATAAAGTTTTACCAGTGATAGCTGCAGTCTTTGTCTCAAATATGGCACTGATTTTGGCACATTAGGAATGTTGTATGTGATTACCTATTTCTCAACAACAATGTCATGCAATTACGATTTTGATTGTGAAGGCATGTGTCTAAGATTAAGATTTGAGAGTAAGGCTGGAGTGAGTTATGTGGCAAGGGTAAATGGTTCACTTTGAGTTTCTGAAGTGAACCGCTTCCATTCTTCAGCCAGTCTGAACAAAGACAGCACCTGAAGAACATTTATGTTTCTGGTGTTTTGAGCCCCCATCTCTGGTGTTGCCCTTACTGCTGTTAATTACCCATTTGGGTTTCTTTTCACTTCGTGCTAATTCTTGGCCCAGGCAGACTGACTCACTTTAAATTGACTGAGAAAGAAATCTTTCTCTGTCCTCAGCAAATCTGAATAATTAATTTTTTTTATCTTTTATCTTTATCTATATTTATGCTTCTTAGTTGACATACTCTTTGTGAAATTAAAAAAAGGGCTTGTTTAGTTAAAACAAGGAAGCGCTGAAGTTAAACAACATTTCAGTCACACTGATAGTTGAATAACATGCTATTTTTTCAGGGTAACACTCTTGCCTTCTCAGCATTTGTGCTGGTTTTGGCTGGGATAGAGTTAATTTTCCTCACAGTAGCTAGTGTGGGGCCATGTTTTGGATTTGTGCT
>JANZLQ010000078.1:1916850-1937236 GCA_026212715.1 Elanus axillaris | reverse complement strand
TGGGCAATAGTGAATGGATTCCTCGTTTCGCTTTGCTTGTGTGCGCGGCTTTTGCTTTACCTGTTAAACTGTCTTTATCTCAACCCATGAGTTTCCTCACTCTCACTCTTCCGATTCTCTCCCCATCCCACTGAGGGGGATGGAGCGAGTGGCTGTGTGGGGCTTAGTGGCCAGCTGGGGTTAAACCACGACAGCACTATTTACTCTACTGCTAATTCTTCCAAAGCCTGTTTTGGCAGCAACAATCTGCCAAAAGCTAAATAATTTGCAGTTACAGAGAGGAAGCTCTATGTTTGCACCCCAAAAATATCTATAATAATTCACTGAGGACTTAGGCCTGGGAAGTGCCAGGCAACTTCTGCTCCACTGAGCTGCAGTTGCAGCCTCGCACGAAAAGCGGAGGCCGAGGGGATGGCGAAAAGCAGGCAGCAGAGCTGTGCCGCTCTGCCCTGGGCAGCCACCTTCCCTGTGCAGGCATTCTCAGTGCAGGAGGACTTGAAATCTCACATTCAATGAGGTGGTGCTTTCTGAACATATATTATCAGCACCTCATTAGCTACTGTACCGCAAGGCACCTGCGGTAATTGTGTGGGTGTTATGGCCAGTGGCAAACTTCAAGTAGTTAGTAGTTGCTTCAGGCTGAGTGAACAAGGTGTGTGTGTGTGGAGGGATGCATTGTGCTGATATGAGTGTGTATCTTTCTATTTTCCTACTTGGAATTTCTTTGGTTTCTAACATTTTAGTCTTTGTGGCTAAGATGCTCCAGAAAATACTTGCCTTTATTGAAGATATAACAAGCACTTATTTCATGCTCTTCATGTTTAGTCTTGGATTTATCTATTTCTCTTCGAAAAACAGAAGGAAAGATCTCCCACCTCCCAAGATGTCTGCTTCAAGAGCAAAACCTGAAGTGAATAAAGAAAACATTAAAGTGGTTAAGTTAAGCATTAAGCTAAGTGATTTAAAAGTTTCAATGTACATTTGAGTATTTCTGTGCTTTAAAAAAAAAAAGAAAAGAAAAGATGACCAAACTTATGCATAAAAGTGGTATTTAAAAAGTCTTTCCTGAAATAGCATGTTCCCAGGCCTGGCTTCATGTGAACAAAACATTTTGGCTTCCCTTTATACAGCTCAAGATCACTAAATGTATTGAAAAACTCCTTTTCAGTGCCTAGTATATGTGTGTTTATGTTTCCAGCATGGATAACTGCTATAAAGCTTATCACTCTCAACACAAATATTACCAAACTGGAAGCTGGTCACTTTGGGCAGGTCCCCCTGCTTACGCAGAGAGCAATGTGCATAGCACCAAACTGTTTTCAGGCTAGCATCCTTCCTACCAACAGTGGTAGTTTAATGTGCTTTCTTCAGTTCTGGGGAAAAAAGGGGGTATGTATAAAATTCACATTGGTGCCAATGTTAGACCCTTCTCTTCTTATGCACTGGGTAGTTAGAATGGCTACAAGATTCATCTGTGCCAGGGGTAACTGGATTAGGATTAGAAGGGAGCTTAGGGGCTTGCCTAAGGCAGAAGTACAGGGTGCGTAATGATCTGTGCCAGTGGCCAGACCAGCCGCATTTGGGTATGGACTTTAGCATAACTGATAGGTTGAAAGAACCTTGAAAACCTTCAGGACTCCAAATCAGGAAACTCAATTACTACATGATGTGGGTGAATTTAATGAAAAAATAATGACGGCAGTGAAACTGTAGCCATTCTTCATCGTGCTTCATCTGAACTGCAAAAACAGATCTTAAAAGGGATGGAGGGAAGGATCAATGTAATAAACTCTAGTGCACATTTCATTAGGCTTGAGCCAGAAGAATCAGCAGGACGTACTGTAGTAGTGATTCCCTTTTAGAATGGCAGCAAGGGTGCTAAGAGCTGTATTTCCATCTCTTACCAGTAGTACTCCTATTCTGCAAATAAGACAATAAAGACAACCATTAGCCTCTTGTCCAGATCTCTCTTCTGACCCTAACCAGCCTTCTGAAACAACCAAGGAAAATCCTATCTCTGTATGACCAGCCAAGATTTTACATCAAATTCAAGTGAATGTCTAAAACTGAGTGAGACAAGCCTACTTGGGGAGTACCTGATAAACACGATCAGTGAAGCTTCCTCTGTAATACCAGGATGAAGAACCCCTGCATATGCCTTGGTATGTTTACACATTAACACATACATTGGATGGATGCTTCTGTGCACTAAGTCTATGGAAAGAATTCTAATGAGTTCCTAAGAACTGGACCTGATGCTTTTAAAACTACATCATACACTTTTTGCTGTTCAGTTTCAATGCCTTAAATTTTTCAGTTATTTGAGATAAACAGCAATTTACACTGCTAAAAATTCAGTGAAAAAATGATGCAGCCGTAAGGTTCTTACCTACAACCAGGGGAAATTAAAGTAAATGGATTTGTGTTTGTTTGAATGTCTACCACTTTCCTATGATGAAAAAAATCCACAATAGGTTTTCTGATATCCTGTACATCAACATTTATTTTAAAATTCATTTTCAGTGAAAATGGGCTTTATCAGCCCCACTCTTTCCTCTGACTTTGTAATGATGTTTCCCAAGGCATCATAATCTGAATAAATGGGTAGAATTTCCCTACCTCAAAAGCAAATAATTTTATCTTTTCATTGCAAATTCAGTGCTCTAGAGCATTCCATCCACATCAAATTAAGGTCCTGGGTTGCAAGTCTGGCTTTACCATCTGCTTTGTGTATGGAGCTCACACAAAAACCTTCAGTTTTGTAACTGTGTCCATCAAAGGGTAGAATCCAGCTTCTAATACAGGAATTTGGCCCACAGACTGGCACATTAGATGAAAGCACAAGATTCAAAGCTAATTTGGAATCCAGACATACTAATCAGAAGTATTAGATTGAAGCATACAAGGGTACATTTCTAAGTCTAACGTGTGTTCTGATTTGTATCTTGCACTTACCATTGACCTGAGTGAGGCTTCACAAGCAAGGTATGTGCAAGTACAGAATTTGTTGCTTTGTATTCGAAATTGTACTTTCAATACAGTTGGTGAGAAAACAATTAAGGAAGCAGTTGTCTGGGCTGGTGAAAAAGAATGAAGAAAATGATGGTGACAAACTAAATGCTCACATATGAGCAAGGACAGATAGTCTCACCTGAATGTTCTTAAAGAGCAAAGAGAGATAATTACAGAGGTGTTATCAATCATTTTTGACACCTCATCAAAAGCAGATGAATTTCCAGTGGACTGAAGGACAGAAGAACCAAGGTACAGCCAGTAATGAAGTAGGTAATAAATAGGAGAGAAAGATGTGGATCTTTGAGGCAAGCTTCAATACCTAAAGAAATAATAAAAGGGTTTATTCCTAGACATTTTTGCTATGGCTTCCAAATGTGCAGGTTTCGGGGCCTGTGGGAGGGAATACTTTCAGGTCCAAGAAGAGGCAATCAGATGGGCAGGAACATATCAAGCTAGCAGTTTCTGACTGAAAATTATGACAACCCCTACTCTCCACCCCTGATTCCTCATCTGTCTCCACCAAACACAGCATTTTATATTTAGAATATATTTGGAGAGAATATCAAAAAAAGCAATAGTTACGATCAATTCAGGAACCCAAGTAAAGGATTAGACACATGCTTGCTTTGTGATGATTAATCTAATTTAAGCATTCCCATGGTCCTGTCATATTGGGGAGTGATTTTGAATACTATTACTGGATTTCATTTAGTACACAGGCATGCATGCATAGACGCTAGAGGTGCAAGAATGGGCAGACATGTCCTGGCAGAGTTGTATTATTTTATAATAAACCATGCCCTGAATCGTCATTTTTCTTGCAAACAAATCCCAGGCTGAGTTACCCAACTTGTTTCTGGAACCCTTGAATGCCATTCTGATATTTCTTTCCACTATGGGGTGGGTTGTTTTGGTCCATTGGTTTAAGACGGGTCTTTTGGGGATTTCTTTGTTAGAATATATATGAACGTCAATTAAAAATGAACAAAACCAGAACCATTAATATACTGGGGCAGATGCTTAATTAATATAAAGGCAATGATGCTATGCTGATATATGCAAGCTAAAGAGCTGTCCTGTTGACTATCCAGAGAAGACACTTGCCAACCATATTATCTATGCTTCATTGCCTTGTTTTCTGTATGTCCAAGGAAAGCCAAAGAAAATTAGTTCTTGCTTATACCACTCATAGCCAGGAAAGGATCTGTCCTAATCAGTCATGAAAACACTTGAAATACAGATGCACTGTCTTCATTGGCATGGTCTTCCATGTCTAACTTACTACCTTGCTTTAGAGGACACAGGGAGGGGGTTTCCAGTGTATGGATTTCTGACATTTATCTCAGCAGAGCTGGGTGGGGTGGTGGAGGGGAATGTATGTTCTACTGCAGTCTCTTTTTTGATTTTGAATTTTATTTAGTTTAACTTCATTTTTAAAGGTAATTGATTTTTCTACACATATGTCTCACTATTATGCATAGACCATTAATCTATTCTCCTGAGACCTCTGACTTTTAGCATTTAGTCATTCATAACATTTTCAGACACCTTTTTGTAACTATCGTAGTGTTAAGCCTTAGAGTACTAGACTTTCTTAGAAATGTTGGGATATGACATCACTTGGCACTTGCCAAGTAACCCTGGTACCTTTCTTCAGAAGCCAGAAGGCCAGGTCTGTAATGACATCTGACATCTCACTCTTAGTTAGGACTGTTTTAAGGCTTTATTTTATTACAAATGTAGCTACTGTTTTCATTTTATATCTAGGAGGGGCATTAAATTAAAAAGTGCAGCTGCTTTCAATTATACTCTAATGTTCTGTATCAAGATAGCTTTCATTTTTCGTGGCATTGCTCAGCTGCCCAGCCCCCTTCCCTGCTGGTTTCTGTGCTCAGGGCTTCTAAGCACTTGGGAATTATGCAGGGATGGAAATTAACAGATGTCATTCATTTGCCACCCCTTCTGCTTTGGTAGTAAACCCAATTCACTTAGTGAAAAAATGATGTTCTTACAAGCCAACTAAAAACTTCTGTCCATGGTGAAATGCTGCAAGAAGTTGCTCAAATTAATAGGATGCTGTTAGGGAAATGCCACAGATAAACCCTTTGTAGGCATAGTCCTCCCTTCTCTTTCTGTATCTCTCAGCCTGGGACTGGAGGTTGATGAGAGAAGGGGGCATTTGCTGGTGAGATGGAAAAAGGACAGCAGGTGCAGACTGCACCTGCAGGGATAGCATTCCAGCGTGAAGAGGAAGGGTGTCCCAACCCCATGAAGTCCGTACTAGCAGAAGTCACGAAGACTCATGTTAGGAGGGAGAGATTAGGACCTCAGCAGCTATGACAGTAACCTGGCAGACAATGAGGGATGCCCATGATGCCATTGCTGACACCGTGGTTAGGCTGAGCTTGCCACGGGTGTGGGCAGGCTGAGCAGCCTTGGGGTGAGGCACCGCTACAGAAGCAGCAGGGGAACAACACAGACCCTGGGAATGACTGCTGGAGCTATAGGTTAGCATCCCCTCACAGAAAGCAGAGGACAGGCTTTCCCATCCACCCTCTGGTGAAGATGAACTCTGGCTGTGCTCATTTGACACTGGGGTTTTGTTAGCCTCCAACAAATTGAGTTGAGAGAAATAAAGAGCAATACAAGAAAGGCACGTCGGTTTGTTGGGTGGTCATCCAGGAGGCAGAAGTGAAGAACCACTGGCAAGGACAGTGGGAGTGGGCATATTGCTCTTTAGCCTCATAGTGCTCATTCTTCATTGTTTCCTCAAATTAGTTAGATATTTCTTATGGTTTTAATGAAGTCAGCTCAGTAGGGGCTTATTGCTTGTAAGTAGGGAAGAATCTGCTATGGAAAAAAAGAAAGGGGGGATGTGCAACTTTATTTTAATCCTCTTGCCTTTCTGCATATGGATTTTGGAGATCCCCAGATGTTGAACTAAGTCTTCACTGTCTAGTAAAAGACTAGGGAGGAAAAGTAAATTTCCTTCTAAGGGCTAGCTAGTGTCTCAGAGTGAACCACAAACCATCCATCTTTCATGCAGGTCATCAATACTAGAAAATGCAATTGCTTCTAAGTCCACCTTGAATTGTGCCCTCCATGCTGTGGCAGATGTGGTATGCTTCCTGACACTAGAAATTCAAAGCTAATTTTTTAGACTGGGGTGGAAAAGCTGGCTACCACTAAAGAAAAGGGAGTATCATTTCTCCCTTCTCCCCATGCACACACAGGAGGGAATGAGATGCTTGCAGTTTTAAGGTGTAACTCTCTCTTATGTATGTAAAGGAAGAAAAAAATACTGGAAAAATCTTTCCTCTTTGTTAACAGGATTTTTAAAGAGAGAGCAGCCTCCTCCCATGCTAAGTAGCCACATGAGCAAACAGGCACGTCTGGCAGATGAGGAGGTTTCCCTCTTCCTTAGCAGCTGAAAAATGGAATCTGATGTATAAAATACCTCTTGTAATTAATCAACTGGCTTGTTCATGCCTCCTAATCTCAAATTTGAAAGCTGTCTGGAAACCTGAAGCACCTTGCAGATAAAATAATGGGCATTAGGCTTATCTTCTAGCAAACCAAGCTCTGGGAGTCTGCCAGCATTAGTCAGGCTTATTGGACCATACATAATCGAAGAAGGGAAAGGCATGCGCTGAAGTCTTTGACTACCTGAAAGTTCAGAGAGTGATGAGCAAGAGTGACCTCTCCCAAGCTGTGAGATAAATAATAAATGCCCCAAAAAAAGAGGTAGCAAGCTAAAAATAAAGTCCTGCTACACTGTGAACCCTAGTAGGAGCAGCAAGGATCATTTCACATTTCAACATCTTCTCCGCTTTGTTGCAGGGAAAAATTTGTTCACAGAGCACCTCACCAAGCAGTTTTTTTGCCCCTTGCTACTCAACTCCCAGCTCAATGTAATGGATGATTCAGCATGTGAATGGGGCTGGGAGGGGAATTTGCACACCTTGGCTGGGGGCCATATGACACCCAGGAGTGTGGTTGTCCCCTCACATTCACGCTGGGAAGTGCCACTGGCTCTGAGGAAGCAGCTGCTAGCAAAGGCTGCGGTATTAGGAGGTAAAAGGATATTTGTGGCATCTCCTTTTTAGAAGGAAAGAAGAGATCTCTTCAATGAGAAATAGTCTGAAAAAGGTGTTGAAGGGGTTTATTTTACTTGTGCTAACAAACCCTTTGATGGAACAAATGGGTTTTAAATGGAGGAGCTAGAGACACAGCCCAGATGACCTGAGAGGAACCACGGGCCAGGGGTACGTCTGCAGTAAAACATGGGATTTTCTGGACCCTCATGGTGGAAAGAGAGAGATGTGGGTGCAGGTTGGTGAATCCTCTGACCACTGCCTCCAAGCACTTACCTCACTGGGAATGGACACAGTTATAGTCAGGCTAAAGGCATTTACTGGATTTGACCAGGACAGAGAACACAAATTTTCCAGATCAAGGCACAGATGACTTTGGTGGCTGAAGGAAAGGTGACAACAATGTCAGTTCTCTCCAAGCCCCGGGGTCCAAAGCTGGGCTGAGAAATGAAGAGCCCACCTCAAATGGCAAGGGAAGGAGTGACTTAAAAGGGAAGAAAACATTATACACAGAGGTATTGCTTTTAAAGTAGGGTAAAAAGACGGAGCTGTCTCCCTTGCTATATGCTGAGCAACAGCTTTCAAGTTACCTTCAGTCAAGGAGCAGGAGGAAGACACAGATCAGATTCAGCAGACAACTGAGACTGAGCAGCAAGGAGCTGTGGCAGGAACTGAAAAAAGGGAACAAGTCAGAGGCAACACGCAGAGATGACGGTCTCTTCACAAATCCTCCTTCATGTGAGAATTTCCTGTGACTGGCAGTCAGGAAGATAAAACAGACAGGATAATATCGGGTATGATCACACTGGGGATCTCACAGCAATGACATTGCAAAACTTGGGGGAGAGAGAAGAACACACTGAACGCAAATGGCAGAGGAGAAAACCTCACAAAGCAGGTCTTTGGGAATGTGAACTAAAAGTAAACCGATTCCCAGGGAAAAAGGTTTTACCTTTGCACTGCAGATGTGTAAGCAGCACCTTGGCTCCAGCAAATGCGTCTGGGAATAAACTCAAATGGTAAAGGCCACACACCTGAGTTGCATTAGCGATTTCCACAGTTCACAACAGTGCAGTTTTGATTCATCAGTTGTGCTTGCATGTAACAAGGCCCAGTCCAACATATACTTCCACTGGAAGAGATCCTGCACATCGCTGCTGATATGCCTGTGTGTACCCTCCATCGCCTGCTGACTGGGTCTCACTTTACAGAGTGTGGGCCAAAGAAGCCTGTTTCACATTTCTGTTAGACATACTGTACTTGCCATATATAGTTGTCCCCTTTTATCTGATACCATCAACAGGATACTTCCCCCTAGTAAGACCATTCCAAGTTTTACTTCACTACAGGAATAATGCATGCGCTTGGGTTCTTTCCATTGCGCATCTTCCGTGTCTAGTCTCAGAAGATGAAGATGTTTTTAAGCATAGCACTCACTCAGCATCTCCCTGCCTATGTGGCATGTGACAACAGAAAAAGGATATTTACAACTGACTCTTAATTTGGTCTTAGCCAAGAGGTGAAAGCAAGAATCACAATGGAAGGCAGAATTAGGTTGGAAAGAGAAAAATATTTATTTTAGGCCATGTGTTACATATGTATTAGGAAGCTAATGTCCTCTTTCATGTAAAGACTCATTGGCCTTCTGGTTTTGTTTGAAGTTTCTCAAAGGGCTGCTTCTGGTATCACCTACAGTGCCGTTATTTACATGGCAACTCGTTTGTTAGCCCATTTCAAGCACTGCTGTCATTTTAAGAGGCTTAGTGGGCAGTTTATCATTTATTCAAACTGTGTAAACCTGCAAGTCCCAGGCTTTGCTTTGGTATCAGATTATGCTCTGTTAGTCAAGTGCAAATTCCCCTCCCCTTTTCCATCATATTGTAACTACAGTCTTCCATTTGCAAGGGAATAGTCTCATACAAATAAAATTTTATCCAACTCCTACAAATTGCCAGGAATCTTGAACTAATCTTGGCTTCTGCTATGCTGCTTCACAGTTCATCTCTGATGGAGAGGATATTTTTCCCAATGAATGAAATAATGAGATCCTTTCAAGATACTTGACTAGTTTTATAGCTTTCAAAAATAGTGCTGCGTCTCACAGAGCACAGATAGTCCCAAATTTTCAAGTAATGCTGTTATTGCCTCCTGGCACTGAGCTGCAACAGGACCCAGTCCATCACTCTTCCTTCAGCCATCTGATGATGCCACTGGTGACACTTTGGTTTTGGTAACGTGGCAGCCCTACTGTAACTCTATGATGCCATCTATAATCAGAAAGCATAGAAAAACTGTACCACCATGTTATCCATGTATCTCTGGTGCAAAGTCCAAACTGGCATTCTTTGTTTGCTCTCAGTTAATAAGTGGAATGAGCTTGTTGCCTTTTGATATTAATGCTGGATCAATCCTCACTTGTAACAAGCAGAAAAAAAATCAGAAATTACTTTCACTCACTTATAAGTGGTGTCCAAAGATTGCTAACAAAGGCTGGATGATCAGAGCCTGGACTGTCTCCCTGCACTGCTTGCAATAAATGCTCATCAGCCAGTGTGAATGTGTATTTTGTGCATGTGGAAGACAATGAACTCACATCTGCTCCTTTTCATGGTACACGACAAGTGTGACTGTGGCCCATCAGGGCCTTTTCCCAGCACTGACAGATGGCAGAAATTGAGTTGGTTGTAAGACCCCAAAAGCTAATGAAGCCAGACATCTGCAGCACAGTAGTCCATAGCTGAGCTACTTAGCAAACTCCCTACACAGCCAACAGAGAAAGAAGGTGATTTTTAGGGAGCATACCTCTGCCTTATTTTAGATGCCTATCTTAGGGTGGGCTGAATCATGCTTTGGGCTGTATTCACTATTGACCAGGGACCTTCCCTGGTCACCAGACAGCCCAGGTGACCTACATTTAGGTAGATGACTGTCATCCCCATTTTATTCAGGCAGATAACTGCCACTCCAAAAGTGCACTTTGGCTGGGTAATGTTCATAGTGGTACCAGCTCTGCTTGCCCTCTTGTCACTATGGCCCCTTGAGAGGTTATTTTAGGGCACCTGGGAACAGTTTAAATTTTCTTTCCTCAACCTGAGGCAGCATCTCCTGGCTGGCCCTGAGGTCCATCAGCTGGTGCTATTGGAAATGCGGTTTGCATCCCACTGCATCAATAAAGGTGAGTCAGGCTCAGTAAGGGTAGCTCTAAAGGCTCATTTCATTGATGTTTGTTATTACTGAGTACATACATAACTTCTCTGCCAGCTGGAGATGGCTGTAATAAGGCCAGTCTTGGTAATATGGAGAGGGATCCTTCAAGGGAGAAAACACAACGGCTCATACATCTTTCCCAAATTGTTTCTTACTTCCAGCTTTCAGAAAACAAATTTCTGTTTGCAGGATATTTTCCAGGTGGTTCTTCCCTGCGCAGAGGAGACCGTGGGAACAGACACACATAGCTCCTCTCATTTCAGAAAAAGGAGACTCTGATAATGACACAGCATGCAACAAAAAGGATGCGTATGACCAGTGTTGCTAGAGCACAGCCAGCCCCACAGCTGGGTGTAAACCCTATAGGCAGTTAATCACAGGCATAAAATTACCATCACAAGCCCATCCATTGGACAACTCCAAGAGATCTAAGGGTAATAGGAGGGAAGATCTTGGAGTGGCTCTTGTCTGTTTAATCAACTTAATGCTTAAGGAGTTTTTCTTATACCACACCAAATGACCTCTGGCTGACTGAAACCCATTATTGAAAATATTTTTTTCTTGCCAGAGATGAAGATTCAGAAACAGATTCACCATCCCTTTCTGTAATTTCTTTCAAAGATTCATACCCCACTGTTAAAAAAAAAAAATGCATCTTCTTGTACTACAACCTTTTCTGGCTTCCAACATTTGAGCTTGCTAACCCTCCTGTTCTTTTTTCTTGTTGAACTCTTCTCACTAGATTAAGGATTCATTGTGCCCTATCTTCCCTTTTCCCCTATTTCAGCTGTTATCGAGCCACTTCACAATAAATAGATCAAGCCCTCTCTGAATAAAACATTTTCTCAAACTCTTCAGGCCTCAAATCATCTCTGCACCTTTTTCATTTTCCAACATCTTTTTCAAGATGCCAGCATCAGAACTTCATGCAGTATTTCAGTTCAGTGGAATTACTTCCATGCTCCTACTTGTTTATCTCACACTTATGTAGCTAGGCATTACATTTGCTTGTATCGCCAGAACATCACAGTGGGACTCTGTTTGTGCTGTGGCAACCCTGAGACTCTTATCAGCATTGCTGCTTCCCTAACTCTGCAAATACAGCCTACATTCTGTGCTTGTGTAATTCAGCCATATGAAAAAGCTTTATTTGATTAGACTCCATACACCCAATCACCATTTCATATAGTTGTCATGTCCTCATCATTATTTCTATTCTGCCAGCATATGTGATATCCACAGATTTGTTTTAAATCAACAGGCATGTTGCATTTATTTCTAGATCATTGATGAAACTGGTTGGTCAGCATTGTTTCTAGTACACACCACCATGGAATGCCACTAGAAACAGACTCATTCTGAGAAAATTTCACATTAGCAACAGCTTTGCAATCTGCCATTTAGCAAGTTCTAAATTCATCTTATCCAAGCTTTATTGACACTAATTACTCATTTTTGTAACCTTGCCATGCAACTGCTCATTTTTTAAAAACTCAGATTATCCTATGGCAGCAAACAGAACACATTAAACCATAGAAATCTTTTATGTCTACACAACAGTTTTTATCAGCCAAACATGTAATTCCCAATAAAATCAGGCTGGTTTGACAAGATTTATTTTTTTAATAGCATCATATTGACCGTCATGAAATTATATTCACATTTTTTATCTCTATTTACATCTTTATTAATTAAATCCTGTTTTAGCTTTTCCATTATTTTGTAAGGGACATATGTCAGGCTATCAAGGTGATTGCCTATATTAACCCATTTTTCCTTTTTACTGTACCATCACGAGAGGATTGAAGTAATTGGCTGTATCTCTTCATGCAAGTTACCAGGTTTCATGCTTTATAAACATTCATCTTAAAGAGATGGTAGCACCTTTCTTGCTTTCCAGTGGAATGGAAAATATTTAAGGTGGCATAGGCATATCACCTGCTTTTCTCTGAGTACAGAACAGGAATATCTATTGACAACTTCTTTCTTTTCTCTATCGCAGTTATAAACGTTCCTGTTTTCACTTTGTAAAGGTGGTCTTTTTTTTTTTTTTTTGCTTGTACTATGGCTTAAATAGTCCTTCTAGTCCTAAACCTGGCAGACATTTTTTCTGTAATTTCTTTACCTTCCTTCATGTGTTTTCTACAGTGCTTAAATTCTAACTGATAGCTGTTGTTTCCCCCTCTTTAACACTGTTACTTAGCACTAACTCTGTGGCTTACATTTACTTCTGTATCACATTAGGAGATTTAAAGCAGGTAACCATTATATCTGTATAATAACAGCAAGTCAGAGGGTGTGAAAAGAGGATTAACAGCACTTCTTCTGTCACAGCCTGAGAGAAAAGGGCATCTTGAACCACTCCTGGCACCCCAATCTTTGGGTTTGCTGGCCTACTCAAGCCATGTAGAGCACCCAACACCAGCCAACCCTTAAGAGGACCGATGCCCTCAGAGCAGGAGCTTTCAGGTTTAATATACCACGAGTAGGGAAAACTCCTGGGTTGAAACCTCTGTTTCAGGCTCTCTGCAGGCCTAAACTGCTGTGACTGTACTGAAAACATTGAGGTCAACTTTTCGAGGTTTCTCTCTCAAGAAAATTAAAATATTGCAAGGATCCTAGAGCGTGGAGGCTTGAGCATTTGCCTGTAGAGGTTAAGAGTTAGTGTAGTGGCTGTGAGTTTTGGGTGATGACTGATGTAATGTGCTGCCATTACAACCAGTGTGGTGGAGCAGCTGGTAATCAGGATCACAGAATAACTTGGGTGGTAAGGGTCAGGAGGTCTCTAGTCCAAGCCCCTGCTCAAAGCAAGGTCAGCTTTGAACTCAGACCAGGTTGCTTGAGGATTTGTCCAGCTGGGTCTTGAAAATCCTCCCAGGATGGAGACAGAATGTGCGACCTCTCTGGGCAGTGTGCTCTGCTGCCTGACTATCCTTGCATTGAAAACATTTTTCTTTATATCTAGTTGGAAACTGAATGTCTGACATCTACCTGCCATGCCCCACAATGAACAGCCTGGCTTCATCTTTTCAATGACCTCCTTGTAGGCATCAGACATCTGCTGTTAAGTCCCTCCAAAGCTATCACATCTGTTGGAAGAAGCACCCCTCCCTCAGCCTATCCATCACAGGCACAGATCCTGCCCTGATCATCTTGGAGGCCCTCTGCTGAACTCGCTCTGGGTCTTTGGAGTCTTTCTTGTCTGGGGCACCCAAAGCTGGATGCAGTACTCTAGATGGGATCTAGCAAGTGCTGAGTAAATGCTTTCTTAAGCTAGCTGCTCTCTTCCAGCCACAACCCTTTTTCTCCACAGCTTCTCCAGATCCCTTAAGTGGGTTGCTTGTACCCTGCCTCCATTTTCCGTGTCATTGCCACTTCAGTACAATGATTTGTTGCCCTGCTTTTGCAACTCACACCGCTCTGCCTTTCAGTCTGCCTGAGTAATCAGCATTCAGAAATTATAGCGATATTTTGAACAGATGAGAACGGGTCTGGTTTTGCTAATGCTGGCTGCTGTGGCAGACTATACAGCAGAAACCAAAGAATATCAAAAAGCTCTTCTGTCCCTTCCCAGAACAGAGGGTAACAACAATGGATCAGTTTCCTACAGCAGCAGCCACGGGGCCTTTCCTGCGCTAAGAAAATTTGCCCTCTCTTCCCAACCTACAGCAATTTATATCAAGGAAAGCCTCTCAGCACTGCCTTGTTATTTATTCTGCCTGCATGGTCCCTCAGTGCAGTGGCTGCTGCCAAAGGCAGACTCAGCACAAGGCATTGCCAAAGAATGTTAAAAGCAGAAAAAGTCCCAGAACCCACAAAAACGGATGCAAAAATGTACATTCTCTTCCCATGCCAGAAAAAAGCCGCGACTGTTAGTTGCTCACAGACTTCATGGTGTATTTAGGCTAAAGAGCCCTGAAAAGTCAGGGAATAATTCTTGATCTTGTGCAAATGGGTATGGCTCCACACACAGAATATTGAACACTTCATTTTATGGGGTTTGCCTGCATCACTCACTAATACAGCCAAATAGTCCTCTTCAAGACCAGCCTTGCCTATCAGGCATGGAGCAAACCTCTTATCATGGCTTCCAGTTTGGTGAGCTCTGAAGCACAGATACAGAAGTAAGTGTGCCCAGTATGCCATAAAAACAGTAATTGATACAGGAATTGGGTAGCCCTGCAACGTCATCGAGAGAATGGGATGTATAATGTTCAACTAAAACCAGGCAAACATCTAATGGCATTTCAAACTTCTGTTTGTTCTTACAATTTCAAATTTCTATAACTTCCGTCTCCCAGATGCTCTGTCACACTCCTTTCTCAGCCCTGCACAAGCCTTCTCTGTCCTCCCCAACTGGTGATCCTGGACATCACCTTGCTTCTCCAGGGCCTCTCAGATTCTTCCTGGTAGGGTCCATCTTGGGCCTCTCCACCTGTGTGCTCTGAATCAAGAGCCACAGAGCAGTCAAGGTTGAAATTCAGCAAGCCTGTGGGAAATTGTGCAAAGGCAGGGGGGGTTATGTTCTTTGGAAATGTAATTTTGAATAGGGAAGAAGAAAGGTTTCCAGGAGGGAATTGGTCATCAATTATGACAGGTAACAGTGAGAGGCAAATCTTGACCATGTTGGGCTACATGTGGGATAGGTACAATAAACACAGGAAAATGAAACCTTGTGATCAGAATCTGCAAAATAGTCTGATGGGCAACTAGAAGGACAAGCAAAAGCTTAGGGGGTCCTATTTCTCATGAGCATGTTTTTCCCATCCTGCAGCTGACCCTGTTGCAGCTGCTGTCCCAGACATTTCATAAATTTGTAAAAAAACTTAGGCCACGAGGCCCAAACACCCAAATAAATAACTCATGCAATTATTTTGCAAAACCAACACCATACATTCTGTGATCTATAATATTCAATGATATAAAACACAAAAAAGGAGAAGCTGGTGACACTGTGGCTGGGGTACTCCATTTTAAAACAAGGCTGTTGTGCACTTTTAATACCATGATTAAGAACAAGATCCCTTTTTTCCATACTGGTTTGTTGAGATAAAGGAAGCTAAAACTGGGATGAAGGAGGAAAAATTGGGAAGAATCATTGAATGAAAAGCATATGAATCTGGTCAGCATACTGCCAGCCTAGGAATGTATTTCATTTTAATCACTGAAACACAGATATTGACAGTTGTAGGAATAGACTGAAAGTTCATCAAGTCCTCTTCTAAACTAGGAACACAACGAGGAATTTAGACGTGATTCTCACTTGATTATACTAATAATGATGTATTTCAAGGAAATACTTTGTTGTGGACACAGTGAGGTGAGAAAGTTTGCTCAAATGAAATGGCCCTTTTGTGTTATAAGAGCTCACAGGTCTATCCCATACAATCCAGTGCACGTGGAAGGTCATTCTACCTCGGGGAGATATTGCTCCCACCACACTGTTGATCCTCAGATGTTACCAATTTCTGGATTACAGCAGCATGCAGTGGTTGTGCCAACTGCTGGAAAAAAAAATGTCTGCCCCAAACATGCATGGTTTGAATACTTGAGACAGATGATAAACAGTGGGAGACTGTGACCTTCATGTTACAGCTGCTGGCCCAGAGAGCTTGAATGAATGCACTTGCCAAAGGTGATGATGGGAATCAGCAGCAGGACCAGGAGCTGACTTACTGAGCTGGTTTATTCTCCTTGAAACAATCAGTCACTGAAAGGACATCTTTCTCTCTGGTGAATTTTTTGAGCATGCTTTTCTTTTTAAAAGGTGGTGAAACATAATCAAAGAACATGTTCTTTACTGATGTTTCTCCAGGAAGTTTCTACTAACATCAGCCTCTTTTCATCTGTACAATGCCAGTTTCAACGATCCATTTGCATCACATTGGGGAGGTCCTATTCATGCATCATTTGCAATATGAACCATCTGTTTTACTCAAAACAGAGATAACAGACAATGCAGTCGTCGCAACACTGAAAGGATTCATTTTTTTAATCTTTGTGCACATTTGTTAAAATAATTTACCTTTACATTTCAAGCTTTAAAAAACTGTCAGACCAAACACCAGCCTGCAAAGATCACAGTGATTTAATTAAAAACATATAAAATGTCAAAGTTGGCTTAACGCTCATGTGGGAAGGAAATACTGCCAAGTTTCCACCCCTGTCTTGACGATGTATTGGTTTATATGAATTGCACCGGAATTAAAACAATCCTTTCAATCAGAAGGAATTCTAAATTAAAATGAATTAAAGTATATTTATCTTTGATGGCGACATTGGCACATACAAAAACATATACAATCTCTAGTGTAATACTTACTGAAACTGGTTTATGGCCCATTCTCAAGATTTCATGTCAGAGGGACCAATAGCTTTCTTTTCAGCTTCAGCAGTGTATTTATATATTCACATCTACAATAGTTATTCCATCTTGGCAGAGAAGTAGCCAATTTTACCTTAATTAAAGCCTCATTATGCCATCTTAATAGTAACACATAGCTCTCTTCCACCCCAAAACACTTGCTAAGTTTTAACAGTGCCACCCCATAAATCAGTAGCAGCAATACAATTAGTATTGGGGATTTCTTGGCTCTTAGATCTACATTCAACTGCTAAGCCAGTTCTCAGCCTCTCTCTTTCTCCCGCCACTCTTTTTGGTCTGTATCAAGCTTTGTAGGTGATAAATACATGTAATGTCAAATCAGGTACCCCTTATCACAGCCTGCCCACTCACTCAACAAGAAAAATACGCAGAAAAGGAAATGAATGTATGTTCCTTGTCAAGAATAAACTATTGTATATTCACCAAGAGGGATAATATGATTCACTTACCCCTTGAGGCTTCATGAGCTCTTTTCTTCCCCTTTCTGGTGATATATTCCTTATGCTATTCTGTCAATATAAAATAGCCAAAAGCAAAGAGCTAGTTATTATTTTTTTTTATGAAGGTACCATATTACTACTTAATATCCAAGCAGAAGCTTCCTAGATAGGGTTGAAATGTAAAGCAAACTGTATCCTAATGATATAAAAATCTTTATGGTCATAATTTTTAATAGACTTAAGGAACAAATGGTAAGTAATTGATGTAAATCACTTGGGTAAGCAACTCTTGACAAGACAATGGATTAGAAGGAAAAAATCAACCCAAAACTAGGAACCAGAAACTTTAGCTGGCTGGTTGCCCAAGAGGCTTGGCTATACCACATGAATCAGCTAAAAACATGACCTTTAGGTGAAATTAACTAATTATAATACGAAGACTGTGCCTCTAGATGTTAGGATACCCACCTCCACCTAAAGACCCTCACCCACTGAGCTTGCGCAGTAAACTTAAAAGATGCTGCACCTTTAAATGAAGACAAGGACACTATACATTAATCAGCTTTAAGATATGGAATTATGGGCACCAGCTGATAAACGATGAGTATGTTAAGCTAATTTACAATGTATAAACAGTTTAATAATGTTTTAGTGCTAGGTGTGCTAGCTTTGTGGGGATAACCCCCAGCACCCCTTTCTGCTCAGAACCACCAATAAATAGCTAATACCTCAGCTCTGTGTGTTATTGGCTTGCACATTGGGTGAATGATCCCACAAGTTTTGGGACAACAGTAATACCAGTGGAGAGACCTCCTCAGTGATGTTACAGTGAGATCTTCATGAACATAAGCTTGTCCCTGGTTAACCTGGCACACGGTATAGCAGGGTGGCTGCATCCTTCTTTCTGTGTTGGTACAAAACAGTAGGTCAAGGGATGTGAAGAACCACTTGTGCCTTCTCTCTCTGTACCCAAACAGGCACAAACCAAACAGACATATTCAGTGGTATTAACTCCCAAGCCATTCTCTCCTTAGATTTCTTTGCAACATCTGTTTCCACATTTTGTAAGGGACTATTTCACAAGTCAGTGTCATATACCAGGTTTGGTACTTCTCTTGATGTCCAACTCAAACTTTCCCTTTTCTATTTCCAGCCATGACTGTGGGTTACTTCATGTTAACCCCTCCCTCCTCCAATCCTACAGCAAAATAAACCTTCCTTAGATATTGAAATGTTCTTCACAATAAATGTCCTTACATAGTAGTAAGTCTCTTTATTCTAAATTAGAATCTTAGAGCCACCCAGGTTGGAAGGGACATCAAAAGGTCATCTGGTCTTTCCCTTTCATGGGAAAGGGAGCTCAGATGAGAGTACCTAGCACCCTGTCCCATCACATTTTGAAAACCTCCAGCAATGGGGACTCTACCACATTCCTGGGGAGATTGTTCCAGTGAATGGCTGTTCTTACTGTAAAAAAATTCTTTCGTATGTTGAGATGAAAGCTCTCCCAGTGCAACTTGTACCCATTGCCCCTTGTCTTCTCCATGTGACTCCATATGAAAAGAAAGTCTCTGTTCTCTTTGTAGCCACCCTTTAAGTACTGGAATACTGTGATGGTGATGAGGTCCCCCCTGAGCCTTCTCTTCTCCCAGGAGAAAAGACCTAACTCCTTCAGTCTTTCCTCAGAGGGCAGGTTCTCCAGGCTTTTGATCATCTTCATGGATCTCCTTTGGACCCTCTCCAGTCTGTCCATGTCTTTCTTGAAATGGAGGGACCAGAACTGGACACAGTACTCCAGAAGAAGCCTGACAAGCATTGAATAGAGTGGGATGATCACATCTCTATCTCTGATAGTAATATCCCTGTGGATGCAGCCCAGGATCCAATTTGCCTTTGTGGCACAATGCTGACTCATGTTCAGCTTGTTGTCCACCAGGACCCCCACAGGAGAATCTCTACTGCTGTGCCAGTCAACACTTCCTAGCATTTCATTCCAGGTCCACCTACGTGACCTGACATATAATGTGCAAATCTTCTTGTAGTCCCATCTTCAAATAATTTTAGGTGGTCTTCCTCAGCCTCACTTTCAAATGCTGACACTAGGCAAATGCTTATTTTTCAATCAATTTCAAATTAAATAAGACCGTCAGTATCTCACTTCTGCTATCTCAGTCAAAGCTGTGATTTGACTACTACGTGTTTCAACTTGTTCAGTACTGTCCTTTGCTGTATTTTTCTTTCCAAAAGCCTTGGTGAATTCCAGGGGAGGAAATTCTCTCATCTGCTTTGGGATTTTGTATGGCTTCAAAACAAACAACTATTTTCTCGTGTGCAGTGACACATTAATGCCAAATTTCTCTGCTTCATCTGCGTAGATCTCCTTGGCTCTCAAATGACCCATTGTCATGGTTTAAGCCCAGCTGGTAACAAAGCACCATGCAGCCTCTTGCTCATTCCTCCCCCGCAGCCACCCTGGGATGGGGAGAAAATATAAAGAAAAGCTTGTGGGCTGGAACAAGGACAGGGAGGGATCACTCACCAATTATGGTTCCAAGCAAAAGTCAGGCTCAACTTGGAAAGAAACAAAATCAAATTAATTTACTACAAATCAAATCAAAACAGCATAATGAGAAGGAAACTAAACCTTAGAACACCTTCCGCCACCCCTCCCTCCTTGCTGGTCAGCTCCACTCCCAGTTTTCTCTACCTCTTCCCCCCAGCAGTGCAGGGGAATGGGGGTTGGGGGTCAGTTCCTCACACCTTGTCTCTGCCGCTCCTTCCTCCTCAGGGGGAGGACTCCTCGCTCCTCCCCTGCTCCACCATGGGGTCCCTCCCACAGGAGACAGTCCTCCACGACCTGCTCTAGTGTGGGTCCTTCCTGCGGGCTGCAGTCCTTCAGGCACAGCCTGCTCCAGTGCAGGCTTTCCCATGGAGTCCCGGCCATCTTGGGGGGCATCTCCCTGCTCCGGCGTGGGCTCCTCTCTCCCCAGGCTGCAGGTGGGCATCTGCTGCCCCATTCCCCTCCATGGGCTGGGAGGAGACAGCCTGCCATCCCACCACAGGCTGCAGGGGCATCCCCTCCTCCAGAACAATCTCCTCCCCTCCTTCCTCACTGACCTCGGTATCTGCACAGGGGTTCCTCTCACATGCCAACCTCCTCCCCCACTGCCAGTTCCCCTTCTTAAATCTGTTCTCCCAGAGGCGCTGCCACCATCACTGATGGGCTCGGCCTTGGCCAGAGGTGG
>JANZLQ010000078.1:1896215-1910053 GCA_026212715.1 Elanus axillaris | reverse complement strand
ACAGCCTTGATGCTGTGCCAGCCCTGCTCAGCAGCAGCCAAAACACTGGTGTGTTACCCACACCTTTCTAGCTACCAATGCAGAGCACAGCACTATGAGGGCTGCTGTGGGGAGAATTAACTCCATCTCAGCCAGACCCAATATAATTGCTAACTAGTTTTCTTTAACTCTAAATGGCAAAATGATCAGAGGGGAAACCCGGGGGAAAAGTAATGATTTCCAGCTATTCAGTGTCCCCATTCTGAGGGAATCATTTGCCATGTTTGGAGCTGTGGCAGGGAAACAGATGAGAATGGTATTTCCAATCATTGGCTTCCGAGAGGCAAACTGAGGGCAGCCTGCCTGTTAAAAATCTGTTGAGGACTGAATTATGTAGAGAAGAAAGGAGGACCATATCATTTACACAGCATGCCATATATTTTCTCTCTCTCTCTCTCTTCTCTTTCTGCCTCAGCAGCCTTCTCTACCAAAATACTGAAATACAATCCTTCCTCCTGAGAACACAGTGAATAATTCTTTTCCAGACAAATTCAATCTCAAGAAAGCCACTGATCTTAATGGCATATTAGCTGGTTGATCAAAGTCCCAATTAACTTTATGGCCCAATAATCTGAAGTTTGCTACTAAAATTTTCATCAAAAGATGCTGGCAGAGGAAGACAGACTTCTTATAGCAATCATTGCATGAAACCATTCCCTTAAAAACATGCTTTTCAGTAACCAGGATGCTTCTCTGGCTGGTCAGAGCTTGCACATCGCTGCAACTGCCCTTCATGTTTGCACTTTGGCAAGATAAAGCTGCTGCCAGGGTGTGGGCCAGCCGGCAGCGTGGTGTGCAGGGCAGACGGCTGGTGTTGTCAGCCATCTCCGACCCCTCTCCCACAGCACATGTCAAATAAGGGAGAACTGGGAAACAGATTTGACTTACAAAACTATTCCTGTTTGCCTTCTGTGGAGCCTGATACCTCTGCTTCCTCTCTGCTAGTGGCTTGTCTGTATGTATTTACTTCTTCTGCCTCCTGTTCCCTCCCCACATCAAGAAGAAGGGTGACTTTTCAGGCCTGAACTGACACTGCACGTAATTTATTACCTTTTTTCTTCATTGACATGCATATCTGCATTAGTGCATTTTAAAAACTGGTTCTCCATTATGTATCTATGGTAATTAGCATTTTCCTTTAAATTTTAAATTTATCTATATTAAATATTTCTTTTTCCTAAGGGTGATAAATTCCTCTATGATTTTATCATCTTGCCTGTATTTCTATTGTTTGTTCAATAATAAAAATTGCCAGGACTCAAGGAAAAGTTTGGCCACCTAAGGAATGGTTTCAGTATTGCTAAGAGAGCTGCTGAGAAACGAGTTTATATTTGATATGATTCTATATTAACAGAGGTTGACCTTATCTGAGGGCAGCCTTAAAAGGAAAGTCTGTTCGGTCCCAGGCTTGAGAGTAAACAGGCAAGTGGTCCTTATGTAAGTAGTAATAAGTGTTTACAACATTGCTCAGATATCTTCATTGTTCCTAGCTGTACTTTTGCAGTACTTTTGTTTGTTTAATTTCCTTTCTCTACTGTAATCTTAATGTAATCATAATGGATTTGATTATATGTTGTTGCTCTTTCTTGGCTTATTACAAACTGCTGGCAAACAATCCAGAGCTCGAATGTGCTCCTGCAAAATCAGCTGTTTAATAATGCCAAATAACAAATACATTCTTGGTGAAGAATCTGTAAACCGAACAAAGGGACCCATCTCTGCAGTATGCTAAATGAGCATACTGCCTGCAGTTAGCAGCATGATTGACAGATGAAGAAAAAGGGCAGTAGTAGAGAAGACTGCTTTCTGAAGCTTACACAAAGTACTTTTTTCTACAAAGTATGCAGCAGAAATGCTGTGGAGTAGTATATACGAGGTATAAGAACTTGTCTGGGATGACCTAGATGTCTGATTTCAACCCCTATGAAAACCACCCCTGTCCCAGACTTACACCGGTACAAAACCTCACAGCCTGTCTCTGCTCTTCTGCTCCTGGGAGGCAACAGATTGAACAGAAGCTCTTTAGTCAGGTCTTTGAATCCTTCTGTTGGTTCCTACTTCAGCACCACATCAAACAAACTGCTTATTTTCAATATGGAGGCCCTCAGAGCCTTGCACCAGGAGTAAGGATTCTCTCTGTATATGTGTGTGTATGTATATATATTATTTTTGTTTCCATCAAAGGATCAGCCTACTTTAGGAGGCTCCATCACTTCATTAACATCAGTTGTTAAACAAGAGTCTTCATGGTTTTTCTGCTATAAGAAACTTCTGCAAAATCTTGTGGTGTCTTAACTGCAGATCTGGCCCAATATGCCGCAATGCCAAAAGTAGACATGCTGCCCAGGGGCTAAGGGTGGTGAAACCCCTTCCCACCTTCCCTGGTGAGAGGTTTCATCATGGGATGGTTTGCAGAATCCCTCTTTTTAGGTACTCATAGAAAATACTTAAAAGGAAAGAGCAAGCCACAAAAGATCTTTGTAGTCTTCTTGGCCAAAGACCAGGGTCCTAGGGGCTGTTTAGCTGGCAATACCAAGTACAGCAGAGTGAATGGGGAAGCTGAGAGACCCGACTCTTACTAGAAACATGCCATGAAGATGCCTATTTGTGAACCAGTGGGTAAGGGAGATGCCAGCACTGGGATCTGTAGCAGCTTTGTGAAAAATCCAGCTCTTCATTTCCTTTGCATGTTTTCCAGGCACCCATAACAAGCTCTTATTTGGGGCCAGATGCAATATCGTAATATTGTGATCAATCCTGAGGATTTCTTTATTTTTTTTCTTTCTTTTTTTTTTTAATAACAGAAATAAAATAAAGCATTTATTTATTAGTTTCACCGCTGACTTTGACACCTCCATCACATTCATCTGCTATCCCTTGTCTTATGCTTGGCTTGCAAGCACTTTGGGCCATAGACAGTTCCTCTCTGCAGTGTTCCTGATTGCCACAGCAATAAGAAAATAGTAATTATAATCTGCTGGGGTTTGTTCATAATAAAAAATAGAAACTGAATGTTTCCTCAAGTGAAAAAAACCACCATGTCTTCCTTTTAAAATTCTTAGACTTGAAATAATCACTCATGGTGTCATTTTATGTGTATATATGTGACTTAGACTTGCATCCCTGTGGAGGACATCTTGGAAGTACAGGCTGAAGTTTATTTGGTAAAACACAAGCACATGTACTCCTAGTGCGGAACTGGGCCTTCAGGGAGCAAGTGATGGCTGCCCAGTCACAGCTGGGTAACTCTCTACTGATTAAATTGAGGGGTATTAATGCTGTTTCCCTAATCTGCTCTCATTCATACTGAGTCTCAGCAATGGGCTGAGCTACATGACTGCACTCCCTGGAGCAGAGACCCCCCCCCTGCTAAAGGGACTGGGATTATAGGTCCAAAGACGGGTTTCTTCACCCCTACCTGCCTGACCCAGCCAACATAAAATTGCACTTGAGAAAACCTCAGCACATTTATTTTACAGACCCTGACATATTTTCCAAACAAATACATGCAACCGTTTCAGTTTTCCTCAACACTAGGCTCGATCTGAGTTGTGTTGTGGTGGGTGTAAGTCACACAATGTGTAAGTATTAAAAACTCACCTCACAGCAGGCAGATCTGTGTGAGATGCAACTGGCCATCAGTAAGACGGACATGTAGAAAGTCAAAAGACCCAGAAGGTTTCTTACTATTTAAAATACTTTTGGAATAGAGGTCAGGTATACAGTCACTCTGAAAAGAAAATAGTCCAGATCCCAGGGTCTGAGCACAGTAGCCACTTCCATATAATGCTGGCACAAACAAATACTGGTGTGTCCCTATAAACCCTAGAAAATCTTTACCACATAGAAATGGCAAATGCACCACAACCGACTTTACTCTGCAGCATTTGCAATACCCAATGCCTTTGTCACCATGACCTGATATTTTCTTTTCAAGGCTGTCTCTGAAATCTGCAGAAGCTGTGTTTACCTCCTCACTCAGGAGATCTGGCTGCATGGGATGAGGCAATGCCTGCTCTGCAAAATGCTGCATTAGGTTCCAGTTCTCTTCCAAGTGAAGTTCAGACTTGGTTTTGATCTGCTATGCCAGATGGGACATCAGCTCTTGTTCGTGGCCAGAGGAGCTGAAAACAGTAAAGAACTTTTCTTAATTGGGCTCTTGCAAGAATGATCATTGGAAAGGGAACAAAAGAACCTTTTCTTACAGAGATGCTGGAGGCCCACAAGCAATAGAGGGCTTACCTTTGGAGGTGTGCCTATCCCAACAGTGTGCTCCGTCTTCTCTATGTGTGCACGGCCTTGTTCTTCACATCATCAAAGGCAGATAAAGACCAGATGGCCCACTTGGCTGATCTTTGCCCAGGTGAGACCAGAGCAGCTCGTGGTCCTTCAGCCTACATGGGGTAAAATTCTACTCGTTGACACTCAGTGGAAAAACTGAAGCTTGTTTCAATGAGATTGGTACTCCTTCACTGTGTTTCCCTAGAACCGAGAAATTGTACATGGAGCTCTATGAATATACAGCAATGCCTAAAAAAATGCAGTACTGCAGAACTGAAGAAAATCTGTCTCAGAAAATTTTGTGCAAATCTTGCCTATGCTATTATTTTCACTTACTGTCGTCTGATCAGAAGTACAGCTTTACAGACTAAAATGTATAGAATTGAAAGAAGCCAGCATATGCTATTTTAGTGACTGTATTATCTAAAGTAGGTCTTCCATCTGTTTCAGACCTAATTATTACATCATCTTTATGTAGCTCAATTTACAATGAGTGAATTAAATGCTTACGTGAGTGCTTCATACAATGTGAAACACAGCTGTGTCATTTTTAGAGACAGAACAGGGCAAAATGTTCTAGACACACTGAATTTCATTTTTCTACTGTGTTTACAGAAATATTCTTTTGTAGCAAATATTTTTCCCACTCCCTTAGTAATACACAATTGTATTTTGAAGAACCATACACCATCCATTTGGATTGCAATAAAATACTGAATATTTTTATCTGTCAAAGAAAAGACTGTGAGTTTAGTGATCAAAACAGCAGTCTCTATTAAAAGGATTCAGCTGGTTCTTCCTAACCTAGCTGTTGCCAAACAAAGACAGATTAAGATTAATTGCAGTAATTAAACAAAGGACAGGCTACAGCATTAGTAGCAGCAATGTATCACATTCGTTGTTCCCAGATACTTTATTCAACAGGAAAACAGAATCACGTGAGCTCTTGTCTGTTATGCACATTTTCTATGAGGATTAACTCTTCAGCTGATACTCAGCTACAAGTCATATGCACATATAATTTGCCATAGTATATCTTTCTTTAAAACTCCCTCCAGCTAGTAAAAGCAAACAGATTTAGAACATATTTCTTGATTACATTATAACCCTCTCAAATAGTTTAATGGGAGCAATTTTCTAAACTACCAATTTTTTGGGTTTCAAAATTTATTTGACAAGTTGTAGTAAAAGGAGAGGTAGAATATAGGTTAGGATCTAGCAAAAGTTCTTCTGTCAAACAGAATAAGGAATAATCACCATTTTCTTCTCACTTTTCCCCTGTGCATTTTTTTTTTTACTTGCTTTTGGGTTGGGGTTAGGGTTTAGTTTTGGTTTTGCATTTTGTTTGTGTGTTTGCTTTTAAAGACATGCATTCTGCCTGAAGCCAGTTTTGGTCACATTATGGGTTCAGGTTACAGTGTCACTAGGCTCACAGCAGGACACTGCAAATTAACTGTATTGAATTTACAAGACTTGGCTGTATACCCATTCTGAAAGCCAAGATATTGCTTGGTTTTTCCTCAGAATGGAAAATAAAGGACTGTTGCATCTCCCAAAAACACACCCTGCCAGGGTAGAAGGCTAGATTTAAAACTCATGCTCATATTTAGGATAGTCCAAGGCACATAAATTGTCTTTGGCCAAGAGTGTATGTGCTCAGCATAAATTCTGTGCATCTCCAAAGCTTCTACTCTCCCAGGACACTTGTCCCCATCCCTCTTGTCCCCACACAGCTGGTTACTAGAGCAGTCTCTGCTTAGCAAGACATGACCAGAGATTATTTCAGCCAGCATTGGCACAGCTTAAGGCTTAGTCGTTAGTCATTAGAAGAGAAATACACAGGTTAAGAAATCAGTAGGCAGTTTTGCAGACAGAAAGGTAGCAGAAAATAAACAGAGCTGTACTCTAGGAAGCAAATGTATTTTCCTCCTTTAAGCTTTGAACTGGAGAGTGAACCTGCTGCTGGGAGAAAAACATTAAGCACAACTGGGGAAGGGGGAATGTGTCCCTTGCAAATAATCTCCCATGAATAGCTGCGGGCTCTGACATCTTTTGATGGAGCTATTTCTAGAGCTAACCCACTGCTTGTAAATACTGATGCTAATCTTGTTTCAGAAATGTTTCTTCTTGGCAAGGCATTAATAAACACTGTACCAGAAAATGCCTGGAGTCCAGCCATGCACGAGGCCTTGCTGTAATAGATCAATCAACAGTGGAGGTAGGTGACGACCAGGAGAAGAATGTTCAGATGCCTTGGTGGCTCTTCAGACACATTTTGATTCAGTCAAGCCCTGGTTTGGCTTTCCAGAAATATTCACACAAGAAAAATTTATCTTGTGTTAATGCTTCCGCCAGAAAACAAATGCTAGTTCACAGGCTCAAGTTTGCTTGATGAGAAAAGAAAATCTGATTTGGTGGAGAGCGAGCAAGCCCCCTGTCATGGCAGAGTCATCCAGCAGGATAGCACAAGTAAAGCAAGGGGATACATGCTCACACTCCTGGGATACAAATCACAGGAGTGTCCATTACAAACTATTCACTAATCACTTACTGAAAGGGAGCCCACTGTATAGGCCAAAAGTGATTTGTGATTACAGATTTTAAGTCTCCTTAAAGGAGCCTGATTTTCAGGAACCAAGGCCTTCAAGACTGTCTCATTCTTCAGTTGCATTTGAAAGCCATAACCTATATGTCACAGCCTGTTAAATAATGAGCAAATTGCAGGAAGTCATCACCTATTGCAATGTATTATTACTATTAGTTGTGCTATTGTTGATAAAGGTCAGCAGCCTGGGCTAAACAACCAGAGATAGGTCCCCTTGTAGGAAGTTTTGTACAAACCCAAAATATGTTGTACAAAGAAGACAAATTCAGCTCCGAACAACTTTCCAGTCTCAACAGTGCATCAATAGGAGAGAGAGAGAAATGTTACTTTTCCTTATTCAGTGCATAGTCATCAGTGAACTTTCGCCGCTTATGTGAGGCTAACGGCTTTCTCGCCATTTATGCCAGATGAAGAGTATTAATAGCAACAAGTGTCACTGGAGGGAAGCAGCGCGTGGGTCTTTGGTACAGCCTGTTGTTGATAAGAGTCTGAGCCCC
Source organism: Elanus axillaris (assembly GCA_026212715.1). Taxonomy (NCBI): domain Eukaryota; kingdom Metazoa; phylum Chordata; class Aves; order Accipitriformes; family Accipitridae; genus Elanus; species Elanus axillaris. The sequence goes on along the minus strand of JANZLQ010000078.1, from coordinate 1,902,631 downwards.
TGTCCAGCTGAAGAGCAGGACTACAGCTGCCAAAGTACTTTTGTTTGATCTTGTTGCTGCAACCATGTAGGGAAAGGTGCCAAGTACAATTTTGAAGTAGCCTTTTAATAGCAGATAGCTAAAATGAGAGGTTGCTCTGAGTGGAAACACAACACACATGGGGGGGACAGTTTTGTCTGATGTGGGAAGGCTTACTGTTTATACAAGATGATGCACATGGCATTACGTAGCTGAAGAAAACCTTGGATGCTTTTTTGGTTCAGGAGGCATCTGAATTGTACCCTAATCACTTGTATGTGGCATCCTGCAGCCCCTATTAACAAAACAAAACAAAACACAAAAAAAAACCAAACCAAAAACTTTTGAATTGTACAAAGACATTAAAAATCCCAAACAGAATCTATCAGGGACCATGTTTACCTTATTTTTCCATAGCTTTTCCTTAGACTTCTACAACCAGCAGGATGTTTATAGCAATATATTTAAGAGGTAAATTATTAACAGTGCAGACAGTAATATCATGATTCTGCTTCCTTCCAATAAAAAGAAAAATATGTACTTTAGGATAAAAGTCAACAACTCATTACACAAGTCACCATCTAGTGGTACATAAGAACATGTACTGCTGCTCTTTAAGTGCAGAGGTTAAATACACCTGTGGTTTTAAGGACTTAAAATAATGTCTTCAGTGCTGCTCAGAATGAGCTTCTGAATATATATACGGTACATATACATTCTGTAATTTATATGCATATAATAATGTATTAGTATAGAGAGCTATTTTAAGAAAATTTGGTATTACTTTATGCAAAGTTTAGTTCAAATAAAGTTTTACTTCAGGTATTTAAAAATGATACAGCACAACAGTTTGTAGGCTACCTGCTTTTTAGCCTTTTTCTCCTCTCTGTTGCATTTTTATGTGTTGCTTCTCTTTATGTGCTGCCTCTCTTTATGTGCATCTATAACTATATATATATATATGTCTGTAACTGATGCTCCACAGCATACCGTGGAAGGTGTATTTCTAACTAGCCAGCCGAGCTGCAGAAAGAAACTTGTGGCTAAGTAGTGCTACTCTGTAGCTGCTGAAACAAGTGACATCTCCCCTGCTGCAGCTATCTGTTTGGAGGGAAAGCTATTAGGACTGACGGAGAAGCTCATTCTTGCTCATTATATTCCAAGCCCTTACAGATGAGGCAATTTTTCACTCTTCTCAGTTGTGATAAAAACTGAGGACAAATACAGCATTATAGTCTATTCTGCCTGTATCTAAAAATGTTCTGAATTTATTTATCCCTGAAGAAAAGCTGTGTGCAAGCCAGCATTTCCTCCCTGCCCCGAGTCTACCTTTCCTATTTGCATTTATATTTAGCATCTTCACCCGGGGCCAAATCTTTGAGACCTTATTTGACTTTTACCCAATCTTTCTTCCTGCATTAGTCACCATATGAGATTTGTCGGACAAAGAACTAAATTAAAACTTCACACAGAGGATGTGCACTGGAACTTCCTGATGAAAAAAAAAACCCACAAGGCAAACAAATATGACAGAAGATTACAAAGGTGCACTATGGCAAGCCATGACATTTCTGCTTCTAGGCTTCCAAAACACCAGAGGATACATTAGGTAGAGCTGGAGGCAGAGAAACAAGACAGGCATGGTGACAAGAAGGCTGGTCTGCAAATAAGCAACTATGATTAGTACTTAGCCACGTGCAGCATTTGTTGTTGGGACTCCCATGGAAAGAGCAGTATCATCTGTCACAGAAGCTAATACAAGGTGCTAACAAAGGCCGACTTACCCTTTTCACCACAAGGTCACTAAGAGCAAGAACTTGACCCCTTCACATGACTAACTATCACCTACTTTGGGGAGACATTAATTATGGAGACGTCTAAAGTCAAGGCATTGTGGTGGAAGATCTTTCCATGGGTGAGTGCTGCAGTGATTAAGCCAGACTTCATTAAAGGCAAGAGCACAAAGGAATGCAATGAAACTATCTAATAAAATGCCTGGCAAGCTTTGGGGATGAATCTTTCGAAAACCTAATCTGCAAAGCAGAGACTTTTAACCACTATCACCAGCTTGCAGTTCCTGTGTCCTTGTACTGAACTTGGAAGAAGGGGAAGAAAGAATAGTCTCTATGTGCACCCACATATTGGGTTTGGTTCCCTCAGTGGCAAGATACTACACATTAGCTTAGGCACAGGACCTGCCCATACTGGTTTTACATTTTTAAATGCAAATAAAATATTATACCTTAAATTCCTCCATTTAGCTACTGCATTTTAGTTTGCATTTATTTTAGGTTAAGAGCAGGCATGCTGCCGGTTACTGCAGGTCAGCTCAAAAAAGCTCATTTCTTAGGTCTTACTTTTCTGCTTGAATCTTTAAAGTCTGCCTGTGTGGTCCTCTGTGGAGTCTGGGAAGGGGAAGAAAGCTGAAAGAAGAGTGTCTCGGACTCACTAATGTCCCTGCCTCCAATATCCTGAGAGCCCTGACACCAGTGGGAGGAATGCAGATTCATGCTTCTCCAGATTATATATTACCCTTAAAAATACAATTCAGTTCTGTCCTGAATGAATATCCTGGCTTCCTGCATTATTTTCTTTTTTAAAGGCATGCAACCTTACAAGTGGCCAAAGGCACTTCTTGCCTGACCTCTCCTTTCTACCTGTGCTCTTAAAAAATTGATTTTTGCAGATAGGATCTAAAAGGCAAGATAGGGCACTCTAAAGTTGGGGCTATACAGCACAAGCACAGAAGACATAGAAAGAGAAACACCGTAGAAAAAAAAAGGTACCAAGAAAGACTAAAAGAACAAAGTCGATTTAGGAAATGCGGAGGCTCTACCGCGGTTACTGGAAGAACACTGGAAAGATGAGTAGCAAGAATAAGCAGTCAGATCTGCAGGTGGTGCAAATTAGCATTGCTGAGGTAAAGTCAAGGGCACTACGCTGGTTTGCACCGACATGGACTGAGGACTGTTACTAGGAAGGAATGTGTAACAGCCCTATGATACACAGATTTTACTTTATGTGGAGAATATTGTTTCAGTCCCTCCCACAGTTTTTCAGTGACTGCTCCCTGGTGAGAACATGAAGAAGTTGTCAGGTCTATTAACCTTAACAAATGTAAATATGAACCCAAAATGTGGAAAAATGCTCAGATCTGAAATGAATTTCATTCTACAGACTGCTGAGTTAAACAGTTACACAGCCAACACAGCAAAAGCAGCCATTGAGAAAGAAAATTGTTTACCTCATTCATTTTGGGTTGTCCTTCCTGCCTGTTTCTTCGTTCAGTGACACCTCGTGTAAACAGCTGCACTGAAGGAGGTTGGAGTCAATTGTGTGATTTATCCCAAATAATTTACCTTGTGAACGCAGGCCTTTCTTCTCTAGTCAAGACTGTTGTTCACAATTTTTCAATACATCTGCAAATAAATCTTGCCCACCAACTTACTCAGGAAGCTGCTGCTAGGAACTAGCCATACGCTCAGTTCTTGTAGCATCTGACTGGAGCCAGGAGCCATATTCCCTTATTTCTGTTCCCTGAAGGAATGGCATGTTGCATGTCCCCTGTCTGACAGGGAAAGAGCAAGTCTTTTTTGCCTGTTGCAGGTTATTCTTGAACATGGGGAACTGTATGGTATTAGACTAAGACCAATACTGAGAGACAGTTTGGAGCATGACTTTGGGATTGAGTCCATAATGTTTATATTTCCCACGAACACCCTTGCAATATACCCAGGTAATTAGAAAGATGCTTAGCCCCCATTTCCATGGCTGGAGCCGTACAGGAGGTCCTGAGGAATCCTACTGCACTGGGGTTTGGATTCCAGGAGCTGTGAGAAGTGGCATATTTCTCCTTGCAAAAAAAATTTTACAAAACTGCTCCTGCAAGGACCATTACCCTGGAAGGCTTGGGATGGGGCTAGAGGGAGGATTGGAGTAGGGAACTCTTCACTTGGCAGACCTTTTGCATTTCCTGCCAATGTACACAAACATGCCAGCAAGAAAGACTGGATAAGGTCCTGCTAAGGTGCAGCCTGTGCTTTGGGCTGGGCAGTACTTGCAAAGCAACTCAGCAGCCCTTCTGCAGCTTAAGGAAGAGAGAAGCCAGTGTCTGGCTAATGCTCTCAGGTTTCATTCTCTGAGGTCCGGATACATACAGAGACTGAAAGCTGTGCCCTCCAGTGTTTAGGAAGTCAGAAGCTGGGCTCTGCTTGGCGTTCCCAAGGCTGAGTTGTGCTGAATAGGAGGACTGTCAGGCTCAGGCCCATGGGCTGCAGAAGCTGAAGGTGCTACAGCCCAGGACTGTCCACCTTGCACCTCCACCTGCACCTCTGCTGCTCCCCCTCGTGCGTCTCAGCAGCTTCAGTGCCAACCTGGTGTCCAGGGTTAAACCGCTGGGGAAAGAGGGACTGAGTTCAGCTGAAGGACTCGGCGCTCGTGCCGCTGTGGTGTGCCCACCTGTCAGTTCTGTTAGAGTGAGAATGCCCTCCAGCCAGGCGTATGCAGAATGGAAGCAGCCCACCAAAATGTCTGTTGAACCCTCTAAGTGCTGAGGCTGCACCTGAGAACTGGGAGTCCAAACCTGCAGAGAGGAGATGCTGAAAGCAGAGAAGGGGAGAGTGACTCAAATTTTATCCTTCCCTTGGCCTGATCATCAGTTAGCTGTGAAGGTGGGTTTCAGCCTCCAAGATCTCATTGAGGGCTCAGGTGTCGGTACTGTGCGTTCCAGCACTGGGAAGTGCGCCGCTTTCTCATACTGCAGGGCAGCAAGAGGAGACGGAGGATTCCCTTTGCTTAAAACCCAGGAGTACTAGAGTACTTGCCCAGACACCAGGCTTTCAACTTCTGAGTAAGCAAAAAAAAGGGAATTCAGAAGCAATAGGAGAGTTACCTTTACGTGCAAGAATATTTATGAATCATTTCCCTGCTATAGTGACACAAATCTGCTCAATGGGACAAAGGAAAAAAGCAAGACTAGATTTGATGGAAGAACAAGGATACATGTACATTAGGTTTCTCTATCTCCATTTGCATTTGGATGCAAAAACCTATTTGTTTGTACTGTTCTTTTCTTCCATTTAAAAAAAGGCATTTAAACTTCTATGGAGATTTGCTTTCATTTTTGAGCTTTCTTCTGGTTTTTTGGTTTCCAAGTCAGAGGTAAAATGGGGAGCCTTTCATTCTATTTAGCATGAAATGAATTACAAGAAAGTGGGACCTTTAGTAATAAAAAGTCTTTGGTCTGTATGTTCATGTAAGTGTAGAACGTACTGCAAGGCAGAGTGCTTCTCCAATTTCACTACAGATTTATAATAATAAAAAAATGGACTCTGAGGAGAAGCGAGCCATGAGCTGTATGATTTGAACAGTTACATTAACACACAATAAAAAGGTGCAAAAGTTCAAGAAAGTTCTCTCAACAGAAAAAAAATGCAGAACCCAGAAATGCATAAAAAGGCAGTAAATTAAAGATTGGATGACATCCTTGATAAACACAAAACTAGACTGATTTCCATTTGAAAACAAATAAAAACTCCTGGTCGCAACTAAAGCAGGGAAAGCAAGGCAGGCGCAAATGAACAGACAAAGGAAGGAGGGATCATATACCTTGCAACACACAGTTTTTGGTGCTTGGCTAAAATACAGTGTGGGGATGAATGGGAACTGATACCAAGATGATAATTTACAATACAGAGATACACAGAACATTCTGTCGGTGTTTGGTAGGAGGGAAAACTAATGCCTGAGTCATTCAGAAAGCGCTGACAGTCTGTTTATAATACCCACATCTGTCACGCCATGCTCCGTTGTAATTACACTCCCCTTGATGGGAAAGGAGAAGATTATGTACATCCCCAGGGAAGGATGTACTCATTTGAATCTGGAGGCAACATTCAAAGAACAATCCACTCAGAACTTGCCTCATTCAAGAAGCAATAGAGCATACAGTGCCAGTGAGCCACATCCCATATATAATAAAGCTAAAAGAAGAGGGACATACTCATCACTGAACAGACTTTTGATAACAAAGTAAAGGAAAAGAGCTGGAAAATGGGGGAAAATATCTAGCTAATACCTAAATAACTCATTCTGAGCTGCATACAGGTAACCAAGGCTGGGCCTTAAGGATCTTGGGTTTTTGCTTTGGGTACAATTTTGAACAAATATAAAGCATAGGACTGTTGATACTGCAAGGCTTTGTTTGGGGCTGGGATGGTAAGAAATTTGGTGTTTCACTTGGTTTGCACTTGAATGTCTAATTTAGTCTAGGTTTGCTCAAAACTTGGCCATAGTTTGAACTCAACCCAAATCTGCAGTATAAGGCTTTGAACCCTCTGCCTAGGCAGAAGTTCAACCCCAATCTTAGAGAATTAGGGGGCACGGGGGGGGGGGGGGGG
>JANZLQ010000078.1:1873225-1896115 GCA_026212715.1 Elanus axillaris | reverse complement strand
CTCAGCCTTGAAGCTCAGGAGACACGTGGGGGACGGGTTGCTTTTAAAATGAGTATTTCACATAATCAGTTTGCAACAATCTGTTTGCACAGATAGCTCAAAGGGCATAACTAGGGACAGAATAGAATAAAATACCTTAAAAAGAAGTCTTGCTTGTTGAATACCTGACAAAAAGAATCAAAAAGCCAACTCTGTGTCTCTAACTTCCATTTGAAAAGCACTTATCAGAAAATGCCTATCAACCATAGAGCAAAAAATAATTTTTAACACTCAAAGCAACTGAATCTTAAGACTCAATTTATGAATATTTCCTGCTATTCACTCTACTTTGAGGAAAACTGCACCAAAACCAAGCTATAGTACTTTCAATTTAATCTCAGTGCTAAACAATTATATTCTAGGCTGTCCATGTAGCTTAGCCTTGGAAAAAAAGATATGGAGAATCGATAGGATTCTATGCTAATGACAAATCCATAACAGCTCAGAGTAGCTTGTGCTCTTTCACTGATAGCATCAGGGTAATGGTAGTGCCAAGGAAATGACAAAGATTTGAACCTTTGCAAGATAATGATCACACTTACTCCTGTTTAGCAAAAAAAAAAAGATTATGGCCACATGCTTTTAGCAGTACAAGCAAAATGGCATGTTACAAAAGCTCTATACAAAAAAAAAAAAAAAAAAAAAAAAAGCAATTAAATTGGAAATATTACTGCTGGACTAAAACCTTTGCTTAGACTTTGGGGATTTGTGAATCAGTCATTTGAGCCTCGCCTCCCCAAATATATCCTGTAGTGACATTTCCAAAAAACAGCTTAGAGGTGCAGCTAGATGGTGTTCACATTTTCCTGTTTCAAAGAGACAACCAGCCACTACCACTTCTGCTGTTCCACCTTTGCTGCCTGTCTGTGAGGGCATAAAAAACAACGCATGCCAGAAACTGCCAACATAGCTTCCCAAACCAGACAGGGGGGCTGTGTGGGTGCAAGGGCTGTGCTGGAAATCAGTATTTTCCCCTAAATGAAGGTGGTGTTACCAACTCTGCAGTGTGGTTAGTTCATGAGTTAAACCCTTGAGACGAGGTATGTTTTGTTCCCCATGGTAAAGCACAAAGCTGATTCCTACACGAGGTGAACATGTAGTGTGCTTGTCAGAGCCGTATGCCTTGAAAAATTAGGGGATTGGCCAGGAAAATGGGTATATGCAGATGGCCACCTGCCACATGTGCCTCCTGTACTGTAGTTGCAGAAATACCAGTACAACATTTTACAGCTTTTTTATTAATTTTCATCTCAGATCCCCAGCATCCCGTACAGAAAGGGTTCCTTGTAATTAGAGAGTACTCCAGCTGTTTTCATGCTGCAGCTTTGTGGATTTGCTCTGGATTATGCATATTACAGCTGAATTAATGTACACTTAGGCTAATAGGGGATCTCACGTGTAAAGCATCCTGGAGGAGCTCATACATCCTACTCACACCCTGGGAATACAGTCTATTTATTTACATCCCATGGCCTATTTGGTTTAGATGTACTTGCACAGGAGCTTTACTTCTCTCAGGTTTCTGTTTGCGCTGTGGTCCTTATTGTTCCTCTTCCATCCTTTAGCTTGGAGAAGAAAGCTGTGGCATCTTTTATATTTTGTGTCTTGCCTGTAAGATCTGTGGCAGTGCAACAAGTTTAGAGAGTTTGAGCCCAGAGGGGATCTTCAGCTCATCAGCTACTGCCCTTCAAACTGTCCTCTGAGTAACTTGTAGTTGGCAAAAGACACACCTTCAGAGAACATGCCCACTCTGGAAGACATTGAAAGACGGAGAATCCATCACTTTGCCTGATAGGTTGTTTCAATCATTCCTGCCAGAACAACGTGTGCCTTGTTTTTATTTTGAATTTGCTGTTCTTTAGCTTCATGTTCATGGTTCTTTCTGTGCCCTTGCTTGCTAGATTAGATAGTCTCCCTGGGATGTGAGTATACTGTAACCAAGGAGCTTCTTTTCTTATGGATTAATTCTGTAGTGCCCAGCACCAAATGCATGTTCAGCCTTTATACAGTGCTACATGGGACACTGCCCCTTGGAGAGAAACAAGTTAGATCACTTCTTACCTCTTTTATTTATACAATTCAACATTTTTACCACCCAAAAAATTCCGTAGATTGCTCCGTGGTTAACTATCATTCTTAACTGCTTTTTAGAGTTTCACTGACGTGTCACAGTGTGCTGCTACCTGGAACAATACGCCTGTACTGCATCCCTCTACCAGTATTAACTAAAAGAGGCTAATGTTGAATAATGTAAAAGTATTCATAATTCCAGCTACTATCAAAGAGAAGTCTGGACCAGTGTTACCCACACTGGTACACAGACTTTCTTTCAGAGAAATTTAAATAGATGGTTACATCCTGCAGGGCTTTTTCAGTACTTACACTGAGTGACATGCTCACTGTGATGGCTTAGTCCAAAAATTATGTTGTCTAAGGCACTATTTTTCTCTTTGGGCATATAAGCATTTCAGAGCTAGCAAATGGGCGGAAATGTGCTTTCCCTGAAACCACCTACATGACCCTCTTAGATTTCCCTGTAAAAGCCAGTAGACTGATACAGCTTCAGAGCAATTCTCATTTACTTGTCAAAGCCCAAAGGTGTAGCAGTCTGCGTCGTCAGGGCAAAGTTGAGGGTACTGGGAATTCCAGCTGTTTTCTCTGTCACTGAAGCTCCAGGGACACTGGTCTATGTCTGCTGAAATTTCTCTGTCAAAGCAGCCCTCGGCCTTGCCAGGTGCCTGCAGGCAGGTCTAGCTCTGGAGGGCAAGGTTGTCCTTCCCCCAGAGAACATGTTTGCAGATTTTTTTATTAACCAGCTTCATTTCATTGATCCTGTGGGCAGGTCACTACCCCCAGTTACATCAAGAAAATGGAGAGGGCAGAGAACTGAAAGTGACAATGTAGGAGCTGGTGGGAGTGTCTTTAAAAAAATAACAAAAAGTTATGTTCGACAACACGCAGCTGTCTGCACTAAGTGCTTAGGTTTATCAGCTGTACCATGAGTCACTTTTAACATCAGAAGGGCTTAAATCCAAATTACAAGTTTATTCTAGCCAGACAAAAGCTTTCACTCCAGATTATAATGTTGAAAGCAAGGGTGTACAAGCAAAGACAACACAAAGTCATCCTGAGTAGCACTTAACATTTGGTATCTTTCTTAACTGCTGCTTGGGCCCTTTGAAGGGTATTACACTGACACCCTGAATGGCTAGTTCTTAGATTTAAATGCTAGTTTAGAGACTTACAAAGTTAGTCCTAATCCCAGGGACAACCACCTGAAAAATAAAGAACAATAAGGAACATTTATGAAAACAGTTTTTCATAGCATGTCATGTACTTTTCTTCAAATGTACATTTGATGCCCTCATCTAAACAATTCCATTGTCATTAAATTCAATTTGTTATTTAAAATGGTATTTATAAATTTTAATCCTTTTCTTTTGCAACAAATCCATGAAAATCTTTATGTGTGCAACTGAAACTAACTTTTATTTAAAGTGTTGCCTTAAGAGAATCGATATTCAGCACTTTTTTGTGTAAAATATCCAAGTTTGTTCACAAAAGGAAAATATTCTTTCTAGTGCTGCATTTGAGGTTGGACTGCAAAAAATAAACTTCACAGATATGAAAGAACTATGATGGGAAGGCAGAATGTTAATCTATTCCACAATACAGGTTTGGATACAGGCCACTGAAGTGATCACATACTGTTCTGTATGCAAGCAATTTGCATCCAGATCTTTGTTAAGCTTCGGTCCTTCAGAAATGCTTAGTATTTCCTGAACATTATTTTTAGAAAAAAAGTTTCTGTATTTCATCAGCTAAAGCATTACAAGCTTTCATTATTCTAATTTTAAGACATCATAAAAGTTAACATTCTGAAAGAAGAGTAGAGAATGAAATCTCAGTTATTTAAAATGTCTTTTCATCATCCCTATCTTAGCCAAATAGGCAATAGTAGCCTAAAATACAAAAGAAGCTTCTAATATAAGATCAACATTTTCAGACTCCTCATCTGCAGAGTATTGGAGATAACCACCTTGCAGAGAAATTCCTCAACTTTTCCTTGCACTCAAGGATAACAAAATGAAAACTGTCTTGTAATTCAAAAAAGCATTTGGCAAAAATGGAAAAAGAATTTAAATTTTTGTTGTACACATCCAAGGCTATATCATGAGCCATGTACAGCTTCCTTTTTTGTATTATGCCGTACGTGGGCTAGGAAATTATTTGGAATAATATTCCTTTTCATACTGTATTAATATGTAAATAGTTTTAACTCCCTAAATGAGTATTTGCATGGTCTGTTGCAAATATTAATTTTTGTCAAAATTTGCACTAATTTATGGTTAAATATTTTTAATATCTTCTAATATTCTTGATGCAATTTCATGTTGCCTTCAAAGTAAGCAAGTAGACAACAAACTAATGGACTATCCACCTACCCATACAGTTAGGAACAACTCTTGGAACTTTTTAATATCTGTGTGTACTGGGATATTAGTGACCTTTTTAATTTAAAAAAAAAAAAAGAAGAAAAAAACTTTGCACTAACCAATAACAACCTAGTTCTAAGTGGACCTTGGAAAACATTATTCACATTGCTATCTTGATGAAGTGACCTGGCATTCTGCACTTCATTGCTGCTGAAACAGTCACTTCATCACTTTCTGCAGTCTTATATTCTTTAGCAATAAAAAAGTTGTTCTTTTAAACTATGCTACACTTATGTTTATTATGGACTCCACTTTCATGGTATCTTACTTCTGATAGTCTATCGTGAGCAACTGAGGTTCTTTGCATAAACTGCAATAAACCCTATAACAATTATTGCTATCTTTACTGAACCTGCAAAATTATTTTTCCATTCGTTTGGGAAATTGCAAAGCTCTTTCTGTTTAGGGAGGGTATTGTGATTTACTAAAGAAATTACTCTTGCCATCACTGCCAAAATTATGATCCCTATAAGGATGTAGCTCAGCCAATGAAAAATGCTATGGTAGTTAAAGTCAGACTTTATCTGCCCACTCTGTACTAAGCTAGACATTAGATACTGTATTCTACATGAACTCTATTTAGTTGTAATAAATGTGTGTGATAAAATGCTTTTTATTTACTGAGAGTTCAAATACATAGGCTAATCCTAGCAGTAATTCCTCAAGGTAGACTTCAACTACAATGAACATATATCTCACACTTTCTTTTTCTGTGAGGGTTGAAACTCTCTTCATATAAAAAGTATAAAGAAATAGAGGATTCTGCAGTTTAAAAAGCTCTACACAGTTGTAAAAATGTTACTTTGATGGAGATGACACGTCAGCGCTACCTAGGGAGGAATGAAGTTTCATCAAAGGCAGGTTTGACTCAGTAATTCAGAAGTCCCCACACGTCAGAGTTCTCTGCCATGCTTGGAGGAGAGTTTGCAGTGAAGTTTGCCATAAGGCCTGCTACGATACCTGCTTAGAAACTTCTAAGGTCTCTCTGAAGAATCTGTGTTTCACAGCCCTGTTATGTACACAGTAGGTACTAAAATTTAGCAATAAGATACACTAATGTCTCTTTGTGTCAAGTATTTCATTTTTACATAGCTAGTAACAGCAGTTCCCAAAAGACAGCTTTTTTTTCTTCTTGCGAACTGATCCTTACTGGGTTACAAGTAGATGAAACAGAAAAAATCATCACGCTGTGCCATAGCTGTGATTTTATTTCAAGGCAGTCTTGGGAGAAAAAAAAAAAAAAGCAATATCTCTGTTTTATAAGCTTTGTGGATAATTTTTGTTAAAACACCAGGTTTTTGCAGGCTGAATTATACAATGCAAAAAAGGCATTACTGACAAATTAATTCCTTCGTGTAGTTCTGCAGAGGTCTGAAAGACTGACTTCAAGGCATCAGCTTCTACCTTATACCTATATAACACAAGAATGAAATAGAAGATGGTCATTTAATCTAAGGGAAGAGCCTTGGCAACACCAGCTGGTACTACCTTTCTCTCTTTTGTTCAAGATTTCTCTTTCCTCCTCTTTCTTGGCTCCTTACTCCAGCAATAAGGGGACTGTGATAATAGAGAACCCTTTAGCAAGTATAGCTCGAATAATTAACATCCTACCCCTACTACCTCACTTTTTACCTGCACAGAGTGCAATTGCACTCTGAAGTATCAAATGCAAAATACTTCCTTCCTCCCACCCCAGGAATCTCCTGAATTCATAGTCTAGGCATGTTCTTGAATTAGCACATTCTTTCTGACTAAAACAGCCTTCCTGGAGGTCAGAAGCATTCTAAGATAATTTCAAGATACAACATTTCCACAATGTTTCATAAAGTATGTATCATAAATTGCATTCACTGTATGTATACCTTACCAAATGCATAATACTTTGTTCTCCCTGAGCACTCTCTGGAGACATGGTGCATTAGTAATCCAGATGACAGAAAGCACTTTGTCAAAACTACCTTCCCTCCCTCTTTCACCTGTTTAAGAAGTTCATGGCATCGTGGTGACCAAAACTGACCTTGTAAGATTCAGAAAATTTTTTTCCACATAAGAAGCATGAAATTCTGTGGTTCTTGGCTGTTATTCTGTTTTCATTGCTTTTTCTTTCTTTTGGGAGAAGAAATGTTTTTCTACCACAAATAAGGAATTTATATGGGATATGTTTTCTTCTTCAAGAGGATTTCCTCTGAGTAATTGCCTAACTAGTGGTCACTGAGCTGTAATTGCTCCAGATGAAGCCAACTGTCATCATTCCTTACAGCGCAAACTGCACACACACTCCAAAAATCATTCCCATTAGTCATATCTAGCACAACCTGCACATTTTTTTCTGCTGAAAACAGATATTGATTTGACACAGTGCTGAGATGATACGATGTATAACTGATTGTACAATTCGGTACAGTATTGGATTAGACTAATGCAGCCAGATTTTCAATCTAATTACCTCTGCTCAGCTGATGGAGAGAGTTGTACCCTGTGCAACTGCCTTGGCAATTGCCAGCATCACTTTATGATAATCTACTTAAACTGAAAGTATCCTAGTGAAACAGGAACAGTCTGAGTTTCTTCCAGAACGTTTCTAACGTTGCTTGTACTTTTAAAGGAACATTAGGTTTTTCTAAATTGGTAAAAAAGTGTCTGAATCCTACAAATCCTGCTCAGGCAAAAATTGCAGAAGAAAACAGTCAACTTTTCCATAATCTTTGAAAGAGTGTTTGAATCACATTGGCTGTCTAGTATTGTCCCATGAATACACTCTGGCATGGCTTGGTCTTGGCAATATATGGTGATTAATACTTGAATTGTGCAGCTGGCCCTGGATCTAGACCCAAGATTTCCTCCAGTGTAAGATTAGCAAATGCAGCGCCTCTTAATTTGTGAACAGCACCTGTTTGATAAGGCATATAGTCACAGTCAGCTGTAGTTCGGCAGGAAAACTAAGTGGGAAACATTTCATTAATATCCAGGTGGACAAAGAGAGGAACTAAAACTTGCAAAATGAGCAGGAGACAGAAAGTACAGGTTGTCTTTGGTCATGAGTAGCTCCAGTATTAAGAAGTAAAGCATTGCCAAAACCCCACAAAATAAATTTTTTGGAGTTTTCTATTATCCACTACTTATCATGGACATCTAAGTCCCATCACTTTGCTCTCCTAGTTCTTGGCAAAAGGACAATAATACATCCTGAAGCATGTCAAGAAATAATGGGTCACCTGTGTCTTCTGGGTCTGTGAATGATCAGGATATAAAAAGAGCGCTGAGAGACAATGAAGTGATTGCCAAGAAGCTAAACAGCATCTTTGTATCAATACACAAAACAAAAAATGGACACAATTTCCCTGCTCAGACTCTTCTTTGTGGGAGAACTCATTACAAAATCTGTTTGAAACTGAAGCAACTGTAAAATAGACAAGGTTATTTTTGCCCTTGAGAAAATGGACAGAAGTAGTAAATTGTCAAGATTAAGATGGTGTTCACTCAATAACTCTGGAAGAGCTTCACAGTGAAATAGTTTGATTACTAAAAGTGGTGCATAATGTGCTTAAAACTGCCTCGCACACCTAAGGACTTGATATATGTCAGATATGATGTTAACTGAAAACCAGTTTCCGGGAGGACCATGGAAGTCCAGGTATGGAATCCTGATGCCTGCCCTTGGCATCGATAGCATATTAATATCGCAAAGAACAGACATCTGGATATGTATGATCCATTAGGGAAGAGTCCACGTGGTTTTTTGTTTTGTTTTTTTTTAAGAGGATGTCTTACCTTTCAGGCTCAGCTGAGTTGTTTGAAGAAGTCAACAAGGAGTTGTTGAAGCATGATCTGGCTGATGTAGTGTATCTGTACTTCTAAACAGCCTTCAGCAAATTTCCTCATGTTTAATTTCCTTAGCACATCTAAAAAACATTAAAAAATAGATAGTAGGAGTGAGCAACCAATTGACAGGACAGCAGGCAGAAACCAGTGAAGGTCTCCAGTGATGTGTGCAGGAGCCTGTTGTGGTTAGCATATTCATAAATTAACTGACTGTGAAGAACTGGAGGACTTACAAGACTGAGTCCCTGGGTAGATCACAGCAGCTGATAGTTTTCAATACAGATACGTGTAAAGTGATAAGCACTGGACAAAAGTAGTTCTAATGTCACATCTTAAATGATGGGCTCTGAGCCCAGCACTAATACTCAGAAGTGAGATTGTTCCATGAATTCATCAGTGTATAGCTCAGTAGCAGTCAGGAGGAAAAAAAAGTAAAAAAAAGTTAGGCATTAGTAAGAAAAACAGAGAATGGAATAGGCAACGTTACTGTACCAATGCATGAATCCATGGTTTGCCTGCAGCTTGAAAAACATGCAGTTTTAATCCTCTTGTGTCAGAAAAGTTATGTTAGAATTACAAAAGATCCCAAGAAAAGCAAGAAACAATCTGAAATGGGAAACATCTTCTCAATAAGAAGCAGTTGAGCAGGCTATGATTTCTGAGTTTGGAAAAATGATAATTTTGATATGATAATGATCTTTAGAAATCATGATTGGCATGGGGATGGTAAACAGGAAGCAATTGTGAGCTGTGTTTTCCACTACGAGAACTGCCGAGCTTCAAATGAAGCTGGTGGGAGCCAGATTCAGAACAAACAACAAAGGAAATGGTTCTTTGTGTATCAGGTATCTGATGAGTTGAAAACCTTGCCAAAGGATGCCATGGGATTATGGAGCTTTTATATGATCTCTTTTCATTCAGCAAGCACCTAGTAAGTGAGAATGTGATCTTGGGTCAGGACAATCATATGAATCCATATGTCCAGACCTGCTTTTCAATGATTATGCATTTGATGGATTGGTTAGGACCTGGAAAAAGGAAACCCAAGCAATAGAAAAATGACTTGTGAGAAAGAAATAAAGAAATAATGTTGCAGACAAATCATGCACAGTACATTATTCTTCTTTTCCTTTAATGCCATGAGTGTTTTCTGAAGAGGCAGGAGTCCTATGGTCACACCTGGCTCTCACAGACACCAGGACAATCAGCACCAGAGGGCTGTTTATCAGGGCAGGAACCTGCTGGCTGGAAGCCAGTGAATCACTAATGTCATGTTCCAGGTGTTTTCAAGTGGTCGAGTAAGAAGTTCAGGGCCCTGGAGAATTGGTACAACCAGTGGTCCTGCTGTGCACTGTAAATCAGGGAAAATAGCTTGCAATTAACCAGGACTGTTGCAGGGTGTGTCAATATACTCTATTTTACTGCTTATCAGAAAGGCCCAAAACCTCTGGGCCAGATTCTTAGTGGATGTAAATCCTAGTCAATTTAAGTTAGAGTTTTAAAGTTTCAGAATCAGGTAAAAATAAATCCTATTACAAAGGGAAAAACAATAACAAAACCTGGCCAAAAAGGACAATTCCCCATCTACCTCTCCTGACTACTATGTATGACTGTTCCAGCTTCACAGCCAGAAAACCCCTATCCTGTGAAACAGTGATTGGCTAGATTAGATAGTAATCTGCCCTACTGTCTTGCATCCACTATTTTCCACCAAAAAAAAAAACCCAAAACCTTTTACCTTTATGTCATCACATCCAAGAATTGGGACCTCATCTAAACACCCTTGAAGTCAGCACAGACTGTCTTTGACATCAGCTGGCATTGGAACAGACTCTGAGAATGTAGATCTACAGCCTGCTAGCAAACTAAATAAACTGGGTTCAATTCAAGTTGGACATATATAAGTTTAATAGTACTGATATCAGTGAAGTGATACAGGTCTGCAAGCAGACTGGCCTTCATTCTGTTTGCTGCTGTTCAGTTGACTTCAGTAATTCACTGCATGAGGTAACACATCAAAATGGCACTTGATAATGATTTTCAGCATGAGTGGAGGCATGAAGCAGAAGATTAAACAGAAATAAAAGTTTCCAAGGGATAATAATAATATTTTACAAACGGGGAAGACTGCTTTGCACTGTTTATACCATGTGCAGGGTTTCAAAAATCTAAGTCAATCATTCTTTCAAGGCAGCATGAAATCAAGCCATATCTAAAAAATGGTGTATTTATCAGGATTTCAAGAAAAAGCGTTCTTGCTGTTATCTCTGGGATGAGATAGACTGTGCAAGAATGACATAAAAATATTCTTACCTCTAGAGTTTCATTGGCATAATCTGTCTGCAACACCTACAGAATGTGATCCTGTGTTGCAGGAATGTGGAATCAGTTTTTTTTAGCAGGAAATACTTGGAATATCTTGAAACATGTCATTGTTATATATGTGTCTGTGTGTATGATAGAAAATAAATTCTGCTGCTGGTCTCTAAAGGTATATCTTCTTGCACGTAGAAATACTAATTGCAGTCTTCATCTTAGCATAGAGCTACAGCCTACTGTGGTATCGAGACTATGGAGAAGACAAGGAAAAGTAAAACAGAAAGCAAAAAAAAAATTCTTGTATGTATTTATGTCATCTGAATAATTTCTGTGAAGAGAAGAAACCAGGACCTGCTGACAAGTTTCTATTCAAATCTTTTCCATTGCTACAGAACAAGTGCCACAAATCCACACAATTTACCAATGCATTATGCCCAGTCACTCCCACTCTGGCTAAATATTCCTCCTGGTCAGATCCAATTGCAAGAGGAGATGATATTGCTGACACAAGTGCTATCAGGTAAAGAATTGTCCCTTAGAGGGGGCACAGAGCTGAGGTCGGTTAGATAAAGGGAGAGGAGAGGGGAAGTCAACAGCTGAGCTGTAAGAATGGGAGAAGAACTGGGACATGGAGCCAGGCAAGAGAAGGACCAAAGGCAGGTTAGGGTGAGGGCACGGAGAGTGGGGCAGGAGCTCACAGGACTTTCTGGAGCCTGAGGAAGGGAGGGCTGATGGAGGCCCAGAGACTGAGGGATGGTGGGACTAGATGGAGGGGAGGGGAGCAGCACCAGGGCTCGTCGCAGGGTCCGTGGCTAGCAGCACCAACAGCTGCGCTGTCAGAGAGAGATCAACACCATGGCAGAACAGGCCCTGCAGGGCAGCCACATCCACTCACAGACTTTCACAAGTAGTGCCATACCCCTCTGCCCACACACATATGGACCCACCACCACCATCATGATGCAGCACCAGTATGAGCTTTGGTTCTCATAAAGTGTGACCAAAACAATATGAAGAGGGTTTTGCTGTGTCAAAGAGTTTCTTTAGATGTTAGAAAGCAAACTGAATTTTGGGTTGTGGTGTTTTGGTTTTGTTGGGTTTTTTTGACTGACAACATTTTTTTCCCAGTACCTCTTGGAGAAAATCCACTAATATTGTCCTTTGCAAAGATTACATATTGGTGGGAAAAGCCATGTTGGTGGGCAGAAAGACAACCCACAAGAAAACCACTTGGAACTGGCCAGCTCTTGCCCAACTCCTTCGCTCCTAATCACATAATGAGAAACTTGAATGGGTTCTGAGAAGCACTCAGGACCCACAAGATGCCAGGTACTCCCATGTTCCTATGCAAAGCACGACCAGAAGCACAATGTGGGAGGCAGAGAAAAACTCACCTAAACTCTGGTGATCCACAAAATTTCCAATATCCCAGCTGTTTCAAGCCAGTGGAAGCTTGCAGGGCTGTGCTGCACAGAAAACTATGGACAGAGCATTTGTTAAACCTAATGTACTGGGATCTTCTGCATAAACATTTTCACCTGTAAGGAGTCAGATCTCTCAAACAGCATGGTCAATTGCTGTCTGTATGGGAGTCTCCATTGCAAGCATTCTTGCAACAGCATCTTCAACTGGATCAAGACGGGATACCATAATCCGTTCTGATGATTTCTTACAGTCCAGCCGGTTTGTGGTCCTACATGATGACTACAGTACATGAATGATCTATTCCTATTTATTGTCTTAAACTAGGCACAAAACATCTTCTAACTTTCATACTGTCTACAAAAAGTGTCCTACCTATAATCATAGAATTAGAGAATATTTTAGGTTGGAAGAGACCTGTGAAGGTCATCTAATCCAACCTCCTGATACACCCTTTCTTAATTAGTTTAGGTTGCTTAGGTAGTTGCCTAGTTAAATCTTAAACACCTCCAAAGACATTTCTGCATCTAAATTCTGCTGACTATTTAAAACTATTCATGTACTGTTTGGCCTGTTTCCTCACCTACTGCAGGAACTGGGGGTATTGCTGGGACTGCCCAGGATTCCTCCACGCAGGGAGTTCACCAACATTGACACATACAAATAGTGCCTATCAACTCGTCTAGGCACAACAGGGAATTGTCTGAAATTCCCACTCAGATAGCAGTAACAACCAGTCAGTTGCTTTGCTGTGAAGCAGGTAAGAGATCTGTCTATCACCTAGTTTCAAGTCAGTTCATTGCCTCATCTACACAGAGACCACCTAGGGACATCCTGGATCACCCAGGGAGCTGAAGACAAAATACATTGTGTATGTGCACAAATACAGTGCTGGTACCCTTCTACAACACAAACTTTGATTTCATCACAGTTATAGTTTAAATTAAAGCTTGCCACAAGTGCTTCATTCTTGGATTTCACCAGGCCTACCACTTCACTGAATGTAATACTAGTACAAACATAATTATGGGGTAAGAGAAAATTTTCCCACTTCAGCACTTCCATGCATTCAACCATGTGATACTGTCACATTTATGAAGCATGATTCTATTTATATGTTCAAGTATCTGTCATAGCAGCCTCATCATCAAGTAGCTGCTCTGCTGGTATGAGCAGATAGTTGCTAATGGGAAATGTTACAAAGCTCTTGTGAATGAAAATGGCCAAACGTCATGCTAAGCAATATTGCTGCTTACTATAGGAGTAAATTTAGAACAATCTTGCATCTCTAAAAAATTGCTCCTACAGAAATGGGTGGTTTTGGCTCAGGGTGGTGCCACCAGGGAATTATGTGGCTACACATGCTTCAACAACCTATTTTAGAGAAAATATTAGGAATTGATGTCCATCTCAGACATACGGCTACCTCACAGTTTTAATCCTGGGTTAAGCTAACTAACATAATAGTTCTGACAGAGCACCAGTGTCATCTTTTGGTTTACCCCAAGACATACTGGCAACTACTTCAGTAACAAAGAAAATGAAATGTGAGGCTGCTAAATCACATAACCTAATCTAGAACGGATGCATGTCCCATATTTCCATTTATATGTAAGCCTCATATACTAACACAGTAATTGTTGGTACTCCAAAAATCCCATCATCTTTTCCACCAGCTTTGTGTTACTGGGCAGAATACAGGGATAAGTGCTTAGGCTTTCCTCCTACACGCTTCAGGGGAGGGACCATTTTGTGGATTTCACAGGGTTTTTTTTCTTTATTGCTTTCTGTAAAATGATGACTTTTAAAAAGAATATAGTTTCATTCCTGCCAGTGATATTTTATTGAAAACTACTGCCTGCTGCAATCTTATAATTGACCTTGATTTGGGACAAAACAGTGTTTGCAACATTTATTCTTTTGAATGGAAAATGTTTGCCATCTTAAGGCAAGAGATGCAAATAGACATGACCTTGGCTTAGAGGGCCAGACCTGCCCTGTCCTATGCATAGTCCAGCATTGCAACAATAGTAGTAAAACAATCCCTTTAGAGCCAAAGGTACTACCAACATTCAGACCAAACCTGTGAAGTTACAGGTTCATCTCCAACAGAAATTCCAGTATTTCACTTGACTGAAGAAAGGGTTTCTGCAGCTGCCCAGGCAGGACAGCCCAGTAAGAAGAGATCTGAGCATGGCAGCAATTCAAGTGGAAAAGCACACTAATAGCTTAGACCAATAGGCCATTTTCCCAGGGGATCAGGGTACACAGAAAACTGAGGTATGTTCCACACACACATACCTGCCTCAGATCTGCTCTCTGCTCCTTACAGATCTCGTCATCCAGTCTCCTTCTCTGTGCCCACAGCAATACATATGTATTGTCCAGAAGTAACCATGTCATTTGTAGCACTGCCAAGGTTAATCCACTTGTGGAGATGCCTGAAAGTGTATTTGATATACACACAGAAGTACCTGTTATTACCTGTGAAGTTTGAACGTACTACATGTCTTAGCACTTCTACTTCAGTTGAGAGAAGCAAAATCAGCAGCTACACGTCTAGTAAAGGAAATGTGTTCAGTTATTCAGTGTTATCAGAAGAGCCCAGTGAGGTAGCTTTGAGTCTTCAAATAGCCATGAAACCACATCCTGAACTTTATCTAGAGTTCCTTGCTGAGAATGAAGCACTAGTTGGATGTGCCATAGAAGCCTTGGCACTGAGGATATGTCAAGCAGTGGTCCGTATGTCCGTAGTACTAGGACTTACTTGCCAAAGGTTCAGTGCTCCAAGATGTCACATTGCCATTGGAGAAGTGATTAACTACAGATAGGTCATCATTCACCAGGAGGGGATGGAGACTTTGGGGCAAATGGAGATGTTATAAAACATTATTCATGAATGATGCCACATGAGATCTTACCTCCAACAAGGGATTGCCATGCTGGCCAGTTTTGTGCAGATGCTCACTAGAATTATCCCCATCTGCTCTAGGGTCCTTTTGTCTCCTCGGTCCTTCTTCACAGGCTGATCTTACACAGGCTTTGGGACACCATCATGACCCTGTACTACCTCTGCATATTGCTGACTCATGGTCTATACTGTCTCACCAATTCAAACTGTGGCCCATTGCTATCTTTGAAGAAAATCAGAGAAATAGTTGGATCTTATAAAAGAAGTCTAAGGATGGAGGGGTAATTTCCTGTTGCAACTCATCAGGTAGCTCCCACCCATAACAGCTATCATGATTATTGTACATTCAAGCACCTGAGTGAGATAGCAGCATCTCATGGTGACACAGACAAGATATGAACAGGGGCTGTAGGGGAAGAGATCACTCTGTACCCATTAATGCCGGGAGATCAGCTACAGGCTGCAACACAGCTTTATATGCTGGCTGGAGTCCAGGCTGTGCTACAATTAGCATATTAACTTCAATTATATGAGCCTGCAGCTAGCCTTTAGCTAGTTTCTCTGTAATTTATTTTGGGAAGAAGTTTGATCTTAGCTGTCTTGTTCCTGATGTAACTTGATTCAGAGCAAATTTTATGCAGAATATTCCTTCTCTGGCTGACACATTGCCTATTTCTAGCAGCTCTGGAGTCAAGATCCTCTTTCACATCTCAGGAAATCTGTGATGGGTTCCCCTGAGTGCACAGCTTTGGTGCTGGTTGTTTGAAGATGTCCAAAATACCATGAAAAAGCCTTAAGTTTATATCTCACTCCCAGATGAGTTTTATAAGGGACCCAGCATAAAAGGGTAAACTCCTAGCCTTTCAGTGTGCATTCCCTCTTTAGGAAAAAGCAGAGCCCCACCAGGCAAACACTGGGAGAGCTGGGAGAAAGGTTTCATGTGAAAATACTGGCTGGTGATTCAGTCTTGAGCCAACTTCTCTGTTTCATTGTAAGCTTTTTGGGCGTGATCTGGAAAAATTTAATTAATATTTCTCTATGTTTTTACAGTGGAGCGGGGTTAACAACAATGACTTCTGAAGCTGATTGTAGCACGGTAAGAATAAATCCACAGATAGTTGTGAGGCATTTAGACACTACAGTGAAAGAGGCCATGGAAATACCTGGCCAAAACTGTCAGTTCTTTGCTTTATGTTAATATATTAACCTTCACTCAGCAGGATAGTGGCCTAAAGGGCATCATTTATTCTCAAAGTCCTTTTCGCCCCTTAAAATAGCCTAGATATAGCTGAAGCAACTGAGGAACAAAAGGCTAAAGACTGCAGGAAAGCTGAGAGTTGCTTAAGCTAAAAAGGAAATGGTTATGAAGGATTAGAAGGAAACATAGAAGCCCTTCTGGGCCTTCAGCTTAGTAGAGCAAACCATGACCAACTCTTGTGGTGATCCTGAAAGAGAGGCTAGGAGAGCAACAGCTCTAGGATTTTCATTCCTGCATCCAGCAAGATAAAGAACATTACATTAACTCATGGCATTGTGGGAAAATGGAAAAGCAAATACTGATTGATTGCTTTTTTAAAGTGAGATATGAGATATGAAGTGAAACACATATCACCAGAACAATCTCTGATAGATGCCATCAGAGAAAAGAAGAGGTGCCCTTGCTATACAGTATTCATGGGAGTTAACTATATGTGGGTAATTCACATCATTCTTTTCACAGAGCTATGTTCTGATATTTAATTTTTCCACCACATTGTCGTTTGGCAGGATTCTTTTTATTATCTCACATAAGAACCTAATTGTTTTGTAGCTTTAGGATGACAGACTCAAACTCTTTTTCAGGGTAATACTAAAAAATGAGGAGATAGAAAGAGACTTCAGTGATGCGCAGCCCTTATGTGTTGTTTTGTTACAAGACATGTATCATCATCTTCCCACACATTTTTTATGCAGGGGATCTACAGGATGCTCAGCTTGGTGCTCCACAGTATGCCACCACCATCAAACAAATGACAGGAAATTGGCAGCATGCTGTGGATTTGCTTTCTGCAACTGAATGGAAAACACCATTCGGTACAGACCTCCTGCCATTCCCTCTCCACCCATTCCTGCAATGCCTTCAGGTTTCCCAAGAAGCTCTCAGATTGAAGAAAGCTTCGTCCCTTTATAGGTTCAGTATAAGGTTTGCCAGTGTACAACAAAAACTAGCCACTCCTGAGGTGTCACTTGGGAGCCATACAGCCCCTCCTTCTCTCCCCTCCCCAGCAACACTCCACAGAATTTTTTTTTTTTTTCATAAAAGGGAAAGCTGGAAGAGAAAATACTTCTTTAGGAATTTCAAGAATTAGGGTGGGTGGGATGTGATCACTCCATCTGTGTTTTTGTTACTATTTCATCTGGAAACTAAGTGGTCTACTGCACATGCCACTATAAATAAGTCTGTGCCCTAGGCTGTTCACCCCATAGAAAATTAATAATTACAGTTAACAGTAGCAGTGCTCTCAAGTGGCCAACTCTGAGCCACACTTAATACTTTTAGTGTACACCTTATAGTCTTAAATATTCCATAGGCTACTAACAAGACATTTGCAAATGTAGTTCAGAAAAGCCTTGAATTGTGCATCTTTCTTGCTTTAAGTGGAGACTAATACAAGTCCAGAAGTCTGTTGCCACACTCCTATCCCTTCATCTCCAGAGTGAACCCTGCCTGTACAAAAGCTGAAGGCAG
This sequence comes from Elanus axillaris, assembly GCA_026212715.1. Taxonomy (NCBI): domain Eukaryota; kingdom Metazoa; phylum Chordata; class Aves; order Accipitriformes; family Accipitridae; genus Elanus; species Elanus axillaris. The sequence goes on along the minus strand of JANZLQ010000078.1, from coordinate 1,878,378 downwards.
CTGGCTGACAAACTGCCCCAGGACATAGCCTGCATCCCATTAAATTCAAAGGCATTGGGCACATAGTCTCATTGCACTTAAGGAGCTGCAAGGAACTCAAAAGTCAAGTCTGTCACACTGCTCTTAATGACCCTAGGCTGGACTGATTTCCTTGTGGATCAAGCTTACAAATACACAGCATGACTACAGATGTAAGCACTGATTCTGTGCCTTTGCTATCTTGTATTATTTGCTAGACTATAGCTACACAGCCACAGAGAGTGGCCCTAGGCACACTCAAAGCTGAACAAGCATCTTGTCCACAATATTTATCTGATGAAGCAAACAATCCCCAAAGGGGTGTTGATATTTCTCAAGAGAGAACTTAGTCTTTTTGTCTGTTCTCAGGGACCTTCCAAGGTGATTCTCCCTGCTGTTGGGTTGGGCTTGGCACTGAGCTCTGTGGTAGTGTGGATACCTACCCCCATGTCTGTGGTTTCAAGGTAGAATTGATAAGGCAGTTTCCTTCCCCACAGGACCTTTTTCTGCTGCAAAGGCAGGTATGATTATTACATTACCAACCACAACTAACCCAGAGTGAATTTCATTTGCCTAAAAGAAATCATGCAATCACAGAATGGTTAAGGTTGGAAGGGACCTCTGGAGGTCATCTGGCCCAACAACCCTGCTCAAGCAGGACCACCTAGAACAACGCTGCTCAAGCAGGACCAGCTAGAGCTGGTTGACCAGGACCATGTCCAGATAGCTTCTGAATAGCTCCAAGGATCTACAACCTCTCCGGACAACCTGTTACAGTGTTCCATCACTCTCACAGTAAAAAAGTGATTGCTGATGTTCAGACAGATCTCCCGTGCTTCTGTCTGTGCCCATTGCCTCTTGTCCTGTCACTGAGCACCACTGTCTCTCACATCTTTACACCTTCCTTTCAAGTATTTATACATATCAATGAGATCCCCCTTGATCCTTGAGCCTTCTCTAGGCTAAACAGTCCCAGCTCTCTCAGCCTTTCCTCATAGTAGAGATGCTCCAGTTCCTTAACCATCTTTGTGGCCCTTTGTTGGACTCTCTCCAGTATGTCCATGTCTCTCATACTGAGGAGCCCAGGACTGGGCGCAGCACTCCAGGTGAGGCCTCACCAGTTCTGAGGAGAGGGCAAGGTTCACTTCCCTCGACCTGCTGACAACACTCTCCCTAATGCAGCCCAGGATACCTTTTACCTTCTATGCCACAAGGGCACATTGCTGGTTCGTGTTCAACTTGGTGTCCACCAGAACCCCAAGGTCCTTTTCTGCAAAACTGCCTTCCAGACAGTCAGCCCCCAGCACATTTCTGTGCATGATGTTGTTCCCCCCCAGGAAGTGAAGGACTTCGCACTTCCTCTTGCTCAACTTCATGAGGTTCTTGTCAGCCCATTTCTCCAACCTGTTGAGGTCCCTCTGGGTTGGAGCATGACCAGCTGGTGTATCAGGCACTCCTTCCAGTCTTGCGTCATCAGCAAACTTGCTGAGGGTACACTCTGTCCCATCCTCCATATCATGAATGAAGATGTTAAAGAGGACTGGACCCGGTATTGACCCCTGGGTTACACCGCTAGTTACTGGCTTCCAACTAAACTTCATACCACTGATCTCCACACTCTGGGCCAGGCCATACAGCCAGCTTTCAATCCTCACTGTCTGTTCAGCTTCTCCACAAGGATGTTATGGGAGACAATGTTGAAACCCTTACTAATATCAAGGTAGACAGCATCCACTGCTGTCCCTTCATCTACCAGCCCACTCATTTCATCACAGAAAGTTATAAGGCTGGTCAAGTAAAACTTCCCCTTTGTGCTAACTACTCCTGATGAGTTTCCTGTGCTTCATGTACCTGCAAAAGATTTCCAGGATTAGCTGTTCCATCACCTTCCCAGGGATCAAGGTGAGGCTGACTGGTCTGTTCTTGTCCTTTTTGAAGACAGGAGTGGCATTTGCTTTCAGCCAGTCCTCAGGCACCTCTCCCAGTCTCCATGATCATTCAAAGATTATTGAGAGTGGCCTCGCAATGACTTCAATAATCTTCCTCAGCACTCAATGCATCTCATCAGGACCCTTGGACTTAAGTATGTCCGCTTTGCTTAACTATTCTCTAACCTGATCCTTTTCCACCAAGGGTTAGTCTTCCTTGCTCCAGACTTCCCCCCTGGTCTCCAAGTCCTTAGATTTCTAAAGGTTGTTCTTACTAGTAAGGACTGAGGTGAAGAAAGCATACACTACCTCATCCTGTTTCCCAGTCCTTTGTCTCAAGGGCCCCTGACTATTTCAACAGCAGAACTACATTTTCCTTATTCTTCCTTTTGCCACTTACGCATTTATAGATGCTCTTCTTTTTGTCCTTGACAGCCTTCAGCACATTCAACTCCAGTACTGGGATGTACTTAGGATGCCCAATACTTGGGTTGCCAAAGGTGGAAATAAGAGGCAGTAAAGACTACATAGAGCCCTGTTCAGGAGTACAGCATGGGCTCTGCAGATTCTCCTTGAAATGCATTGCAGATGTGTAAATAAGCATATACTTCACACACATTGGGCTTCAACTTGGGAAAAAGCTCCCTGAACAAAATGAGGTGTTTTTCAAATAAGGTCTTACAAGAGAAACGCCATGTCAAACCTGAGCCCAATACAGCAATGTCTTCCTGGGGGTTATCCAATCTGAAACCAGATTTAGACCCAAGCACTTGCATATCTGCATTGTTTTCCTTCACAAGAAATTCTTGACAGGAAGGCATGTAATTTCTGGCAAAGCTAACCAGGAAGGGAAGTACAATTAAGCCTGCAGAAGCCGGGCAAAATCTAACCCTTTTAGCAGAAAGCTGCTCACACCAATCATAGTTATTACAGTGGATTAAACTCACCAACATGTGGCAAGGAGAAACTTGAGGAAGGACAGATGTGAGTCCTAGATCTTAAGGCAAATGAAGGGGGGCAAATTTTGATCCCTACCAGATGGCCCTATGGTTAGACAACATTTCAGCACAGTGCTGGAGACTAAGATTTCCTGCCTATATTCTTGGAAGAAGTAGCTTCAAATGAGTTTCAACAGAGTAAATATGCACCATTGATTTTTATTCAGTTTTATTTAATAGACTCTTGCAATACACTTTTAAAAATGTACTTCTACTTTATGACTGCTACTTTCTCATATTCTCCTCCTTAATCTCTTCCCTTCTAGATCTTTAATTGTGTAGAAGAACCACTGTTATGTATTTAACTTTCATATAATTTCCCTGTTTGGCAATAATACCCCCAATTAACTACTGTTCTCATTAACAAATTCACTCATTTATAATCAAGGGCAATGGCTTTAACAGTTCTAATAATATACCTTGTTAATAATGTCTTAATGAGGATTATCCTTATACTGCTCTCAGTAGGTTTTCTTTTCCCCTAAAATGAGAAAAAGAATATTAATGCAAAATAACCTTCTATCTCCTGGCTAAGTGCTTAGTTGGAATGAAAAGAAAATATGGAAAAGTACTGTAGATTTTTAACCTCCATAGGCTACCATTTAGAAATTCAGTGACTTACAGTAGGTGGAGTACATGATGCACTAGTCCATAAATCAGTTCTGGCCTCAACCCTCTTTCTTACTTGCTATAATTAGACAGTAAGAGGCTTCTTTATATCCTCAGTTGCGTTGGGGTGTAGGCACACTTATCAGTTTCAATGGATGTAGCAAACAGAATACTGTCAATTAACTTAGGAAAAGAAGTAAAATAAAAATGAAAATACTTAGTCAAGCTTTTACCAAATTAAACTAAAAGACCAAATCTAAGAAAATCTTCTCCTCTAAAAGCATCTAAGGAAACACAATAAAACTGCAACAGCTGAACATATGTTCTGCTAGCAGTAGCATTGAAAATTTAATGTCTAGAATAGGCAGCTAATGAGACAGGTTTACTAATGATCAACAGAGAATGTGGCATGGTCATATTAAAAATAGAAGCTCACACATACACAGGTAAAATAGAGAAGCTGCACAAGAAAGCTTGCATTTAAAATAAAAAGGAACAGAAACATAAATCAATGCATGGTCAGGCAACCTCTGGGAGTTTAAATGTTGGAAGAAGCAGCACTTGGTGGAAGATAGCTCTATAATGCATCTGAATTGATAGAGAACTGAATGCACCTCTCATTTTAGTTTTGCCAAAACAGACCCACAGACTGGTCTGACAGCCTCTGGAGAACAGAAATCTGTACACTATCACTTGTGCAATGCACATTTTGCTGTGCTGCATTCTGTACACATAAAGACCCAGTGACCTCTGATCACTATATTTTAAAACAAAATTATAAACACTTTAAGCTCTCCATCTTCCAGCATGTTATTCAGATGTCCCTATATTCCCCATCTCAGTACTGTTAAGGTTTGATCTTGCCTTCAGTGATCAATTAGGATTTTAAGGCATACTTAGTTGAGGAAAACATTTGGATCTCATTAGTTCTAAGCACTGGAGACATGGTACTTGATATGAAAAGCACCTGTGATAAGATGGGGAGAAATTTATCTTCAGAAGTCAATATTATTTACCAGCATCTGAAAATGTTGGTTTGCCATAATCAGTTCTTTTTTTGTTCTATATTTTGGTTTTAATGAGTGAAAATTAGGAAGATAAAAGAGCAATGTCCTAGCAATGTTTCTGTTTCAGATAAGCCATTGCAGCTACAGTTACAAAGTGTCCAAAAACATTCAGTTCAGGATTTAGATAATGTAAAAACGGTAAATGTCATGCTGTTTTTCAATGTTTTCCAGAGGTGTCACATCAAGGCCTGTTCATCCTACACATATGATCACACTCTTAACATATGGGGTTTGATCAAACACATAAGTTGGAAGTAGCCTCAGGATTAATTTGTATAAGAAGAGTATTCTCTAACACACAAATAAATTTCAGTAGTTCCCATTATTCCCTGGAAGGTTGCCTTGATCACAACAAATACACATGGATGAATATGTGGCTCCAGTGCACCAATCAGGCATGTTCTTATTGTGGAATGATTGCTGGAGGTGGCTTACTGATATGTCCCACTCTTGAGAGAAGGTAAACCTCCAGGGTGGAATGCAGTGGATATACAAGGAATCTGTTCCGTAATAATTCCCTAAGCAACATAACC
>JANZLQ010000078.1:1857942-1872127 GCA_026212715.1 Elanus axillaris | reverse complement strand
CAACAGGGGGACACTTACCAAAAAGTCAGCAATTGTGCATACATATACATGAATTCTCCCTGGTGAGCTGGATGCTTTTCTGACTCTGAAAACTGTCTCTTTTTCTTTAATTTCAGAGCTCCACTTTTATGTAAAGCATAATGATACTTGTGTTGTATGTGTGATGCAATGATTAATGAATTAATGCTTGGAAAATGCTGTAGAAAATGTCAAAATTCTTTAGAAAAGTGATCAGACATTTTCTATATTGTTTTAATTTTTAAAACCATATTAATTAAACCAACGAATTAAAGTAATCTTGTAGTGTAATTTGCAATCCCCTAATAGATCTCCTTTGATTGGATCTCAATGATTTCTTTATTTTGCTCTTTTCTTTGTCTTGATCTCTTGGCAGACTATAACACAGCACCAGTTCAACACATGTTCTGGCTTTTCTGAAGAGACTCTCTGCTGGGAGTGGACATCATGATCTATAGTAAGTATTTCAAGCTTTTCCTATTCCCAAATGCTGCTCACAGATGGGCCAGCAGTTTTTAAGTCCTTCCTTGCTTCCTTACTAGACTAAATTTGGTACTCAGCATGCTCTGAGTTCAGCCCTCTTTTTTTTAAAGAGTAAAACTTCCCTGATGGCTGAGGGCCAGGTGGGTAGTCTGTAGGTAGTGGGCCTGCAGTGAAAAAAGGTGGAAATAAAGGTCTCTCACCATCCCCTTTTCTTATTCTTTCCACACCTTCTGCACCTAAAAGTTCTGAGGTCCCTTTCCATTGCCTTTTAGCTAAAACACCTCCTAAGCTTGTACAGAAGGAAAAGGCTGCACGGGGCCAGAGCAAGAGGTATGTGAAGAAAATGGTTCAGGGAAACTGCAGAATTAAAAAAATAATTTTTGTAGATACAATAAAAAAGGTGAGGGAGGGTTTTTTCCCTTGCAGCCATATTTTTTCCTTGTTTACTCATATTTGCTTTTATTTGTCACAACAGTTTTTGGACAATCTTTCATTAACATACTGATCTCCCAGCAATAATTTCAGTACAGAAAACTGAGCTTGTCAACTGGAGGTATACAAAGCTCTGTGGTTGAATTCAAGCACAAATATTGTTCTTTTAGCTCAGAAGTCAATGGTTTTCAGACTTCATTGGTTCCTATCTCATCTTTCCAAATAGCTAATTTTGAGATGATTTGATGAATACCCAGATCAGATGCAGACAGTGCTTAAGTGCCACCGTAGGTTGGCACCACTTCTCTTCAAGGCTTACTCTGAATGCTGCGTTGTAAATCCCAAATGTTGCATTGTAAACCCATTCAAAACATATGAGACCATGGACTGAAGAACAGGCTTTCCTATAAACTGTATGTTGGCCAGTCTTTGCTGAACAGTAGCTGACTTGTCTGTGCTTGTAAATGATACTTAAAACTTGCTAAAGTCTGTGTTTCAAGCTACAGTTTAGCTAAGTAAAGGTCAGTTTAAAAAACTATCTAAACATTTAATCAAAAACTGGTTTTTTGCCTTAAATGTCTTTGTCATATTTCAACACTGTCCATTAAATGCAGTTTTAGTGTTGGTTCGTGCTTTGGATTACTATCAAGTGCACTTCTAACTCTTAAGAATTGCCATATTTCAACCCAGAGCCTGCTCTTTACTACAGAACATTGATCTGAATTTCTAAAGTGACTCAGTTGGAAAATGGTTTTGAAAAAAAAGGGCAATTTGGTACCTGAAAAGGCTCACTCAGCAGATCAGAGAATAGCTTTAACTATTCAGGCTAGAGAGATATATGCCTACAGTCACATATGATTGCATAGCTAATATTACACATACTATTGTGTAAAAATTCCTATTTGTCTTCCAGGTTTGCTCATCTCTTCTACTAAGTCAGTTCATAAAGACATACAGTTGTTTGTGTATTTTAGCAAAAGAAGCCTGCACTTCTGCTTGAAAAACAGAAAGGTAATTTTGAGGTTTCAATGTTGTAGTCTATTAGATTTCCTGATGTTTTCTCTGATCATCTTTGTCATGAAAAGCAGAGTTTAGGAATACATGTATTAATTTCTCATAAGCGTGCTGTGGTTTAAACGTGCCTATATCACAAAATTAGGCAGGCAGTCGGGAAAGAATGTATTTTCTTCCAGTATTTTACAGTTTTATCTCTACTTTATCTCTATATCACAACACAAGTCTTTCTCAATGGTGTTAAAATTTGGTGATTTCTTCCAGGCTTAGAGCTTGAGGTGTATAAGGGAGTAGCAATTAGCAGGCACACAGGCAGTCTTTTGTAAGGATGGCCTTTGGCTGTGACACCTGCCAGGGCAGTTCTGCTGTGGTTTCTGGATGCTTCCCGTTCCCAGGCGACCAGTGGGAGCCCAGAGCTCAGTGTAACTGTGTCGGCAATGGGGGGCTTCTCCTTGCCCTGGCCGTTGGCCTGGCAGTGTGTGCAACGTGGGACAATGTTAGTGAGGAGGTAATGGCTACCTTACTCCTCTTCCCACATCACTTCTAAAGGAGAATGTTTCTCCTCATGTGATCAGATCTAAAAAACAGTATCTGGTTGTGTCCTTTGTGTATATAAAGTGGTCTACAAAAATGGAGTAAACATTGCAGACTAGCCTATAGGAAATAAAAAGTAGAGGAACATAAACTTCGCTGTGGTAATGAAGAAAATTGAAATTGTTTGCTGGAACATAACGCTCGTTCTATGTGACCAATAAAATACTTTGCTTTTCTTCACTTGCTGCCTTCCATTATGTAGTTATGAATTACAAAAAGACCTTTGTGGCTCTCTGCATATTCCTAAGAACACAACAGGCATTTTCCTCCTTTTGTCTCTTAGGAAGAAGAGTCTAAGTACACCACCATCAGATACTTTCATATAAGGATTAGTGATTAATGCTCCTTACTGTAATAGATAGCAACAGCTAGATGTCTGCTAACGCACTTCCAAATATTCCCAAAGAGTGGCTGTGGAGACACTCTCCAGCTTTGCATTCAAAAGGTAATGACCTGATAGTAAAAGAAAACTAAATTGGACTGATGGGAATATATTGTCACTGTGTCTTAAATCTAAATCACCTACTGGGTTTCTATTTCACTTCTGTTGTTTGCTAGGTAATGAAGGATAGACTTCTACCATTCATTATAACATGGCATTATAGTTATGACTGAGAAAACACTCTTGTGCTAAAATCTTCTATTCAGCTGCGTAAAACTTTCTGGCAAAATTACCCTTTGGGCTGAAATTACTTATGCTTGTTCTCCTCCCAGAAGTAATTTGTTTTTTAAAAGTATTACAATGCTCTTTGGCAGTAGTGAGAGAAATACATTAAAAAAATAGGAAAATAAAAGAAATTACTTTCTTACAAAATGTGATTCTTTGATCATTAAGAAATGACTAACAATTACAACTTCAGACTTGCTGGGTTCCATACCTAAGGAGCATAGGTGATTGTTCTGTGTTTGGAAAAGTCTCTTTGGTTAGAAATATCAGCACAATCTTGCCAATTCCATTTGACTTTTCAAGGCAACCATGAGTCATTCTCCAAAAATATGTTCAGGGTATCTGTGAGTGTTTGTGTTTCTGCAGGCAGTGGGATATTTCATGTTCACAGAGGACTGTGTGGCTAACAATGTATTTTGTATATGTAAATATATATCTACTGTCATGTAAATGTACACACTAGCACATACTATTACTGACTTTTTGGAGTGCCATTGGAAAAACTGGCCCTTGGTATTTATTCTCTTGCTTCCCTTTTCCTTCCAATAGGTTATAATGACATGCAAGTAAACCAGTAGAATTGGGTAGGCAAATCATTTATGCCATGAAGATTTTTTTCATTATTATTTTCACATTGCAGTGGAACTGAAAGAACATTCAAAGGTAGCATATGAGGAGAAGTAATTGGAACAACAGTAGTGTCAGTGAAATGATTCCTAGTACCACAAGAAGAGGCTACTAATCTAGTAGGGTGAACAGATGAGAGGAGAGTACTTAGGATGTCATTAGATTGCCTGTCTGACTGAGACATTTTATTTCAAAACATACAATATGTCTCTTGTTTATAGAGACTTTGATAAATTTTCAAAATCAAATCTAGCAGTAAAGCCTGCCAGGCTTCCAAGTCTGTACATGTCCCTCCATTCTGCTGCAGTTGGCAATAGTGCACCATAACAGCAATCACTCAGAAACCTGATATTCTGCTCTGGTAACTATACCAGGTCTCAGGGGTCAAATAATCCTGTGATTTCCCCTCTATTCAGTGCACACAGGGAAATCTTGTCTACAGGCTGGACCATACCTGGAATAAAGGGAAGCTGTGCCACCTGCAAACCTATTCTATCACTGAGGTTAAACTAAACCCAGAAACCATAAGAAGAGCTGATTTCCATAGTTTCAGCTCATTGCTTCCAAATCTGATGTAATATTTGGGAGTTTTAGAGTAACTACCAGAGCTCTGTTTGGCTATATAAGTGCAAAGGGGGGAAGTCAGTTGTGGTTACCCAAAAATTTCACTATGAGCCAGGTGTTTTGGCATGGCCTGCACCTCAGCTTGACAGAGCTCTGAAAGATGCAATGCCAAATAAGGGGGTGGTCATATGATGAATATATTAAGGTATTTCATTGCATCACTGATCCTTAGTACTCTAAGGTTTTATATCTCCTGAATACTTTGAGGTTTATGATTTTACAAGAGAATTGTAAAGCAGAGCCAAACTTGGGCACCCAGTACCTAGGGTTATAGGCCCATTTTTCCTCCAAAGGCTGATCCCTTCAGTCTGTGCCCCAGTACTTGGAGAACATGGCTGCAATGCATCAAAGCTTGATTTATCTCAAAATTGGCAGTATCCTAGGTTCTTCCAGTCAGCAGTAATAACCTCTGGTATCTCAAAAAAGAGAGCAGAAACATTAGGGTGAGGGATAAAAATCTCCTATACTTCTTTTGCAATTGAAATTCTTCAGGAAAATAAGCCTTTTTCATTTTAATGACCAATGTTTAAAATGTAGAGAAGTCTACAAAAAAAGTACACCTTAGCTTCCTCCATCCTCCACCCGCAGTGCAAAGCAGGACCTGGTTATCAGCAGTATAGACAGCTTAAAAAAAGCACTGAAATTTAACAAAAGCTAGAAAATACACTTTTAAAGCTATCACTCTGGCCAGAATTTGCACTTTTGTGCCTTGCTTTAATGAGAGCTTTGCTCAACAATGGGTGATCTTAAAGGAGACCTACAAAAATGTATATTTTAATATTTCCACTATGTTCTGAACTCCTTATGAAATCAGTGTCACTCCTCCTCACTTGCTCCAACAGTGTAAAACATACCGTCAGCCTTTTCTTTTTCTAGCTGTGAAATACCTAGGCTCACTGAACCTAGGCTGGTTTCCACTGAAGCTTGGAACATTGACAAGAGCTGAACTGTTTCAGCCAATGCATCAGTGAAGTCAGCAGGAGTAGCCCACTCTGAAAGTGCAGTAATGGGCTAGCAAACTAGCTGTGACCAACTTTGCAAGAATATGTTTAGCCTATCATCTCTCCACATGCCCAGATTTGCACATTTCTTTGTGTTATGGCATAAAATAAAACACCCTGAAGTGTCTTCAGTATCCCCTCAAATGGTCTTTGAACTCAAAGCATCATAAATAATACCACCACCAAGGTGGGTCTAAATGTTTTTTCTTTCCAGGCCTGACCTCTACTTTGTGGCACTTGGACAGCTGAGACAAGGTTTATGTTAATAAGAGTGGAAAAGAGTGCTTCTCAGAATTTGGAGTCTGCTAAGGAGGACTACTAGATGATTCAGCCAGCTCTGGGACTACTTGTCTGGTGCAGGGACGATGAGGACAGGGCTGCACTGAGCAATGATACAAGGGTGACCTGCTGCCAGATTCGCCAGAGAGACTTGGAATAACAAAAAGGTGACTTCCAGGCAGGAGGCTTTTTATTTTGTTCAGACTCCTCTATTTGAAGTTTACAGATTTTCTACTGGAATAATCACCCAGCTGATGCAGGCACACAGTGTGCTATAAACATTGTGCTTATGGGCATATGCCCTTGTTTGTCTCTCCCCACAGTAATTTTTGAAACAGGTGTGTGGTATCACCCAACCTTGAGAGACAGGCAAGGGTCTGGAAGACAGTAAGAGAGGGAGACCAGGAACCTTGTAGCAAACACCCTGATGGCGAGTGCAGTGGGAACCCCACAGAGCAGAGCTTTCTGGCCTTGCACCTGTCCCAGCTCCCGGCAGATTTTCAGCCCAAACTTGCACCTTTCTATAAAGCAATATCAATGAGCCTCCAGACATCAACCTGTAGAAACCAGGCTTCTTCAGTCCAGGATTCAGTAAACTACACCTTTTCTGCAGCTATTCAAGCAGAGTAACTCAAAGGAGGTAAAGGGTTTCCTCTTCTCTTTCCCCCTTTGCAGCAGCACCCTCCGGCAAGGTGGTGTATCATGCCTGTCCTGTCATGGGGGTGGGAGGGAGGCTTTGCATGCTGCAGGCTGCCAAGACCATCATGATGACTGCTTATGATGTACCCTCTCCAGCTCTGAGCCTGGTGTGAGAGGTGTATGTGGGTATACATCTCCCTAAGGGCAGAGCTTCACTGTGGGTACATCCTCTAGGCCCCCAGGTCTGTGTGAGGATGATGCCCATAAGAAGCTGGTTACCAGATCAATCCAGCGCCAGTGAGCTAGAAACTCAGGACTACAAGGGGTTACTTTTTCCTCTTTTTCGTCCCTAGGTGAAATTCTGCTTGACACAATCCAGGCTACTCTGAAGGCAGTGCTCTGAAATGTGCAGTAGGTTATTTTTGCCTTGGCAGCGCACTCCAGACATAGCAACAGTATTTGAAGACAAAGGGCATGAAGCAGTAAGATATGCCAGATTTGAGTATTTGACCAAGATACTAATAAAGCTGGCAGTATTGGCAGGGATACATGCCAGTGAGCTCACATAGCAAATGTATGCAGATGCTTTTTTTCATATTGAAATTACCTCTTTTTCTTTCCTGTGAAATGGAGGGAGAAGTTGTCGGCCTTTTCAAACCCCTAACATTTGGATTTATGAGCATGCCACCCATATTTTTGTGTGGGGAGGACTGCCATCGCTAGCCTTGCCACTGCTAAAATTAACCGACATCTTGGGCAACATAAGCTGCTTATTCCCAAATGTCAAGTCGCTAGGGGCACTTGCAGCAAAGAGTATGTTAATGGGATATTTCTGAGAACGTCCATTAAGTATGGAAAACACTGGAGCAAACAAATGCATGTTTGAAAGCCATCTAAGTACCTTAGGCATCAGCCAGAGCATTCTGTAAAGGGAAGCTGGTGAGATGCACAGTTCTGCAGAGGCAATTGTGAAACTCAGTCATTTCTTCATCCTGAACACTTAGTATTAGCTTCCATTCCCAGCACAAGGAATGCTTATTCCTTAGTTTATTCAACAAAGATGTTCTTGACCCAGCTGTTCCATCTGTAATGCAACCTTATGGCTATGGCCATCTCAATCATATTCTAGAAAGAAAATGGCTTTCTCCTACCCCAGTATCTCAAACAATAATATAATAAGGGAAATACTGCATGATAAGAACTGGTTTGTGTTCTAGAAGTGAGGCCGGGAGAGATCAGAATCAGGTCAGAAAAAGGGAAGTGCAAGCTGTGTTTAAGATTGGTATTTTATATGTTTTTACATTAGAGATCACTATAAAAGCAAATCAGCCAAGACATGCATCTGCCTGTGAAAGGAGGTCATTTGCCTATGAAGCCTTGCTGCTGTCTGCAAGCTGTTTTAAAAGGTAGACTGAAAGGGATTGTGGAAATCTGGGATCTGTCCTGCACATGCCTACAAACAGACCACTGAAGTAGATTTGCATGACAGCTCCTCTACTGTGCAAAAGGCATATTAGGTTTCAGATCCGGCACCTCCTTATCTCCTCTGAACTCCAAAACACACCTGGGCTGTTCACCTCTCTCCCTTCTCACAATATTCATCCTTCCTTAAAAAGAAAAAAAAAAAGAGACACCTAACACACAAAGCCCCGAAACCTCACCCTCTTTGACATTGGTAGAACAGATCACAAGCACATTATCAGTTTCTTGTCATCTCCCCTTGCCTAAACACATACCCCACCCCACCCCCCTCTTCCCCAGTAATCCTAATCAAAGTTAAGACATTCTAACTAGTATCTATGCTGACATAGGAATCACTTGGTGTTTTTGAGGAGTGCATGTGTTAGATAACCTTGAATGTGAAAAGTCTGAATGGGGTCTGCCGAAATGAGCATGGATGTCCTAATGAGGCAGTTGCCTTGGGGAACACAGGCAGGTCTGTGTAATTGGGGGAGTTAGACTTAAACAGCAGCTGGCCACATGCAACTCCAATTAATGGAACCACTTAGCTGCAAACCTCAGGAGACATGATCAGGTTTTCAACAGCAGATGATTTAGGGTAAGTAAGTACTGGATACTTCGCATTGCACACTGTGCCTTTTTTGAATTTGACCATCATGACATAAACTTAAATATACTGTTAGTGCAACCCAGTTTTTCTCACAGGAATATAAAAAGGTGAATTCTTCTCAACTTCACTGCTTCAGCTTTTGCCTTCTTTAGTCTAAAAGCCCCTTATTGGGAGTGGTAGATAAGGAAGAGTACTGTCTTAATGAACTTACTGCCAAGTCCTTAGCAAAGCTGGCCTTTTTGAAACCACATTTTATAGCTGAAATGGACTGAGATTCCACCTATTCATCCATAAACCCAGAAATGAACTGTATTGCAGCCCTGATTTAATGATGTTTCAGTCTAAGCAGTGAACACTGTTGTGTTGCTAGAAGGCACCAATGGAGGCAGGACCTGTAGACGTTGCTCCAGAAATAAACAAACCATGAAACACCTTTAACTGTCTCTCATAAAATCCCTCTCTTGCTGCACTGACCAGGATCCTTGGCAGAGTTTGGTATCGTTTCCTCCTCCAGGCAAGGAGAGGCCTCTGAAATATTTGGTCTATTGCCTCGGTTAAATAGCATGGGCCGAGAAGCAGAAGTGCAAAAATAAATTAAAAAATTATCATTGGTGAACCAACAAGTTCATGAGCTTGTGTGACCCATGGTCCCAGGAACCTGGTTTGTGAACGGAGTTTTGTAGTTGTGTTCACAGAAGCAGACTAACATTCGCTGTTTTCAGGAGGCAGTGATTACAGCAAGGAAGGCAGTGTCTGGGGAGTCCCCACCTCTCCTGCAGAATAATAGTGGAGTGACACCAGTTAGGTGCCACAAATATCATTTAACTGCCAGTTGTTCCCAAAGTTATTTGCCATGTTATCTATGCCACCCAAAGGGAACTGCTTTTTGGGGGGTCTGATTCTACTACAGCTTTCCTTATTATATTCATTTAGCTTTCCACAGCTACTATTTTATTTAATTTTTCTATTCTGCCTCTTCTTCCTGGTATATACTTGCTGTCTAGGTATTTTAACCAAGGCCCAGCCTCCTCATTACTCATCTCAGCATTCTGTATGACATTATGACAACTTTATGCACACACATTTTCATATAGTTTGCTTCCCTTTCTTGTCAGCAATTATGAGCTGTCATTAAAAGCATGAAAAATGGTTACCATGCTGTTAAAATTTTACACTGAGAGGTAATCTAAAGGGAATAAGGGGGAGGGAAGAACATAAAGACTCAGAAAACCAGTGCAGAAGAGGAGAACTGGGAAAAGGATGAATTAGTGGGAGAATAAAAGGAACACGGAAACGTAGTTCCTAGACTCATAATTTCAGTGTATTCTCTGGTACAGGGAGCCTTTGACAGTTTTCTAGTCACAATTTAAGCAGCCATATTTGGAAAAGGAGAAGGAAGTGCCCCATAAAGGCCAGCAGAATTGTCTCTAGATAATCAGCTAGATCGTAACATAAGCAAAATCAGCCAGGGCCATGTCGTATGGATGGACAGGGATGCGTATTTGTGTTACCTCAGCCATACATACTGGCTTTCCATATAGTAGCTGTAACACTCTGTTGCCATGTCATATAATGGTACAGCTCTGTCACTATATTGTAATATATACTGGACATCACTGTTATACATACGATGTTTCTAATTCCTGTTTGCTTGCATAAAAAAATAAAAAGCCATATATATAGTAGCATAATATTGCCTATCACAGCCTCCATCAGTATTTTAAAATTGTTGCCCAGTCAGTTCATGACACTTCTCCATTCAGCTGAAAAGAGGGTGAAGCCCATGAAGAAAGCAGTCTTTCCATCTTCAGACAGGTGGAGAGCATCAGTGTTTGGTAGAGACCTATTTCTCCATGCCTACAGAGCCAACATAGTTGATTAGTTTAGTTGCCATCTAGTTTTTAGGCAGCTACAGTTACTTTAGGTAAGATGAATGGTACCCACCAAAGATGTGAAATAGAGCATGAAGCAGTAAGCAAGCACAAGGAGGAGGACTTCCCAGACCCAGTCGCAGGCTCAGGATGCAGCTAATGTGTCCAAGTTCTTGCATTGCTGGTCAATTCTGCTTGCTGGCATAGCAGAAAGAAAGCTTGTTCATGTGTGACAGGGGTCTGCTGAGGACCTCGTCCAGCAAAGAATTAATGGGACTGAAATGGCTGATGGGTATCATCATAGCAGTAGTATCTGCCAGCAATGGATTTGTGGCAATGGCTCTAATTGTTTTTATTGAGAAGGGGTAAGTAAGCCTCTGAACTGGTTGCTTGATTCTGGTTGGTAACAGAATTGATTTGTTTGCCATAGTAAGCAAATTCTGCACCAACAGGGGCAAAGACAGGTAAAAAGGGACTCCACTTAAGAAAGCTAAGGATAATACAGTCAAGAGCAATAAGGCATGTCATCTCTGTCATGTACTATGCCTCCTGACGCCTCTTACTCTGCAAATTAATTAGCTATTTGCTATGGAAGCTTGTTCATTGAGACCATTCTCTGCCCCACACTGGGTTCTCTCAGGATTTTATGGAGAACAGAAAGAAACACATAGCCGTATGGTTATGGCATAGTATAAGATGCAATGAAAATGTCTGATGTGATTTAAATCTAGATTCTAACAGGGTGGTTGGCTTTTTTTTCTTCCTGTAGTGCCCAGCCCATTTCTGTGCCATCAGCTGGGGGACACATCACAACCATCATTAAAAACAGACATGAGATTCCTATCATTTAAATGTATCCATGTATTGGTCTAAAAATGCTACATTCTAGGGCTGAGTCTGGGCATGATTTTCCTTCTGCTGGGGAATAGGCATTGAGCATCCAAACGTCCAGGGATACCAGGGAGACATTCAGCACCAGCTCTTTAGAGAGCTGTGTAAAGAGGGAGGTTACTGCTGTGGAGGATTAAAAGAAAACTAGGAAATGTAATACACTGATGTGTCTTGAGAATATTCTAGACAATTATAAACCTGTGCATGTCAAAGCAAATTCTTATGCTTTTTTTTTTTTCCCCAGGGAATGCACTGTAAAAGCAGACATTCATCTTGTCTCCTAGTTCTAGAAGTGAACGTGGAAAAAACTGCAAAAGAATAGTGGAAAAAATTGGCAATGCAGTTAGTTAGCTAAAACTGCACAAGGACATCCTGTAAAAGGAGGAAAGAGAGGTTCTGCTGGAGCCCAAGATGTACTGCATACCTTCACATAGGCAGATTACTACCAGAGGTAAGTCATAAATACCATTGCTAAATAAGTGTGAAATATAGTCATAGGATGTTACTAGTCTATGACATTCTTGGGTAAGGAATATGAGGAAATCAAAATAGAAAAGATGAGAAAGGAGCCAAAGAAGGTTTTATTTTTGCTTTCACGTGCAGGTTGAATCAGCCTACCATGTAATTCTGTATCAGAAGGAAACTCTATAAGCTAACAGCCCACTTCATCTTTCATACCTGATCAAATAAAGCACTGCCTAATAGCAAGAAGGTTGGAAGAAATTTTAATAACATCAGGTTATTGAACCAGTGAAATACAAGAACATGACAGACCTCTCCCTGCAGGATGTTCAATTACTTTTACATTATTGCTGACTCAAGGGAGGGAGGTCCTGGGCTTATCTTTCACAAGCAAAAGCACCGAGGCAGATCTCAACAGATATTGAGCATCCATGGCATGTCACCAGGCCAGCCCGTTCTTTTAATCTTTAATTTGTGTAGCATTTCCTAGATCTGTTCCTCAGTTTCTTACCTTTTTTTCTAGAGGGGTCCAAATAGTGGCCTTTTGGCTTCTGCTGTGGTTTACCAGTTTTCCATCACAGGTTGGAGTAAGTAGTAACTGGCCCAGGAGACCAGAACACAGATACTACCTCAACAGATGAAGTTGGATCTCGAAGCTGAGAGTGACAGTGTTTAGCACAGACCTGGGCTAAGGAGTGTTGTCTTTGATAGCAATGAAGAGAGGTGGAATAAGTTCCTGTCTCTGACACTGCCCTTCAAAAAAGTAGAATAAGGTATTTGGGTAGTATTTTCAGGCTGATGCTAAATGGGTTACAGTAACTGTATCTAAAAAGGTAATGATTATAAACTGAAGTCTGAATTAACTATGTACCATGAAATGGCAGAGAACTGTCTAGACTTTGATTGTGGTGTGTGAAGAAGTAATCCATCTTGCAAGTTAGCCAGCTGGTTGGCTGTTTCTTGAATCAAACCAGTCTGGATTGTTTAAATGAACATTTTCCTCATTCATATGCTGTTCATATGCTTTGAAGAGAACACGGTTATTTTTAATTTTCCAACTAAGGATTTAATGTGGCAATATGACCAGTTTTGAAACTTTCAGCCTCCTCTGTCATTTGTATTGATTTTTCTTTATTAGTTCAATGTGTTTTAGTGTCCGAGGATAATCAAATGGCAAATCTACTCTGCACCTCTAAGTGAATGAACAGATATCACTATATCATGAGGAAACCAATTCCAATTTTGGCTGAATAGTAGGCTTTCAAAGAAGTGAAATGATTGGATTGGAAGAGTTCATTAGCACTGAAATCCCAGTGATCTGTAATCCACTGAAGTCTAGCAGGGTCAAGATTTTGGCTAGAAGATACGAAAAAATGTACTACTAGTTCCATTTTCCGAAGCTGGCCAAGTCTGTAGGTTACCTAAAGCTGTGTACTGGTTTATGGGAAGATTTTGGACTGAGGAGGTCATGGTTTCTACTTGGCCAGTGTCCTGTTTTATGGCTGACTGTCATGTTTTGTGCATATTTTTACCAACATGTCATGACCCTGGTATATTAATCCTCATCCTTCAGCTGTGCTTCTTTCTTTCTGCCTTTCTCTGTGGCCTCTCTGTTTATGTCATAGTCAAGCCAGTCCTGCAAACACAGGAAGAAAAATACCAATGTCCATTAACAGTGACGTAAGCACTAAAATTGTCAGTCCAGGTGCTGCTTGGCTCCTCCCCAGTTCCTCCCCTATAGCTTTAGCTTACTTTTTACAATAAAAAGTGAAGCTATCTGTCTCTGAAGGCTACACATTCCAAGTACTTTCAACCAAGAAAGAGCAAATAGTCAAGATATAGCAATAACCAAGAGCCAGCTGAGTTCATATAATGTTCTATAGGAAAATGTACGTCTTTCAGTGTAAAGGAAAGTATAAGTCTGTGCAAAATATGACAAACACTAGCCACAGGAAAACCTACAGCCTTTAAGACATGTTTTTAAACAACTATAATGTAGGAATTCAAAATAGGATTGATATCAAGAGCCAAGTCACACAAGGCTCATATTTTAAACAGTTTCCTGTGTGCCCTCTCACAATGTCAGTAGCTTAATTAAGTTTGCCTTTAAATTCTTCCAGTCAAAAAAACCCAGAAGTGATGGAATTGAACTGGCACGCCAGTGATTTAGAAGTAGCATGTACCCAGTCAAGGGCAAGGCCATCATTGTTAAATTCAGTACACAATCAGATGTTTTACATTGTTTCAAAGCCCAAGGAAGAGAGCAAAAGCATCCCATTTTTTTGGAAACTCTATTCTATGAATTTATATTACTACCTTCTCATATGGCCTCAGAGTCCATCAAAATTTGTTCAGTGAGTTCTTATCACTTGCATGAGTTGCCTTAGAATTGCTATATAAAGTATGCTGCCTGCTCCACAATAAAGACAGTGACCCACCCAAGGGACAGTAAAATCTACTCCTTCTAAGACATCAGGTTAAATAGTACCTCCAATGAAGTCAATAGGTGTAC